>OY992896.1:18361849-18569349 GCA_963921405.1 Cepaea hortensis
TAACGATGGGAACTGTTCACTGCAGAGGTCACAGATTGTGAGAATTGTATAGATGGTTTGCCCTGGCCATGCGGGAGTACAGGGGAATGAACAGGCTGATAGACTGGCGGGAATGCAGCTCTTGGTGGTTGATTACCTATGGGCC
The DNA here is from genome assembly GCA_963921405.1 of Cepaea hortensis. NCBI lineage: Eukaryota > Metazoa > Mollusca > Gastropoda > Stylommatophora > Helicidae > Cepaea > Cepaea hortensis. The sequence goes on from OY992896.1 coordinate 18,361,995, forward strand.
AGGGGGGGGGGGGGGTGGTCAAGCGCCTGTGGGACTAGGTGGAGAAGGCAGGGGAACAAACTGAGAACCCGTATGTGGAAAGAATGAGATTGCGTTGGGTCGGCAGGAGTTCTGGAAGAATCTCTAAGACAAGGAGAACATTCAATCAGACAGCGGTAGGAACGATTAGTAGTATGATTCTTCGATGGCTGGTGAACGAGGGGACGGAGAGCGTATGAGAATATCCTGAGTACATGATGTCGATTCTTAGCTCAACTCAACTGTTAAAATTAAATTAAGACGTAGCTTGGACACAGCACGGCAGAGATGAAACAGTATTAAGAGCTATAGCACAACACCGGCACATAAGGTGAAATACAATTATTGAGGACACGCATCTTTCCCAGGGCAACAAATGTATGTCAGGCGTGAATCATTTCACAATCACTAAAGAAGAAAATCTGAGCTTTTGAACTTAAATGTTAGAGAAAAGTTCTTAGAATGTAGTGGACTAAGAATCAGAAAAATACTGAAATGCGACCAGACCTGGACATCGAAGAAAACAGGTTGATCTCTGAAATACTTTAGCCGTATTAAAAGTGGCAGTGACTTGGAGGGAACAGTGAGGGAAGGTTTGATAGAATAGGCAGGGGTCAACCAGCACAAGGATGGACACAAAACATGGCAGACATCGTTGCGATGAGGCTGCAGGAGGCAGGAGACATGGCAAGAGGTTGAGAGACTTTTCGACGCGCCGTGATGAGAGCGAGTTAAATGGTTCGGTCACATAACTAGGCTATCACTAACAGTATGCCCACAACAAGCAATAATGCGCAGAACAAATGGAACCAGTAGAAGAGACCGACCATGTACACGATAGACAGAGGGAATAACAGTCCAAGGGAATCTCGATATATGAAGCCCATAAACGGGCACTCTCCCGCTGTTTATGGTTCACAACGACACCGCAAGGTACAAGAGGAACAAGATAGGATGAGATGAGATGAGGTGAATGATGAGAGCGACGTTCTGCAGAGGACGGCTACATGATGCTGCTGTGGTATGCCTATTGTTGTCGCTCGCTATGAATGCTTGTCACCGTAACGTCCTCCTTTTTGCAATTGCCATTTTGCAAAACTTGCCTAAATTCTGTGTTATATTTTCCAATTGTGTGCATATCCACAGCTTTACTGAAGCGAAACACGTTTCATTTGTATAAGTAACGAATCAGACAGTTAGACTTACAACATGCCACACACAGCGTTTGATCATTCAGCCTCGACCCGAACGCCAGTCAACCGAAACATGTATTGAATGGAACTGACGCATCAATACTTGTATACACACACAGACGCACACATATACATACATAATACAAGTTATTGCAGCGGCATTAAGAATATCAAACTGGGTTTGGCGTGTTTCACGTAATTAAACACAGGGAAAACATCATAAGTGGTGCAGTCTCTATTTCAGTTATCACTCAAGGAAATGAGAATACTGTCACGAAAACCCTAGCTCCGGTTAAAATCCACGTGAGTGTACTACGCAACGACAAAGACTATACATATTCTTTTACCAGAGGGTTTCATAATTTGCAATGATGGTTAGTGCGTTTGTCTGTCAAGACAATAGTCTGTGATCGATCCTCAGCAGAGAAGGCAGGGGTCCTTTTCCCCACCAATACGGCTGCGGGGTTAGCCCATCCTCATAAAATTGGGTATCAATCAATGTTCGGAATTTTCTGGAAATTGTTTGAAAAGGAAAGGCGACAAAAACGGGAATTGGCCACTTCACCTCATATTTCTATGCCTAGAATATGCGAATCTCTAGCATCTCACTCCTCAGCGGCAATATTTGCTATCGGATTACATGCACCTTTTAACAGTTAATAATAATTTAAAATGGCCTTATACGGGCAAATATTGTGTCGCAATGCTGATAGTGATGATAATGAATTTGACGGCGTTGATGATGAGGATGATAATAGAGATGATGGAAAAGGTGGTGATACTTTTTATTGATATATTGGTGGTGGTGGTAATATTGATGATGATAATGATGATGACGACGACGACGAGAAATCACATATATTCTTACCTGTACAGTTGCGCCAGCGGCATACCAAAACGACCCACTGATTCCGTACTGAAATAAAACAATGAATGAATCACCAAGACTCGAGAAGTAGAATCGGTTATGTTTATTATAACACGATTACATGTAACTAGATAAAATAGAACAACACATTTTGAATTACACAATGTCTCTAAACATGTTATGCAACAGACAATATGCTCACAATTGTGGACAATAACCTATCAAATTATTTTAAACCATTGCTGGGGAAATGGCTCGGTCGCATAACTAACCAACTGACAGTATACAACCACAAGCATTGATTTACTGACCAAATGGAACCAAAAGAATAGATCTACCATGTAAACGATGGGCAGGTAGAACAACAGAGTTCAAGGGAATCTCTATATATGAAGCCTATGAAACGGATACTCTCCCGCTGTTTTTGCTTCACCTCCATACCGCAAGGTACAAGAGGAACAAGATGAGATGAGATGAGATGAGATGAGATGAGATGAGATGAGACTTTGAATTAAACAATGTCTCTAAACACGACATACAACAAACAATATGTTGAAGATTTCCGACAATAACCTATCAAATTATTTTAGGGGTCAGCATGGCTGAATGGATAAGAACGCGCGTTCTAAAACATCCGGTGTACTGGTACTGGTGTACTGGTCAGGGATTCAACCCCTACACCAGAAAATGTTAATGTTAGTTGCATATCCTTTACAGGACGTTGCGGTCAACACCAGCATTTTTTTTTTGCTGTTGTGATCTCTTGACAAGTTTACTTTCAGTAGTTTGCCATTGCTTTCTGAACGACCGGCACCCATATCATTTAGTAAAAAACCAACGCATCGTAGTCTGCTACCAAATCGCTCGCAGATGTGTTTCGAAAGCGGGTAAGAGGGATCATGAACTGCGTCCGTAACTCGCCACGGACTACACCGAACAGTTGTACTAAAATGTTGACCTCTAGTCGTTGATTTGTGGACGTAAGTTACAAGTACCTCTGAAGTCTGAGTGGGTTCAACTGACGGCGAAGGGAACTGGTAATAGGGACAGCTAATCCACATGCAAAATGCAGTCCAGTGCTACTTGAAGTAGTAAGTGTGGAATACGCTTGAGTTCAAAGCGAACGAGTGCAAGCAAACACAAATGTTATTGTTAACCGCTTCTGTTTTCTGGAATGAGGGTTTTCATTGAAGACTGAAGAATGTTTGCCAAGGCACTGGCCACCAAAGCTTAGCCTCCGAAGGTTTCATAACGAATAATTCCAATCTACCAATCTATAGTCTTCTCATTCGTCATCTAATTCCTCTTCTTCTGCATCTTCTTCTTCTTCTTCTTCTTCTTCTTCTTCTTCTTCTTCTTCTTCTTCTTCTTCTTCTTCTTCTTCTTCTTCTTCGTCTTCTTCTTCTTCTTCTTCTTCTTCTTCTTCTTCTTCTTCTTTCTTTCTTTCTTTCTTTCTTTTTCTTCTTCTTCTTCTTCTTCTTCTTCTTCTTCTTCTTCTTCTTCTTCTTCTTCTTCTTCTTCTTCTTCTTCTTCTTCTTCTTCTTCTACTCTTTTTCTTCTTCTTCTTCTTCTTCTTCTTCTTCTTCTTCTTCTTCTTCTTCTTCTTCTTCTTCTTCTTCTTCTTCTTCTTCTTCTCGCCCCCCCCCGGTCTAACAGTCAAACAATAAACCACAAGAACATACCTTAGCCGCCACAGTAGATGACTGCAGTAAGGTGGCCGCCCAGGTCCACTGTGAGACAATGGTCGTGGCGGTCAGTCCGGCATTCACTTTCCCACCAGCATCGAACGACGTGTCCACTTGGTCCTCCTGAGAGAGACGGTTATATGTAGTCCATCATCCATCTTTTATAAAACAATCAAGGACTGAGGGTGTGTCTAAGTTAAGCTAAAACATTGGTCACATATTAACTGCCAAAAACAAAACTGCCTTCTACTACCTATAATACCTTGCGGTGTAGGACAGAGGTGGGTCTTGAGCCTGAGAAATAAGGCTGCTTGGCTAGTGCAGTCGCCACGAACTGTGCAGTTCTTTTTGTCTCCGACAGAATAACATTCACACCTTACCGAGGTTTAGAACCCGGGTCGCCAGAAGGAGACCCGGACTAAAGTCAACAATTATGTTTGTTTTCCTACAACATCATTTTGAATTGTAACCTGTTTGTACGATGTGGCGCTGCGGCGAAGGGTTTACAAAAGCAATTCGCAATCCCTGCATACCTCGGTCAAAACACGGCTGTGGGCGATATGGTAGCAGATCGCGTTGCGTTGGTTTTCATACAATTGTATGAGTTTCGGTAGTTCAGAAATTAATAACAAATTACTGAACGTAAATTTGCAAAGAAATCATCATCATCAGCATGTACAATGCCGATAAGTGTAGGCGGTCATGTTTTGCCATCTCACTCGATCAATAGAGTCGTCGATCAAGTTCTTGTCTCGACCATACCACGTGACCAAGCCATCCAGGTATTTACTTCTCTGCCTTCCCCTTGTTCTCTTCCCCTTAATCTTGCCAGTTGTCACTAAATATTACAATTTATTTCTTCTCATAACGTGTCCAAAACATTTTGATTGTCTACGTGTAATTGCTCAAATCAGTTTACGGGTTTCATTTGTTTCTTGTAGGACTTGTCATTGGTTTTTCTTAAATTCAAAACAATATTTCCCGTAGTGTATTTGAATAACGAAGACACAAACAATAGATTGCACGATTTATTGCCTGACTGCATCTCGTCAGGTACATACTGCAGAATTCACACAACATAAAGTAAAATAACTAGATAAATCCTTCAAGCTGAAATATACACATGTTCACACAGTAATGTCAATTGTCTACCATGGTAATTTTAAAGTGACTAACATGTCTTTCTGTTTGCACAAAACTGGCCTATGTAGATTAATCATTATGGCTTCTACAAACTTTAACAAGCGACTATTTTGTGTGTTAAACAACACGCAAAAGGCACTGTCTCTATCAATCACATCGCTGCTTTCCACCACATGCCTAGCAGTTGAGGAAGCCGGGAGTTTCCATCGCCTGTGTGTAGTATCTTTGCAATCCATTGAGGTATGTTTTCAGCAACTCTGATGTTCAACTGCCGCTCTGTTCTGCCGGTATAGGTAGACTGGCACCTACATGAGAATTGGCAAGTGCAATTGTATTTGGCGTCCAGAGGAACAGGTTCTTTTACTGCTAGGGAGGGAATAGGTGTGGTTCTGTACCTAATATCTGGGGTTGGGGGAGAAGGCATCTCCCATTAGATGTTACGACTGTTCCGAGATAACTGTATCGATTCACTTATTTAAGAATATTCCCATTTACTTGTATATTACATTGTGGTTTTTCCTTCTTTCTAATGACGACCATAATCTGTGTCTTCTTATAGTTTAATTCTAACCCCAGTTGTTGACTGTGTGCAACAACCGCATGTACAAAGTGTTGCAGATCCTGCTCATTGTCTGCAATCAATACTGTATCATCCGCATATCTAATGTTATTGATGTTACATCCCCCCAGTGGTGATTCCTTTCAAATCTTTGATATTTCTGAAAATATTGTCACTGTACATGGACAAGAAAAAGATATGGAGACATTACACATGCCTGTCGAGCACCTCTCTTAATAGGCTGACATTGACCTATTTAATTATTACCTTTATTATTCTTTATGGCAGCTTGTTGTTTGCAATATATGTTTTTACATGCTTAAGGTGTGTCCCTTCAATTTATAGATCTGCAAGCATCTTCATCATGTTGACAAGTCTTACGTTATCGAAAGCCATGAAGTCACAAACAGCCAAAAGATGCTGCAGTTGGCTGCGATTCCTGTATAGGAAACTGTTCCAATCCATACAGATTTAATTACTTTAGTATTTATAATGCAATGGCTCTTCTTGTTTAATTTCTGTCGTCACTTTTTTTATCACCCGCCGGCAGGGAACCTAGATATTCAAAGCTGCTAACATTCTGTAACTGATATCCATTGACAAATATATCTACTGCCATATTTGTTTTACGGTAAAGCAAAGGACCTCTTTACGCGCCTAACAACTAGAAAGTCGCATAGAAGCCCAGGAGATGTGGATACACAGACGAATATGTCGTATTTCGTGGAAACAAAAACAATCAAATGCAGAGGTTCTAGAAAAACTGGGAATGAAGAGAGAGTTGATGAAAGAAATAAAGAGGAGGCAAGTGAAATATTTCGGCCACATTAAAAGACATGATACTCTTATAAAAACCATACTGGAAGGCAAGATTGAGGGCAAGCGGGCAAGAGGTAGACAACGATACAAGTGGGGAGATAACATCAAGAGATGGACGAACATCAGCCTGACAGAATGCACAAGCAAGGCGAGGGACAGACAGTGTTGGAGATACATTGCAGCCAACCTTCATTGTGGAGACGATACCTGATTGATTGATTGACTGACACCCCTAAAGCGCATGGCCACATGGTGCTAGACGCATATTTTATAGACCCAAACCGACACTCAGCGGCTGATGTAGTCTGTTTCACGCCTGACGTCTTTACTTCCCTACACATTATTTGGTACCCGTTTTATGCTGGGTAAACCTGGGAGCCCAGATCAACGGATGTGGCTCGACCCCAAGACCACCAGTAGGGCAGACGAAAGGCTAGTCTCCAAGTTACTACGGCTCATAAGTTGCCATTTCTATTTACATATAAATACAAATTTTGGTGTTTTATTTTGTTCTTGCACTGATTTAATTAATTTCTCAATTCCATTGTTTGTTGTTGATAATAATATTGCATCGTCAACATATCGAAGTTTCTGTATTCATGTTCTCCCGATTACACAAGGGGTCATTTTGTTCCTTGTCAATATTTTCTCAAACATTATTCCTGTTGTTTTCAGTATACAAATTAAATATATAAGGGGACACAATGCACTCGGTATGACTCCCCGTTCTATGCCAAACGAATCTGTTGTGCCATCACATAGTCTCACTACTGCTGTTTCTCTATTGAGTGTTATTATGATATGCATTAGGTGTAATGGGAAATCCATTTATCGCTTTATGTTCCTTAATTTGTATATGCTCAACACAGCTAAATAATGTATAAAGCAGGCGGACATATCCTTGTTCTACTACGTTATATCTATAAATGTCAGCATATTAATTATGCTGTACTGCTTCTCCATTTGGTTTATGTTTTCTTCTATTTTTCTTTTAAGTTCTTATAAAACAGAATTGAAGACGCCAATAACAAACCAGGGTACTTATTATATACATTTGGCAGAAAACAATTTGAGAAACAAAAAGATAGAGAGAAAATGAGGGAGACACAGGTGATGCTAAGAAGGAAGAGACAGACAGAAAGATGTCGAAAAAGAAGAGATAGAGAAACAAGTTGAGAAATAAAAGATAGAAAGAAAAATGTTAATAAAGAAAAGACATTCAAAACAATGTTTTCCCGTAGTGAATTTGAATAACGAAGACACAAACAATAGATTGCACGATTTATTGCCTGGCATATTTCACTGCATCTCGTCAGGTACATACTGCAGAAATCACACAACTTACGTGAATTAACTAGATAAATCCTTCAAGTTGAAATATACACATATTGGCACAGTAATGTCACTTATCTACCACAGTAATTTTAAGCTGACAACTTGCGTTGATTGATCATAATTGCTTCTGCAAATTTTAACAAGCGAGTATTTTGTGTGTTAAACAACACGCGAAATGCAGTGTCTCTGGCCACCACATGGCTACTTTCGACAATGTGCCTCCCGATTGAAGACGCCGGGAGCTTCCGGTGTGTCGGCCCCACGAGGCTAGCATCTCCTGTGTGTTGTATCTTGTTGACCCATTGAGGTATGTGTTCTGACACCCGTTTGTTAAGCTGTCTCTCTGTTCTACCAATGTAAACGGCCTGGCATCTACATGTGAATTTGTAAATACAATTGTTTGTGGCGTACAGAGGAACAGGCTCTTTGACTGCTGGTGTAGGAATCGGTACGGTTTTTAATCTAATGACTGGAGTTGCCGCACAGAATATTCGGCCTACTGTTGTAGTAAGCCGGTCTTGTAGACGTTGCATTACGCCATCCACTCGAAAGGTTAGCTGGATGAATACCTTGGGTTTAGGGACTGTAGTTACGTCTGCTTTGGGTTTGGGCTGTTGGCAGTGGCGCTTTATAAATCCTGTGGAGTACCCATTCAGGTTTAAGACATTCTTCAGAGTTTCAAATTCCTCTGTCAGTGTATCCTGGGTGCATATCTTTCTAGCACGGTCAAACAAGGTCCGTATTAAGCCCCGTTTGTACTGGACAGGTGTGAAGCTCTGAAAATTTAGGTATTGGCCAGTGCATGTTCCTTTGCGATATACCGATCTTTGAATACCCAAGAATTGAGCTTGTATGGCTACTTGAAGTTCACTAAATTCTGCACAGAAACAGTGTACAAGGTGAAAATCGCAGAGAATGCTCGCCTCAACAAATCACTGAGCACTGAAAAGGTAACAACGTCAGTACTAGACAACCCAGAGAAGTATGTGAGGAACTTATCGTCGTACGTACTCAACAACATTGAAACGGAGGCCTTTGCATACGGATTAAAATTATGCATAAAGCCTAAACACATCAACCGTGTTGAGTCACAAGCACAGTTTGAAGTGTTGTTTGATCAAGTCTCCAAGTTATCACCTACTTCTGCTGAGTCAGTCGGGTGGCTGAAGGCCAAACTGGTAGATTTTGAACACCATTATCGCACAACACCCTCTAAACAGACGTGTCAGCTGACCAACGAACACCTTACTGCCTTAAAAGCGTTAAAGGCTAACAAAATCCTCGTCATACTGAAACCTGACAAAGGGAGCGGTACAGTACTGATGGACATGTCAGACTACCAGAGAAAAATGGATGTAATATTGTCAGATGAATCCAAATTCAGGATAGATCAAAAAGTAAACAAGTCGGATGACCTGGATGCTATAATGAGGAAAGAGATCCAGTCACTTGTGAATGCGGGATTCATCAGTGAGGCCACTGCAAAAACGCTCACACCACGTGGCTCGCACACTCCTCAGATGTACGGTCTACCCACACTTCACAAGCCCGGCATCCCGTTAAGACCTATCCTGTCCATGGTTAACTCTGCACAACACCGAATGGCGAGATGGCTAGCCGAAATGTTAAAGCCAGTACGACAGTCCTTCGATCCAAAAATACTCAGAGATACATTCCAACTGGTGGAATTATTGGATACTGTGGACATAAATAACAAACACATGGCATCCATGGATATAGCCTTCCTATTCACTAACGTTCCGTTAGAGGAGACAGTGAAAATAATAAGGGAACGCATTGAAGACAAACAACTAAAATTAGCATACCAACACCTATTCTGGAGAGGCTACTACTACTGCGTACCGCCAACATACAATTCAATTTTCAAACTAAGTCATACCGCCAAATTGACGGAGTGGCCATGGGGAGTCCTCTTGGTCCTATTCTAGCGGACATCTTCATGGCACATTTAGAAGAAAAGAGATCCTCAGACATCAACAACTTGGCCTTTTACCGTCGTTATGTGGACGATATACTAATTATCACCACAGACGAGCTACAAGCAACATCGTTTCAGGCCACAATGAACAAGACGGATAAAAACATCTCTCTATCTATGGAGCACGAACACAACGAAGCGTTACCGTTCCTAGATATTCTAATGAGACGTAGAGCAGACGGCACAATTCAAAGATCGGTGTATCGCAAAGGAACATGGACTGGCCAATACCTAAATTTTCAGAGCTTCACACCTGTCCAGTACAAACGGGGCTTAATACGGACCTTGTTTGACCGTGCTAGAAAGATATGCACCCAGGATACACTGACAGAGGAATTTGAAACTCTGAAGAATGTCTTAAACCTGAATGGGTACTCCACAGGATTTATAAAGCGCAACTGCCAACAGTCCAAACCCAAAGCAGACGTAACTACAGTCCATAAACTCAAGGTATTCATCCAGCTAACCTTTCGAGGGGATGACGTAATGCAACGTCTACAAGACCGGCTTACTACAACAGTAGGCCGAACATTCTGTGCGGCAACTCCAGTCATTAGATTTAAAACCGTACCGATTCCTACACCAGCAGTCAAAGAGCCTGTTCCTCTGTACGCCACAAACAATTGTATTTACCAATTCACATGTAGATGCCAGGCCGTTTACATTGGTAGAACAGAGAGACAGCTTAACAAACGGGTGTCAGAACACATACCTCAATGGGTCAACAAGATACAACACACAGGAGATGCTAGCCTCGTGGGGCCGACACACCGGAAGCTCCCGGCGTCTTCAATCGGGAGGCACATTGTCGAAAGTGGCCATGTGGTGGACAGAGACACTGCATTTCGCGTGTTGTTTATTACACAAAATACTCGCTTGTTAAAATTTGCAGAAGCAATTATGATCAATCAACGCAAGACAGAATTGTGTAAACAGAAAGACATGTTAGTCAGCTTAAAATTACCGTGGTAGATAAGTGACATTACTGTGCGAATATGTGTATATTTCAACTTGAAGGATTTATCTAGTTAATTTCACGTAAGTTGTGTGATTTCTGCAGTATGTACCTGACGAGATGCAGTGAAATATGCCAGGCAATAAATCGTGCAATCTATTGTTTGCAGGCCACAGGTTTTGCTTTCGTTATTCAAAGAAAAGACAGAAAATGTCGAGAAAGAAAAGATAGAAAGAACGATGATGAGAAATAAGATACAGAGAGAAAGATGTTCAGAAATAAGAGATAGAAAGAAAGATGTTGAGAAGGAAAGATAGAAAGGAAGACGTCAAGAATGACGAGATAGAAAGAAAGATGTTAAGAAAGAAGAGACAGCATGAAAGATGTTGAGAAAGAAGAGACAGCGAGAAAGATGTTGAGAAATAAAAGATGGAAAGAAAGATATTGAGAAAGAAAAGACATAAAATGTCGAGAAAGAAGAGATAGAAAGAAAGATGAGAAAGAAAGATGAGAAAGAAAGACGTTCAGATAGAAGAGACAGAATGAAAGATGTTAAGGAAGAAGAGATAGAAAGAAAGATGTTGAGAAAATGAGATAGAAAGAAAGATGTTGAGAAAGAAGAGACATAATGAAAGATGTTGAGAAAGAAGAGACAGCGAGAAAGATGTTGAGAAATAAAAGATGGAATATTGAGAAAGAAACGACATAACATGTCGAGAAAGAAGAGATAGAAAGAAAGATGAGAAAGATAGATAGAAAGAAAGACGTTCCGATAGAAGAGACAGAAAGAAAGATGTTGAGAAGGAAGAGATAGAAAGAAAGATGTTAAGTAAGAATAGATAGAAAGAAAGATGTTAAGAAAAATGATATAGAAAGAAAGATGTTGAGAAAGAAGAGACAGAATGAAAGATTTTGATAAAGAAGAGACAGAAAGAAAGATGTTGAGAAAGAAGAGAAAGAAGAGATAGAAAGAAAGATGTTGAGAAAAATGAGATAGAAAGAAAGATGTTCAGAAAGAAAAGACAGACAGAAAGATGTTGAGAAAAAAGGAGATAGAATGAACAATGTTGAGAAAGAAGAGATAGAAGGAGCGAAAGAAGTTGAAAAGGAAGCGGTATAAACGGAAGAGGTAGAAACGGAACATGTTAAAAATGTTGAGAAGGGAGAGCTAGAAAGGGAAGATTTTGAGAAGAAACATTTAGAAAGCAAGGATGTTGAGAAGGAACAGGTAGAAATGAACGCATGTTGAGAAGGAACAAGCAGAAACGAAAGAATGTTGAGAAGGATCACATATAAAGGAAGGATGTTGAGAAGGAACAGGTAAAAATGTAAGATGTGGAGAAGGAACGGGTAGAAATTAAAGGATCTTGAGAAGAAAATAAGAAATGAAAAATGTTGAGGCGGAACAGATAGAAACGAAAAGATATTGAGAAGGAGCACTGAGAAACAAAAAAGATGTTGAGAAGAAATATGTACAAAGGAAGGATGTTGAGAAGCAAAAGGTAAAAATGAAAATATGTTGAGAAGGAACGGGTAGAAATGAAAGGATGTTGAAAAGGAACATGTAGAAACGAAAGTAGCTGACAAGGAAGAGTTAGGAACGAAAGATGTTGCGAAGGTAGATGTAGAAACGGAAGATATTGGGGGGAAAAAAGAAACAGCTATAGAATCGGAAAATGTTGATTGATGATATATAAAAAAGAAATATATTAATAAAGGAGAGGTAGAAAATGAAGATATTGATAAAAGAGAGGTAAAAACGGAATATAATGAGAAAGAATAATTATATAAGAAATTGGGAAAATAAGGAAACGATGACACAGTAGTCGCAATAGAACCAGAGCAATAGACACAACGAACAAACTTGCCTATATACACTTTCTAGTATGGCATAATGTGATAGGAGAAGCAATAAAGTGAAGAAGGCAACAACAAAGATGTTGGAGATTTTTTAAAAAATGAATGCATATAGTAGTGTAGGACGAATTGGAATAGACGGAATAGGTAGGTTGAAGGAAAATTTAACAGAAGCAAGTGGTACAGAAGTACAGAAGGAAGAGGTATATAGTGAAGCGGTAGAGAAGGAAGACATATAAAAGACAGATGAATGGAAGCTAGAGAAAACGATGCTGGGAAATGGTCAAAGCAGAGGGTGGTAAAGTAAAATAAGTTGAAAGAGAAGGAAGAGGTGTAGAATGAAGAGGTATGGAAGTATAGGTAAAGTGAAAGAAATAGGGCAGGAAGTAGTAGAGAATAGAGAAAATAGAAGGAATAAAAGTTTTAAAGGAGATGGAGAAAAGCAATATGGAAGAAAGAAAATGATAGAGATGGAAGACGTAGAAAGGGAACTGGTAGAGAAGAAGTACAGAAGAAAGAGGTAGGTAGTAAAGGAAGTGAAAGAGAGGGAAGAGAGAGAATAAAGAAGGAGATAAATAATATATTGCATGATTTAGTGTCCTGCATAGTGTAGTGGCGGCTAATTCAAATTACAATGTGAATTTGTGTGATGTGTTGTGTATTTCAGCTTAAAGAATTTATTTTATTGTTTTAGTTTATGTTGTGTGATTTATGCAATATGTACCTACCGAGATGCAACGAAATATGTCAGGCAATAAATCGTACATTCTACCGTTTGTGTCTTTGTTATTAAAATAAAGAAGGAAGCGGATGGGAAGAAGAGGTAAAGAAAGAAGGAGAATGGCAAGTGATTAGTTCATGAGTCTTAGTACCACAAACACAAATAACAAACCTGGTCCTTGTATACATGCTTTCGTATGGCAGTGAACAAGGCAGCAACCATCAAAGCTAGAAACCCAGTTACCAACATAATGATAATTGCCTCGTACATCTCAATGGACGGCTCAATGCCCACTGCGGCCCTGATAGACCCGGATCTATTCTGTATCTCCTGACACCTCCAGCTGTGATTCAGATATGAAAATGGCATTGTTCCTGTGTCGTGCGTCAAATGCGACGGAAGACAGAAGTCTTAAAGATGACGTCAGGTTTTAGCGACTTCTTGAGCGTTACCTGTGTTGACAGAAATCCTTCAAATCTCTATTCACAGGATTGTTATTTACAGGCTTTATGTGTTCGTGGAAGTACAGTCAGTGCTGCTGCGGCAAATGGGATGTCCTACATGGATGTAAAGTTGAGGATTTGTAGTTACAATCAATGGCAGTATTGTTATATAAATGGTCTGATTGCACATGGGATATATTCCTTTGCGCAATGGGTTATAGTCTGTTTACAATAAATAACCCAGACCCTGTAGAACAGTGGTTCTCAACCTTTTTTGGTCCATGCACCCCTTCACCATATGTTCAGAATGTCATCCACCCCCCCCCCTCCTTTCGTATTTCCTCCTTATAAATCCCCTCTCCGCCCCTACACAGTATAAATAACAATGGAAGCTAAATTTATTAACGCATACTAGAACAATTCTAGACATCTACATAAAACATAATTTGCGGGTCTACTGACGTTATAAAACGAATTTCACAAGGGCGAGAAGTAAAGACCCGTAAAGTATGGAGGGAAAAACAATATCAAGTAATCGGTTCTTGTATTAACGCGATCTTTAAATAATCTTACTTCCCCCAACCCACCCCCCACACACTAGAAACCCTAAAATTCCCCCTGGGGGGAGGGGGAGGGTCCCCACCGGTCGAGAACCACTGCTGCAGAAGAAACATGGCCACCTTATGCCTATTCCACGGTTATTCGTGCGTGCTGCACTACATCATGACTTAGTTAAATCTTACGGAGCATGTATGGGAATTTCCCAGGTGCTGTGATGTCGGTTCTTGTTCTTGTCTCAACACAACTCAAGTCAATCAATTCTTACGGAGTACGTATAGTAACATGCAGAGTGCTGTGATGTCGGTTCTTGTCTCAACACAACTCAATTGAATTAAATCTTACTGAGCACGTATAGTAACATCCAGAGTGTTGTGATGTCGGTTTTTGTCTCAACACAACTCAACTGAATTAAATCTTACGGAGCACGTATAGTAACGTCCCGAGTGCTGTGATATCGGTTCTTGTCTCAACACAATTCAAATCAATTAAATCTTACGGAGTTCAAGTCGCAAAAGGCGACGCAAGCGGGTTGGACGTGGGGCTGGCTTCCCCACTCCGCAGAAGACGAAAAAAAAAAAGCTTTAGCCACAAAACCAACGATAAACAAGATGAACTCCACTATCCAGCCATTAAAAGCTATAGTCTCTGCTCCCAGTCATTGATTGTAACTTTGTCAGACATGTCGCTGCATAATTAATGTGAACTGATCAATTATCTAACGGCACAAACGAAGAGAAATTGCATCATGAAAGACTGCGATGTTTAGTTGTTTCATCTATAATTCATATTTTGATGTAACGATTACTCAACTCATAAATATGGAATAGGAAGGAATAATTGTAGGTTTAGCAATACATAGAGGAGTGAGAAAGATAATGAGAATAAATACGGAATTTGAAATAATAATAGCAGGTTTAGTAGTGCATAACGGCGAGATAAAAATAACGAGAATAAATACGGTATAGGAAGGGATAATAGTAGGTTTAATAATGCATAGAGGAGAGAATAAATAAATCAAGCAAATGGAAACCTGATTTTTCCTAGTTTCACTTCAAGAGGCGGAATCATACACCTGTTTAGCTAGCAATGTAGATAAAGAGAGTGGGACACATAAAGATATATAAATAAGAATACTGAAGGTTAGATGAGCTTGTATAACACTGGGAAATGTGAGGCAGTCAAAAGAAATCAAACTTAGCACCAAACGTAAAATAAGCATAAGGGTATATAAATTGCCAGTGGTCCGGGCGCGTATACGACCCTTACCTGCGGGGTTTGGCTGAACGCCTCGAAGTCAAGTCCCAAAGTCCTAGGGTCTGGCCACCGCTCGCCTCCTGCTCGTGGGGGGGGGGGAGGTCTCGGAGGTTTGACGCTGAGCCGCCAACGTCTGTAGCCTACCTTGTTCCTGACGTACTGGTAATCCTTTCATCTGGATCAAACAAGGCAAGGCCGAGAGAGGGAACACCGTTTGGGCACCACATGTTCTCTGAAGCTCTGCCCAGGCATTATGAGATGGAATTTTGACCAAATTCAAATCCACATACTTTGGTCTGTCAAGACCGCAAGGTGCCACTCATATAATGCTAACCTAATATTTGTATGCCGGACTCCGTGGATAAGGTCTTGAGGACGCAATTCGTGAGGCCGCTTACTGCGTTAGAAACACAGCTGTGACCGATTTGGCAGCAGACCGTGTCGTGCTGGGTTTTAACGTGTTGGTATGGGAGCCGATCGTTCAGAAAGCAATGGAAACTACTAAACGTAAACTTGCGGTTGGTGTTTAATTCGGTTTCTTATCTGCTGCCTTATCTCAGCCCCAGTGTATGCAGATGAATCGTTATCGTAGCCTTGTGTTCACAAAACTATACTGCCACCCCATGAGGTTGGCCCCGAGACCCTCGGGTCGGTAGGAGAGTATACTATTGATTTTATCATCACAGTTTTTGTGATATCGTAGCATGTGTACTATAGAAGCTACAGTGATATCATAACATTAGTGCTATAGAAACCACTGTGCTATCATAGCATATGTACTATAGAATCTGCTGTGCTATCGTTGCATTTGTTTTATAGACACTACTGTGCTATCATAACACCCGTGCTATCGTAGCTACTATAGTAAAGTAAGTAAAACCAATATTTGTATAAACCAATTAGCATTCAATTTGTAATGTTGTCAGTATCTCGTGGACCGCCTTTACTGCCCAAGATATTTCTTGATATATCTATTTTAGGCTGGGTCGACCTAAGCCCAGATCAATTTGTTAAAATCCGATTCAGCCCCGATGCGGATCGAACCCTTAACAACAACGCTGGCAGGAGAGTGTCTAGCCACTACGCCATCGCGGCTTCGCGTAGCTACTGTGCTGTTATAACTACTGCGTTATAGTAGCTACTGTGCTGTTATAATTGCTGTGTAATGATGGCTACTGCGTTGTCTTAATTACCGTGCTATATATAGTAGCTACTGCGTTGTTATAATTACTGCACTATAATGGCTACTGTGTTGTTTTTTATTATTGTGCTCTAATGGTTACTGTGCTGTAAAAATTAATGTGCTATAATGGCTAATGTGCTGTTATAATTATTGTTCTATAATGGTTACCGTACTGTCATAAGTACTGTGTTAAAGTGGCTAATTTGCTGTTATAATTATTGTGCTATAATGGCTACTGTGCTATCGTAATTACAATGCTATGGTAGTACTCTGTTGTTATAATTATTGTGCAATAATGGTTACTGTGTCTTATCAAAATCACTCTGCTATAGTGGCTACTGTGTTGTCAAAATTACTGTGCTATAGTAGCCACTGTTCTGTTATAGTAATTGTGCTATAGTGGCTACTGTGTTGTCAAAATTAATATGCTATAGTAGCCACTGTTCTGTTATAGTAATTGTGCTATCGTAGCTACTGCACCGCCATAAATACTGTGCCATAGTAGCTACTATGATATGGTGGCTACTATGCTGTTATAATGTGTGTGCTATCGTAACTACTGTGCTGTTATAATTATTGTAATATTGTAGCTACTGCGCTGTCAAATATACTGTGCTATAGTATGCACAGTAATATCCTATCTGCTGTGTTATCATAGTTACTATACTCTGAAGTAGTAGTTTCTGTAATATCGTTTTTAGTTTACTATCGCGAGCTACTGTGCTATCATAATTACGTAGCCATAATAACCCACTGTACTACCACAGTTACTGTATTAACGTAGCTACTGTGCTAATACAGCTGCCGTGCCATCGCAACCCCATCGCGTTAATTGCCGCGCACTTGACTCCCGAGACGGGAAAGATTAAGACAACAGTGATTATCGTACTTGTACTTACCATTTCATACGTGCAGCAGAAACGCGACAATGACAGCACTGAGGAGAATGTCTGTGCAGATATACGTAGCTGTCCCAGAGCAACTCTCTCGTATGAGCTTTGGTCGATGAGGGTTGTGTGATCGGCTTTCAGTGACTTGGACAAAGAATATGCCAACACAACTCATTAAATATTCTGTCAACTATGGCGTCGTGGTACTCTATGGTGTGTGTGTGTGTGGGGGGGGGGGGGGAGATTTTCTGTGTTGAAGTCCAATCAGCTGACGATGGGTCTCTCGTATCTTTCTGGGGCCCACGAGGGCAGCAAGTAATACCAACACTGTAACCACGTATGCCGTAAGACACGACAAAGGCGAGTTGGCGTGAGACCCATGACCTCATCCCGCAGAAAGCTTTAGCTGCAGATCCAACCGTTCATGAACACGTCTGCAAAGAGATTGTTGTGAGCTGGTTGAGGGGCTACGCTCCGTTTGTGATGACAGCCCGATGACATTGCGTGGCGCGTAATGTATGAAGGCAAGCTCAGATTAATTTTTTTTTTCACATATTCTTTACAAGACATCGCTGTCAACATCAGCATCTTTCAACAGATTGTTGATTTCTTGTCAAAATTACGCTCAGTAGTTTGCCATTGCTTTCTGAGCGACCGGCTCAAATACCCCTAAGTTACCGACGCGGAGAGAACCGCTACCAATTCTCGTGCAACGTCACGTTACTACGAGAGTAAACGAGAATACGGAGAAAGTCGTGTAACCTCTAGACCAGAAACACTCAAATGAATTACTACTACTACTACCTACTTTATAATCTATCTTGTGATGCTGTTAATTTAAGTTATTCTAGTTTAATAATGTGTGCAGCTATTTCTATCTCCTTAAGTTGTTACAATAATTTATACTCCATAATTTATTTAGGGTTTTATGGTTGCTTGAGGCTAACATTCTTGCCTGCGGCGCGGTAATCATGTGTTCCTGACTATATCACGGTAAATTTTACTGTCTTCTTCTTCTTCTTCTTCTTCTTCTTCTTCTTCTTCTTCTTCTTCTTCTTCTTCTTCTTCTTCTTCTTCTTCTTCTTCTTCTTCTTCTTCTTCTTCTTCTTCTTCTTCTTCTTCTGCTTCTGCTGCTGCTGCAGCTGCTGCTGCTGCTGCTTCTTCTTCTTCTTCTTCTTCTTCTTCTTCTTCTTCGTCTTCTTCTTCTTCTTCTTCTTCTTCTTCTTCTTCTCCTTCTTCTTCTTCTTCTTCTTCTTCTTCTTCTTCTTCTTCTTCTTCTTCTTCTTCTTCTTCTTCTTCGTGGGCTACAAGGTCGACCCAGCCTATACAGGTTACCAGGAAGTGTCATGGACGTAAAGTCGACCGGCGTCACAATGCACCCATCTACCATAGAGTGTCAAATGGACTATAAACATTTAGGGATAGCACCCTTTGCATAATTAGCGACAACTCGTTTAGAAGGTCCTATTCTTTTCTTACTTTTCATTTTGTTTCCTTTTCTCTATTTCCACTTGAGAAACTATTACTTTAAGTCTCCCTATTTCTAATTGTGAAAATATTGCTTTAAGTCTCTCTGTTTCTACTTGTGAAATTATTACTTTAATTCTCTTTATTTTCCATCATAAATGACCTATACCCCGTGGTAGACCAAGGAGACGGTGGAGAGATAATATACATACAGATCTGCAAGAGAAGGTCACCCAGAGAGACGAATGGAGACGGACTGTATCTGCAGCAAAGAACCTCAATGGCTCGTAATGCTGAAGAAGAAGAAGAAGAATTCTCTTTATTTCCATTTATGAAATTATTACTTTAAGTCTCTCTAATTCTACATGTGAAAATATAACGTTAATTTTCTCTATTTCTACTTATGAAAATACTACTTTAAGTCTCTCTATTTCTCCTTGTGAAAATATTACTTTATGTCTCACTTTTCTACTTGTTAAAATATTACTTCAATTCTCTCTATTTTAACTTGTGAAATTATTACTTTAAGTTTCTCTATTTCTACGTGTGAAAATATTACTTTGAGTGTCTTTATTTCTACTTGTGAAATTATTACTTTAATTCCCTCTATTTTCTCTGGTTGAAATATTACTTTAATTCTCTCTATTTCCACTTATGAAAATATTACCTTAAGTCTCTCTATTTCTACATGAGAAATATTACTTTAAGTCTCTCTTTTTGTACTTGTGATAATATTAGTTTAATTCTCTCTATTTCCACTTGTGAAATTATTACTTTAATTTTCTCTATTTCTACGTGTGAAAATATTATTTTGAGTGTCTCTATTTCTACTTGTGAAATTATAACTTTAATTCTCTCTTTTTCTTCTTGTGAAAATAATACTTTAATTTTCTCTATTTCCACTTATGAAAATATTACTTTAAATCTCTATATTTCTCATTGTGAAAATATTGCATTAATCCTCTCTATTTCTACTTGTGAAAATATTCCTTTAAGTCTCTCTATTTCTACATGGGAAAATATTACTTTAAGTCTCTCTTTTTCCACTTGTGAAAATATTACTTTTCAATGATTTCCACTTGTGAAATTATTACTGTAAGTTTCTCTATTTCTGCATGTGACAATATTACTTTGAGTGTCTCTGTTTCTACTTGTGAAATTATTACTTTAATTCCCTCTATTTCCTCTTGTGAAAATATTACTTTAATTCTCTCTATTTCCACATTTGAAAATATTAATTTAATTCTCTATATTTCTCCTTGTGAAAATATTACTTTAAGCCTCTCTATCTCTATTCGAGAAAATGTTACTTTATCTTTGTTTATTTCTACTTGTGAAAATATTACTTTATATCTCTTTATTTCTACTTGTAAAATATTACTTTAAGTCTCTCTATTTCCTCGTGTGAAAATATAACTTTAATTCTCTCTATTTCTGCTCACGAAAATATTCCTATATGTCTCTCTCGTTCTACTTCTGAAAATATTACTTTAAGTCTGTTTCTACTTGTAAAATTATAACCTTAAGTCTCGCTAATTCTACTTGTGAAATTATTACTTGAAGTCTCGCTATCGTTACTTGTGAAATAATTACTTTAAGTCTCGCTATTTTTACTTCTGAAATAATTACTTTAAGTCTGGATATTTCTACTTGTTGAACTATTACTTTATTTCTCGCTATTTCTACCGGCGCTGTGGCCTAAGTGACAGTGAGAAGTATAGCTTTATATTGCCTAACACACCGAGTGGAGGGCTAGAAATCAGTCTCGGATGATTTGAAGCAGACAGCTTTGCGTTGATTTCCATGGTATTCGTCGTCAGTCTCTCAGAAAGCAATGACAAACTACGGAACGTAAAATTGTCATGTAAATCACAAGCAGCAGCCAATAAATTCTGCAGTAGACTGCAATGTTCTGTAAAAAAAAAAAAAAAAAAAAAAAAAAAAAAAAAAAAAAAAAAAACTTATTAAGTACCATATACTCGATACCCCTCAAGAAGTATAAATAGTCTTATAGTTTATTACATTTTACCATACATAAACACGCCTTAAAGCCTGCTAAATTGTCGTTGACGCTACATAGTATGTTTATTTTGATTTCAGCTCACGTGCCATGGTTGGGGTGTGCCTCTAGTTCTCTGGTCTCCGGACTGGAGCCAAGCTTGATAAATCAACCAACACAGAACTTCTGTCGTCGACCTCTACACGCTGAGGGAGATACTGAGGAGTGGGTTCGAGCATTTGTGGACTGAATGGCTCCGTGTGCAGTGATGATAATATGGCGATAAACTAAATAACTAACTGAGTTTAGCTGATTTGAGTTGAGTCAAATACCGAAATCACGGCCCTCATGACATTCCCATACGTGCTCTGTCCTCATCTTCATCAGCCAGCGAGTTCCAATACTAATGATACCATTTGCAGTCTTTGTTTGTCCCTCTAGCCTTTCCTCTGAGTACCAAGTGTCAGCCCGATCCTCCGGTCACTCCCTGCAGAACCATTCTCTCTAGTCCATGGCGATTACTAATTAACAACTGTTACATTAAATAAATTATTGTCCCGTCAATTATTTTTATCCCTTAAAATTGTTACTTTAATTCGTTCTCTCCTAGTTATTCACTTAACTCTGTGTACCACAACTGAAACTTTCATACATTCTGTGTTAGTTATTCCATCAACTCTTTTAATCTCCCACAGCTGTTATTTTAATTCACTCGAACCAAATTTACGCAGCCTACATCAGGCACCAGGAAATTTCTTGGAAAGTAAAAGCGACCGTCAAAAATTAATCGCATCTCCCAACAATTGCCGAATAGTCTAAACGCATGGTAATTTGCACCATGTGCCCAATGCATGGAAAGATAAGGGGCAACTTATCTTTGTATATTTCATTAGTGTAAGATTTCTTGTCAATATAAGGACTACCCCACGTGTGTGGTTTAAAGTAGATGTTTCGCAGAATGCCACCTTTCATCTGGTGGGAGAGCGGGAAGAAGAAAGAAAACGGATAAGTCGATACTTGATCAGTCAAAGTGCTCATAATTAACCCATCTATCAATTTGCATATGTTTATCTATCTATCTATCTATCTATCTATCTATCTATCTATCTATCTATCTATCTATCTATCTATCTATCTATCTGTCTGTCTGTCTGTCTGTCTGTCTGTTTATCTATCGCTCTGTCCATCTGTCTGTCTGTCTCTCTGTCTGGCTGTCTGCCTATCAATATGTCTGTCTTTTTCCTGCTTTCTGCCCGCCTACCTGCCGGTATGTATGTATGTTTTATGTCTGTCGGTATCCTGTCTGCCAGTCTGTCTTCCTACCTGCCTGTCTGCCTGCTTGTCTAACTACCTGCTTACCTGTCTTTCTGTCTATCCACCCATCCATCGACTAATGCATCCATCCTCCCATCCCTACGTCCACCTCTCCGCCTTTTGGTCTTTCTGTCTATTCTGTCTACATATCTTTCTTTTTGTCCCTGTTTCCATTATCTATTGGCTTATTTGCTAATCTCTAGGTAAATATATACATTTCATCAATTCGTCGATTCTGTTCAAACATACATGCAACCCATACAACAAATCAATTGGATTACAGGTGTAAACAAACAAGCTGAAACAAGACAGACACATGCCTTTCAATCTTGCGTCGTTACACGAAGACACTTTGGAAATATAACAGATCAATAAAAACACATATACATAAACACAAACAGGTACACAGAATTTTGTAATCTTTGCTTGCCATGGTGACAAGAGCGGCTATCATCTGATGTCATCGCATGGGATTATTTTTAGTCTCTCGTTAGATTTGTGTTCTTTCTCCAATTATATCTGAGATCTTTTTCCGATTATTCCGCCATACAGCCATCTACTGGGGTATCAATCTCATTGTCTTCCGTTTGCTATTTTATACATTGTTTTCTTCTTCTTCTTCTTCTTCTTCTTCCTTCTTCTTCTTCTTCTTCTTCTTCTTCTTCTTCTTCTTCTTCTTCTTCTTCCTCTTCTTCTTCTTCTTCTTCTTCTTCTTCTTCTTCTTCTTCTTCTTCTTCTTCTTCTTCTTCTTCTTCTTCTTCTTCTTCTTCTTCTTCTTCTCCCTACTTCTTCTTCTTCTTCTTCCTCTTCTTCTTCTTCTTCTTCTTCTTCTTCTTCTTCTTCTTCTTCTTCTTCTTCTTCTTCTTCTTCTTCTTCTTCTTCTCCCTTCTTCTTCTTCTTCTTCCTCTTCTTCTTCTTCTTCTTCTTCTTCTTCTTCTTCTTCTTCTTCTTCTTCTTCTTCTTCTTCTTCTTCTTCTTCTTCTTCTTCTTCTTCTTCTTCTTCTTCTTCTTCTTCTTCTTCTTCTTCTTCTTCTTCTTCTTCTTCTTCTTCTTCTTCTTCTTCTTCTTCTTCTTCTTCTTCTTCTTCTTCTTCTTCTTCTTCTTCTTCTTCTTTCTTCTTCTTCTTCTTCTTCTTCTTCTTCTTCTTCTTCTTCTTCTTCTTCTTCTTCTTCTTCTTCTTCTTCTTCTTCTTCTTCTTTCTTCTTCTTCTTCTTCTTCTTCTTCTTCTTCTTCTTCTTCTTCTTTTCTTCTTCTTCTTCTTCTTCTTCTTCTTCTTCTTCTTCTTCTCCTTCTTCTCCTTCTCCTTCTTCTTCTTCTTCTCCTCCTTCTTCTCCTTCTTCTTCTTCTTCTTCTTCTTCTTCTTCTTCTTCTTCTTCTTCTTCTTCTTCTTCTTCTTCTTCTTCTTCTTCTTCTTCTTCTTCTTCTTCTTCGTCTTCTTCTTGCTATCTCCCCATGCGTTTATAGTGCATGTAGTGTTGTTATTGTTGTTGCTGTACTTTCATATTAACCGTATAAGTAATATATTTGCGCTCGCTCGCTGTGAACCCAGCATAGTCCACACGCGCCACTCCTAGCGACATTGGACTTTATTTTGCTTGTGATTATGTTTCCCTACCAGTGTCCCTCGCCAGCCAGCAAACCCACTCCGTCTTCAAAGGACGAGAAGTCAACATTATAGTCAAACTTAAAGGTGTACAGATTGAACCAGGTACCTTGGCATCGGATATTTAAGAGTGAGAGTTCTCAAGCATTCGGCCACGCTGTACTCCAAGTGATCTATGAATGAAATATAGGGTGTTTTTTTAATGACTGCAGTGTTTGAAAATATTGCCGGTCCAAGTTTTGTATTTACCTAATATGTTGCAAGAACTTTACTGAGGGTGAATGCAAAACGTGGGCCGGCAATATTTTCAAACACTGCACAGTCATTAAAAATAACCCCTATAGTATTTATAAAGTAAGAGAAATAAGAAGGATAGATTGTTTGACTTGTCTGTGTGTCAAATTCTTAGCACTTTGAAAATAAAATGCATTCGTTTCCTCGTTGGTGCTTTTCTCTTTCTGTTTCTGCATCTTCCTCTTCTTGCTTTCCTTCTTCCTCAAGGAATGTGTCTACTTGTTTATTAATTGTCGACGATTTGCAGCCTTATGCTAATACTCATTCTACGTAACATGCAGAAATTCTTTTCCTAAGCTCCAATAACATGGATTTTTTTTTCATAAGGCATTCTTCATTTTACAACGTGCAGTTTGTGCTTATCCTATTCTGTTCTTTATCTCTGTGATATACCTTCCATCTGATGTTATCATTGTGACTAGATACTTGCATTTCTGTATTTACTCCCAAAATAACACCATTGACTTTATTTGTACGTGATTCGTTTCTTTGATAATAACATTACTGCTATATTTCTTTTTTTTTATGCTGAAAGCCCATTTAGTTTTAAAATTTCTATAACTACTGTATAGGAAATAAATGACCGTAGACCCCGAGGTAGACCAAGAAGGCGGTGGAGAGATAATACATATACAGACCTACAAGCACTTGGAATCAACGACTGGCAAGAGAAGGTCCACCAGAGAGACGAATGGAGACGGATTGTATCTGCAGCAAAGAACCTCAATGGCTCGGAATGCTGAAGAAGAAGAAGAAGATAACTATTGTATACATCATTTTCAGTAGTTTGTTCTGAACGTATGTATGTATGTATGTATGTATGTATGTATGTATGTATGTATGTATGTATGTATGTATGTATGTATGTATGTATGTATGTATGTATGTATGTATGTATGTATGTATGTATGTATGTATGTATGTATGTATGTATGTATGTATGTATGTATGTATGTATGTATGTATGTATGTATGTATGTATGTATGTATGTATGTATGTATGTATGTATGTATGTATGTATGTATGTATGTATGTATGTATGTATGTATGTATGTATGTATGTATGTATGTATGTATGTATGTATGTATGTATGTATGTATGTATGTATGTATGTATGTATGTATGTATGTATGTATGTATGTATGTATGTATGTATGTATGTATGTATGTATGTATGTATGTATGTATGTATGTATGTATGTATGTATGTATGTATGTATGTATGTATGTATGTATGTATGTATGTATGTATGTATGTATGTATGTATGTATGTATGTATGTATGTATGTATGTATGTATGTATGTATGTATGTATGTATGTATGTATGTATGTATGTATGTATGTATGTATGTATGTATGTATGTATGTATGTATGTATGTATGTATGTATGTATGTATGTATGTATGTATGTATGTATGTATGTATGTATGTATGTATGTATGTATGTATGTATGTATGTATGTATGTATGTATGTATGTATGTATGTATGTATGTATGTATGTATGTATGTATGTATGTATGTATGTATGTATGTATGTATGTATGTATGTATGTATGTATGTATGTATGTATGTATGTATGTATGTATGTATGTATGTATGTATGTATGTATGTATGTATGTATGTATGTATGTATGTATGTATGTATGTATGTATGTATGTATGTATGTATGTATGTATGTATGTATGTATGTATGTATGTATGTATGTATGTATGTATGTATGTATGTATGTATGTATGTATGTATGTATGTATGTATGTATGTATGTATGTATGTATGTATGTATGTATGTATGTATGTATGTATGTATGTATGTATGTATGTATGTATGTATGTATGTATGTATGTATGTATGTATGTATGTATGTATGTATGTATGTATGTATGTATGTATGTATGTATGTATGTATGTATGTATGTATGTATGTATGTATGTATGTATGTATGTATGTATGTATGTATGTATGTATGTATGTATGTATGTATGTATGTATGTATGTATGTATGTATGTATGTATGTATGTATGTATGTATGTATGTATGTATGTATGTATGTATGTATGTATGTATGTATGTATGTATGTATGTATGTATGTATGTATGTATGTATGTATGTATGTATGTATGTATGTATGTATGTATGTATGTATGTATGTATGTATGTATGTATGTATGTATGTATGTATGTATGTATGTATGTATGTATGTATGTATGTATGTATGTATGTATGTATGTATGTATGTATGTATGTATGTATGTATGTATGTATGTATGTATGTATGTATGTATGTATGTATGTATGTATGTATGTATGTATGTATGTATGTATGTATGTATGTATGTATGTATGTATGTATGTATGTATGTATGTATGTATGTATGTATGTATGTATGTATGTATGTATGTATGTATGTATGTATGTATGTATGTATGTATGTATGTATGTATGTATGTATGTATGTATGTATGTATGTATGTATGTATGTATGTATGTATGTATGTATGTATGTATGTATGTATGTATGTATGTATGTATGTATGTATGTATGTATGTATGTATGTATGTATGTATGTATGTATGTATGTATGTATGTATGTATGTATGTATGTATGTATGTATGTATGTATGTATGTATGTATGTATGTATGTATGTATGTATGTATGTATGTATGTATGTATGTATGTATGTATGTATGTATGTATGTATGTATGTATGTATGTATGTATGTATGTATGTATGTATGTATGTATGTATGTATGTATGTATGTATGTATGTATGTATGTATGTATGTATGTATGTATGTATGTATGTATGTATGTATGTATGTATGTATGTATGTATGTATGTATGTATGTATGTATGTATGTATGTATGTATGTATGTATGTATGTATGTATGTATGTATGTATGTATGTATGTATGTATGTATGTATGTATGTATGTATGTATGTATGTATGTATGTATGTATGTATGTATGTATGTATGTATGTATGTATGTATGTATGTATGTATGTATGTATGTATGTATGTATGTATGTATGTATGTATGTATGTATGTATGTATGTATGTGTGTGTGTGTGTGTGTGTGTGTATGTGTATGTATGTATGTGTTTGTGTGTGTGTGTGTGTGTGTGTGTGTATGTGTGTGTGTGTGTGTGTGTGTGTGTATTGACAACCAATTCTTATCCCTGGCATATTTTCGTGAGATCTAATTATAATATGTTAAGTAAATTACCCTTTGGAAGGCTTGGTGCGTATTGATTATATAGTGCTAGCCCAATATACAGACAAACCTCGTTTTTCGTCGTTAATTCGTCGGAAAACAATCGGCGAAATCCGAAAGCGACTAACACCGAGGCAATTATTTCCATATGAATCAATGTAAATCTAATTAATTCGTTCTAGAAACTTCAAAATACATAGCACAAAAACACATTTTATTGAGAATAAATATACTGTTTAATATTATGTTTCGGCCACAGACTTGTCCGAACTCGCACGTTCGCCGTGCCTAGTAACATTGTGTATGCAAGTGTGCCTATTGAATTTTTCATACCATTCTCTGCTGGCCTTAAAATCACTAAGTACACTTGCACTCACCCCAAGCATTTTCTTAATGAGATCAGCATACAACAGTCTGGGTTTTTTTTTCCACATATGATTACCTCCGAAACATAATCGTCATCTAACTTGTTTTGATTTATCAAAATTAATTATAACTGTTCGACATCTTCAATTGTTTCTGACCTCTGTTTCGTTATCACATTCATGTCTTTCGCTACATTAGCCTCCTTTATTGCTTCCAATTTTGCACAAAGAAACTTATCGTGGGTGGCGATTTCCAGTACATGCAGCCGATTTAAGCAATCTTAATGCCGCTCTCGTATTTTATTATCAGCAAGTGATGCTCACACAACGAAAACCGAAGCCAAACTGAGCAGAAGAACGCGTGGGTCCCTTTGATTTCGCAAAATTACCAGCGAGGTCATGTGAAATCCTAGGCAATCGTCGAAAGCTGAGACAAATTTTTCGCGGACAAAATCGACGAAATCCGAAACCGAAGGCAACGGAAACCGAGGTTTAACTGTATTTGTATAGACAATGGGCACTGGGTGCTTGATGTGGTCAATATCACGAAGGCGGCATTTATGTATACATAAAGTTACTCAACCAGCTAACTACCAACGTAACCAACTAACGAACTAACTAACTAATCCATTAACTATCTAACTAACTAACCAATTAACTGACTATCCAACTAACTCACTAACCAATTAATTGACTATCTAACTAACTTGCTAACCAATTAACTGACGAATTAACTAAGCAATTAACTAACTTTCCAACTAATTCACTAACCAATTAACTCACTAACCAACTACACAGCTAGTTCGTTAGCTAACTGACTATCTTGGCGGTACAAACTAGCCACTACGAGTCAGAATTGCCGAATTTAAACGGAATAATATTTGCGGTGACATTCGATTACTTTGTTTTGTGTGTCTCCGGTCTGAGGAGGTTACGCGTACTCATGATGTTGAATTCCCGATTATGTCTAGATCGCGTTAAATAATGGACCGATTACTTTATATAGTTTTTCCCTGCATGCTTTACATTCTGTACACCTCGCTTTTCTGGAATTCGTTTAATACACAGAGATACAGAGTGTCTTTTAAAGACGTAAGTAGGCACGCAAATCACGTTTATGTAGGTGTCTGTGTTTGTTCTAGTAAATATACTTAGATTTAGCATCCATTTTTACGTATATTGTGTAATTTTCGACTATTAAAGTCGGAGGGAACATATCAATACTAGAATGATGAAAATTGAATGCTGTAATGTGATATTTCAATGGCGGGAAATAGCTGTTACCTTGTCACACTCCAGCGATGCTTATTTAATATTTTTATGAAATAGTTACAGCGATATTAATGTCAATGAATGCATCTTTGCATTTATCATCCATTGTAGTATTTATGTGTAATTTTTCACCACCCTACAGGTCGAGATCGTTTATTTTTGGGGTAACTTTTCAACACGACTTCTGAGACTTCTCTGGTTAACATCGATCTACGCTCGTGGCCTCGCGCTAACAGACATCACGTACAGACAGCGCGCACAGACTGACGTCATCACATCAGGACGTGATCAGTGTGTGTGTGTGTGTGTGTGTGTGTGTGTGTTTGTGTGTGTGTGTGTGTCTATATATATATATATATATATATATATATATATATATATATATATATATATATATATATATATATATATATATATATATATATATATATATATCCATCATGTGCTATGTCGATAAGCGTGGGCGATCATGTTTTGCCATCTCACTCGGTTACCAGAGTCGTGAATCAACCCCGTGATCCTGTCTTGGCCATGCCACGTCGCCAATCCATCCAGGTATTTACTTCTCGGTCTTCCCCTTGGTATCTTCCCTTCGATCTTGCCAGTTGTCACCAAGTTCTCCAATTCATTTCTTCTCATAACATGCCCAAAAAATTTTAACTGTCTACGCCTAATGACTCTAATCAGTTTACGATCTTCATTTGTTTCTTGAAGGACTTGTTCATTGGGTTTTCTGTCTGTCCTTGGTATTCTTTGCATTTTCCTCATAAACCACATTTCCATAGCCATCAGATGTTTTTCAGCTTAACTGCTCATTGATCACGCTTCACATCCATACTAAAGTACAGATTCTATGTAACACTTCAACACTCTTATTCTCGTTTCAATTGATATCTTTTTATTGGTCAGTATGTTTTTCATCTTGCAAAAGGCGACCTTCGCAATGGCAATTCTTGTTCTAATCTCTTCAAGGCATTTCCCATCAGATGTTATGACTGTTCCGAGATAACTGTACCGATTAATGTGCGTGTGCGTGTGCGTGTGCGTGTGCGTGTGTGTGTGTGTGTGTGTGTCTGTGTGTGTGTCTGTGTGTGTGTGTTAAAACAGTGGTGTGAGTGTGCAGGTTACACTTTGTCAAAGTGATAAAATAGTATTTACCTCTGTGTTCATATTAAATGTTAAACTGACACACAAACTTTAATAAATATCTAGGCTTAGAATTGACCTGCATAATTTAATAATGTATCGTTGGATATGTCTTTTCAAGAGGTATCCAACTGTGCGGGTTGCATAATTAATAAGCAATTTAGAAAATGTTTCTAAAATGGCTAGTACAAACTTGTTGTTTTCAGTTTCAAACAATCTATATGACGTCCGTACAGTATTCTGGAAATCTGAGTAAACATTGGTAATGTGTATTGTTCTCTTGCACAGCAGACACAATGCATTCATTTTATGGGCGGCTGCTGCACTTCGGCAAATATTCTGCACTCTCATACAAAATTCATATCAATCTCACCGCTCCTTTTGCGCTGTTTGAGCTGTGATAATCATCCACATTACTTAATTGTGCTCTTATCTAGTTTACTTGCGCGCGAGCGCGCGCGTGTGTGTGTTTTATGTTGTTTTTTATTTTATTTTTTTTGCTTTCGTTAGCTTTGATTCCATGCACGTGCTGCTACTTTCAGTCTGCTGAATTGATTTTTGCTTGTGGATTAGCTTTCCCTACTACCAGTGCTCTTCGCCGTCAGGCGAACTCACTCCGACTTCTGAGGTACTTGTAATTTACGTCCCCAAAGTAAAGGACGAGAAGTTAACATTTTAGTCCAACTGGCCGGTGTAGGGGTTGTAATCGAATCATCGCCGACGTCTGTCGGTTTCTGGTAGTGGACGCAGTTTCACAATTCCGACACACTGGCTTCAGAATCAACCGTAGGAGATTTATTAGCAGATGGCTTTGCGTTGGTTTTAACATTGTATAAGTGTCTGTCGTAAAATTGCTTGGAAAATCACAAGCTGGGGTAAATGTTGGGACTCATTCCATCCATTATCTTCCATGACGATAAGCGTGGGCGGTCATGTTCTGCCATCTCACTCGATCACCAGAGTCGTGGATCAGCTCCGTGTTACTGTCTCGACCATGCCATGTGGCCAAGCCATCCAGGTATTTACTTCTCGGTCTTCCCCTTGGTCTCCTCCCTTCGATCTTGCCAGTTGTCACCAAGTTCTCCAATTCATTTCTTCTCATAAAAAAAAGTCGCTTAAAATTCGACAGGGTCGACTTCATCGCACCGTGTTTTATCCCATATGGCTCGGTCTCTTTCCGCAGGGCGGAAAGCGTCGCACAAAGCACGAACTCCGTAGCTTTTAGCGACGACCCACAGGAGTCTCCGAAACATTTAACTCGTAAACCGAAGGGTGCGGTCCGGAATCGAACCCACAACCTTCGGAGCACGAGTCAAACGGTTTGACCACTTCGCCACAGAGACTCCCATTTCTTCTCATAACATGCCCAACAATTGTTGACTGTCTACGTCTAATTTCTCTAATCAGTTTAAGATCTTCATTTGTTTCTTGAAGGACTTGTTCATTGGTTTTTCAATCCGTCCATGGTATTTTGTGCATTTTCCTCAGAAACCACATTTCTGCAGCCATCAGATGTTTTTCAGCTTGTCTGCTCATTGTCCACGCCCCACAAGCATATATAAGCACAGGTTCTATGTAGCAATTCAACACTCTTTCTCTCGTTTCAATTGACATCTTTTTATTGGTCAGTATGTTTTTCGTCTTGCAAAAGGCTACCTTCACCATGGCAATTCTTGTTCTAATCTCTTTAAGGCATCTCCCATCAGATGTTATGACTATTCTGCGATAGTTGTACCGATTCACTTGTTTAAGAATATGCCCATTTACGTGTATATTACATTGTGGTCCAGACACGTGGGAGAGAGTTGCAACAGACAGATGCTCCTGGAAAAGAGATGCACGAAACGGACTGGTGCTCTTTGAGCGCAATCTGATCCAACAAACTGAGGATAGGCGGCACAGGCTCAAAGCGCAGTCACTTACTGCGGGACTTGCCTCGTCTTACAGATGCGGAAACTGTGACAGGGATTGTCACTCTCACATTGGACTATACAGTCACCAGCGGTGCTGCCAGGCACCTCCCCAGCGGCACAACTCTATAGTCCTTCAGGACTGAAAGAGGCCTACTATTACTAAATTGTGGTATTTCTTCCTTCCTAGTGACGACCATAATCTGTGTCTTCTTATAATCATTGTGACTCATTATGACGGCCTATAAAGGATATGCAACTATTTTTTTTTATTATCATCATGACCACCAAGTGCCAGCTTCGCACTGAACGTCGGGTAGATTGTAATTTTATCCAACAGCCTCTGACCCGCGACTTTATGGTGAACACATGTCGTTTTCTTCAAGTCCATGTCTTCGTTAAGGTCGCCCATAAGTAACGCTTTTGTCATCCTTTGACACGTGCTCCCTCCATTTCTACCCCTAGCCTTATCCTTATAAACGGGAGATGTCTCTTTATATGCCGATAAGCTATAATTATTTTACTTTGATCAAATCAAAGGACGTTATGATTTATTCCTACCAGTACGGAACTGGGAAAATCAGCTGGGCCAGATGGAATCACAATAGAAGAATTGGAAGTAATGGGAGAATTTGGAGTAGATATATTAACCAAAATGTTGAATGATATTTATATCAGTGGATATATAGCAAGCGATATCTTGAAATCTGTATTTATAGCTATACCAAAAACACAAGAAGCTATTGAATGTGTCAAGATCCTCAATAAGGCCTTACAAAGGCAATAGGAGTTAATACTAGGCTAGTAGGGAGACAAATCAAATCAAATCAAATCAAATCAACTTTATTAGGGTCACAAATTGGGCGCGCAGGCCCGTCTTACATTCGGCCCTTCCAATCACTCGTCTTTCGTTCATCAAGAGCATTATACATTTACATAGGAGGAAAAATAAACATTGTGAAATGAATGTTGTAAACATAAACAAGGCTAAACATGGAGAAAATGTGTACATAAAAAGTATGTGACGTAAAAGTAGTGATGCCAGCGCGTCCCACACACACACACACACACACACCACACACACTCTTTCTCTCTCTCTCATTCACTCTCACTCTCACTCATTCACTCACACACACACACTCTCACTCATTCACTCTCCCGCTCACTCATTCACTCTCCCGCTCACTCATTCTGTCTCTCCCGCTCACTCATTCACTCTCCCGCTCACTCATTCACTCTGCCGCTCACTCATTCACTCTCCCGTTCAATCATTCACTCTCCCGCTCACTCATTCACTCTCACTCATTCACTCTCACGCTCACTCATTCACTCTCACGCTCACTCATTCACTGTCCCGCTCACTCATTCACTCTGCCGCTCACTCATTCACTCTCATGCTCACTCATTTACTCACACGCCCACTCATTCACTCTCACGCTCAATCATTCACTCTCCCGCTCACTGATTCACTCTCACGCTCACTCATTCACTCTCACGCTCACTCATTCCTTCTCACGCTCACTCATTCACTCTCACTCATTCACTCTCACGCTCACTCAATCACTCTCACGCTCACTCATTCACTCTCACGCTCACTCATTCACTCTCACGCTCACTCATTCACTCTCCCGCTGAATCATTCACTCTCACTAATTCACTCTCCCGCTCACTCATTCACTCTTCCGCTCACTCATTCACTCTCCCGCTCACTCATTCACTCTCCCGCTCACTCATTCACTCTCACGCTCACTCATTCACTCTCACTCATTCACTCACACTCATTCACTCCCACACACAGACACTCTCACTCATTCACTCTCCAGCTCACTCATTCGCTCTCACGCTCACTCATTCACTCTCCCGCTCACTCATTCACCCTCACGCTCACTCATTCACTCTCACGCTCACTCATTCACTCTCCCGCTCACTCATTCACTCTCACTCATTCACTCTCCCGCTCACTCATTCACTCTCCCGCTCACTCATTCACTCTCACGCTCACTCATTCACTCTCAATCTCACTCATTCACTCTCACTCATTCACTCTCTCGCTCACTCATTCTGTCTCTCATTCACACTCACTCACTCTCTCACTCAAACTACAGTAATGAACATAAGTTTAGATTATACATGATAAAATCAAATGGTATTTAACTTATAATATGACAGATGAGAATACACAAACATATGGATTCGCGTGTTACATAACATGCGTGTTACATGACATGCATCTGCTCAGCTCTCTCTCTCTCTCTCTCTCTCTCTCTCTCTCTCTCTGTGTGTGTATTCTTTCATATACACACACTCACACGCATGCGTACGCTCACACACACACACACACACTCTCTCTCTTTCTCTCTTATTCACTCTCACTCTCACTAATTCACTCTCCCGCTCACTCATTCACTCTCACGCTCACTCATTCACTCTTACGCTCACTCATTCGCTATCACGCTCACTCATTCACTCTCCCGCTCACTCATTCACTCTCCCGCTCACTCATTCACTCTCACGCTCACTCATTCAATCTCATGCTCACTCATTCACTCTCCCGCTCGCTCATTCATTCTCCCGCTCACTCATTCACTCTCCCGCTCACTCATTCACTCTCCCGCTCACTCATTCACTCTCCCGCTCACTCCTTCACTCTCCCGTTCAATCATTCACTCTCACTCATTCACTCTCACGCTCACTCATTCACTCTCACGCTCACTCATTCCTTCTCACGCTCACTCATTCACTCTCACTCATTCACTCTCACGCTCACTCATTCACTCTCACGCTCACTCATTCACTCTCACGCTCACTCATTCACTCTCACGCTCACTCATTCACTCTCACGCTCAATCATTTACTCTCCCGCTCACTCTCACGCTCACTCATTCACTCTCCCGCTCACTCATTCACTCTCCCGCTCACTCATTCACTCTCCCGCTCACTCATTCACTCTCCCGCTCACTCATTCACTCTCACGCTCACTCATTCACTCTCACGCTCACTCATTCACTCTCACGCTCACTCATTCACTCTCACTCATTCACTCACACACACAGACACTCTCACTCATTCACTCTCCCGCTCACTCATTCACTCTCCCGCTCACTCATTCACCCTCACGCTCACTCATTCACTCTCACTCATTCACTCTCCCGCTCACTCATTCACTCTCCCGCTCACTCATTCACTCTCACGCTCAATCATTCACTCTCCCGCTCACTCATTCACTCTCACGCTCACTCATTTACTCTCACGCTCACACATTCACTCTCACTCATTCACTCTCACGCTCACTCATTCACTCTCACTCATTCACTCTCACGCTCACTCATTCACTCTCACGCTCACTCATTCTGTCTCTCATTCACACTCACTCACTCTCTCACTCAAACTACAGTAATGAACATAAGTTTAGATTATACATGATAAAATCAAATGGTATTTAACTTATAATATGACAGATGAGAATACACAAACATATGGATTCGCGTGTTACATAACATGCGTGTTACATGACATGCATCTGCTCAGCTCTCTCTCTCTCTCTCTCTCTCTCTCTCTCTCTCTCTCTCTCTCTCTCTCTCTGTATTCTTTCATATACACACACTCACACGCATGCGCGCGCTCACACACACACACACTAACACATCAACTCTCCCACTGTCTCACTCTCTAACACACAATCCTACACACACACACACACACTCAATCACACTCTCTCACACATACACGTACACATGAACGCATGCACGCACGCACACACTCCCTCACCCACTCTCACACATACACGTACGAATGCATGCACTGACACATTCCCCCACCATTTCTCGCTCAATCACTCTCTCCACACACACGCATGCATACACGCATTCACTCTCTCCCTCTCTCTGACACCTCTCTCTCTCTCTCTCTCTCTCTCTCTCTCTCTCTCTCTCTCTCTCTCTCTCTCTCTCTCTCTCGCTCCCACACGCACACACATATATAGTGAACAATTATAATGAACAATTATACTGAACAATTATACCAGTAAATGAATTATGGTGGCATATAGTCGGTATGGATTAAGTATTGAAAGAGTTTTCGGTTAAATGTGTAGGGACTCATTGGAGTTTTCAGATCTGGAGGCAGATGATTCCATAAGTGAGCACCAGAATAGGCAAAACATGTTTTGTATAGGTCCAATCTAGGCTTTGAGACATGTAACAAATTTAGGCGCTTGCTGTTCATTGCATTAGATTGAATCAGCGGCAGAAGATACTCTGGGGTATTTTGAGATATAATTTTATTCACTAATTTGGCTTTGTTGAAAAGGAAGCGCTTTTGTAGTGGTAGAAGTCTTAGATGACTGTACAAATTATTACTTTCAACGTGCTTTATGCCAGAAACCAGACGAATAGCGCGGTTTTGTAGAGAACATAGTCGTTTTAAATTAGATTTAGGGCAACCATCCCAAACTGTGGAACAGTAATCGAGATGTGATTGGATATAGCATGTATAGAATATTTTTCGTGTGCTTTCGTCCAGGAAGTGCTGAATTTTAGCAAGTTGGTAAACTTTTTGTGCTATTTTCTTGGTAAGAGCGTGAACATGAGAGCTCCAGTTCAAATGGCTGTCTATTAAAAGCCCTAGTGTTTTATGTTCAGTCACATTAACTATAGGTAACGTGCCCATGCGGAGTTCGAGCGGTGATCCAGTTATGGCTAGTGTCTGTAGTTTTTGTCTGGTCGTTATTAGCATGGATTTGGTTTTGCCGATGTTAATTTGCATGCGGTTTTCATTGCTCCATCTAGTAAGATTATCAAGTTCCTTTTGTAAAGAATTCTCTAATTCACTACGGTTTTCTTGACTAGTATATATAGTACAGTCGTCAGCAAATAGATCACAAGTTGTATTGATATATAAAGGAAGATCATTAATATAAACTGCAAAAAGCAGCGGACCTAGTATTGAGCCCTGAGGCACACCAATATTAAGCTGTGTGAGTCTTGATAGACAGTTGTTGAAGGACACGACTTGTTGCCTGTCGGATAGAAATGACGTAATTATGTTCACCATGTTGGTGCTTGTCTTCATTTGCTTTAGTTTTCTAATTAAAATATCGTGATCTACCATATCAAAAGCTTTTTTAAAGTCTACAAACAACGCTCCACAAATTCTACCGTTGTTGATGTTTAAGTGCCAGTTATCGGTCATTTTTGTTAGAGCACTATGGCAAGAATATTTAGGTCGAAACCCAGATTGACTGTTAATTATTAGATCGTTGTTAATTAAATGGTGTAACGTTATTTTATGAATGTATTTTTCTAGTGGTTTTGATAGCGACGATAATAAGGAAATAGGTCTATAATTACCCAAAACGCTATTATCGATTGAGCCATTTTTAATTAGCGGAAACACTTTAGCAATTTTAAAAGCAGATGGAAAGTAGTTTTGGCCAGGAACTGGTTATATATGAACGTTAAGGACTCACTAATGACTGGTGCAGCACAACGAAGAATTCTATTACTGATACCATCTAGGCCGTGTGAGTTTGTTGATTTGAGGTTCAAGAGATATTTATAAACGTCTGCAACAGACATTAAAGGAATCTCATCGGGAATATTTCTGGTGCACTTCTCCTCACAGAATGATGCCAGTGAACTTA
This sequence comes from Cepaea hortensis, assembly GCA_963921405.1. NCBI lineage: Eukaryota > Metazoa > Mollusca > Gastropoda > Stylommatophora > Helicidae > Cepaea > Cepaea hortensis. The sequence continues at coordinate 18,399,727 of OY992896.1, forward strand.
AATTACACGATGAGTCTGGTATTGAAGACTTTAGATTCTCTATTTCTGATTGAAAGAACCAACTGAATTCATCGCATGTTATAGAATTTGGTATTGCTGATTCTGTAGGGCGTTTCTTATTGGTTAGCAAGTTAATAGCCTTCCATATATTTGTACTGTTTGAATTATCTACAATCAAATTTTTAAAATGATCTTTTTTTATCCTACGAATGTCATATTTAACTTCATTCCTTAGTCTGCGGTAATTGATGAAGTCTTTATTTTTGTGTGCTGTATCTCGCTCTCTTATGATTTCCAGCACTTCTCTAGTGACCCATGGGGATTTATGTGGATTTTTGACTCGAACTTCTTTGATTGGCACGTGTTTATCGAACACATTGTAGACTGTCTTCGTCCAGAAAGCTAATGCATCGTCCGGGTCAGGAAGTTGGTAAACGTGATCAAGGGCTGCTTTTCTTAAGTCTTGCAAAAATAAATCTTGGTTGAATGCTTTAAAATTCCTAAATTTGATACTTACATGTTTATGTTTAAGAGGTTTGAACCCAATTCTTGACCATGTACAACATACCGGGTAGTGGTCACTAACTGTACAAACAGGAACAGAACATTCAATAATATTATCTGGACAAGTAACATATATATGATCAATTATAGTTGAGGATGTGTCAGTAACCCTTGTGGGACGGTTTATTAGTTGTTTGAAATTGTAAGAAAGAATGATATCGTCCCATGTCTGGTTGGATTTAGGAATATCTATGTTAAAGTCACCTAATATCATGACTTCTCTACCTTCTGTAAACACTATATCCATCATTGTAGTGAAACAGTCATACCAATAGTACCCAGCACACGGATTCCTATATAGGTATCCAATGAGAAACGGCTGTTGGCTGGCTGGCTTCACCTCTAACCAAACACATTCTATCTCTACTGACTCGAGATCACTTCTACGGTAACAGTTGAGAGAATTGGAAATGTATACAGCAATACTTGTCTCTAATTTTTGATTTGCGTCTCTTCGAATTACTTTAAACCCCTTAAGAGTGATTTCAGAGTCGGATATTTTGTCGTTGAGACGACATTCTGTGATTCCAAACACATGGAATTGTTTGCACAGTATTACCGAAAGCTCAGGTAATTTATTGAGCAAATGATAGATGTTGAGATGGCCTATACTTAGGCCATCTTTGTGAAGCCACTGATCGTGATTTGCGAACATTGCACGATGAAAGGATGATGTCGCTTGCGGTAGAAATTTTCAGAGTTTTTGAAACTTTATTTAGTAGTAGTTAAGACTATTAGATGGGGTAGGAAAATGTCTGTGCTGGAGTGACATCATGAAAGCTTGATGCAGGGCTGCAGGATTGTATTGCATTAGCTGTTGAAGTTGGCGGTTCCACTGATAGGAGTGTAGATTACCATCCAACGAGGGACCACTGCTGTGAGAGTTACTGGAAGTGCCTACATTAGAAGCATACATCGGGGGCACAGCAACATTGTTTAACGGTGTCCCCTTTGACACAATAGGGGGAGGATGCTTTATGGGCAAGGGAGGAAACAAACCATCATAGTTAGCAACATTGGGATTGGAGCATGGGTTGCTATCCACGGCATTGTATTCCTGGGGTATAGGCAATGGTGGTGCAGGAAGAGAAGGAGCATTTTCTGAACACTTAGACAGGAGAGACACCGAGCGCTATTAATAGCCTCACAAGGAGACACAATTGTGTCAGACCAGAGGTCGAGGAGTACAGCTGAGCGAGGGCTTTCCCCAAGCAATTGGGAAGCTTGTCCTTGCGAGTACCGTGAAGGGCCCCGTTACTCGTACTCACAGGCCAGCGTGCTGGCGAGACCATGCACGCAATAATAGCTACTGCACGGAGAAGAGTGTCCGTGCTGGTCCACGCAATGTGTAGCGTGTGGGGAGACTGACTGGAGACGGTAGAGAGAGCAGACGTATCCTTGACCAATTCTATAGTTTCTAGGCAATAGGCAAACATATGGCTGTTCATTTAGATTGTGAAATACTAGCATCATCTATCATTACGTCAATGCATTCATGTTGTATAATGATGATGAAGTATAACGCTCGTAGAGCCATTCAAATGTCGGCTCTGAATAAATTGCATTCCTTTCGCAAATGTCACGAGTTGTTATTTCGTGCAGTGCGAAAGTAGGGGAGTCCTATAATCTGCAGCGCACAAGTCGCTGACAGGCAAGACCCCGAATTGGTGTCAGAACACAGTGAACCAACGCCAGCAAAGTAATTGCTGTCAGAATACAGTTAAACAACGCTTCTTAGCAGTCACAGCAGGCATTTGTTGTAATATTCAACGAACAGTTAACGCCAGCAGGCAAGTGGTGTTATAAACCACTAAACCAACGCCAGCTATTGATTGGTAATTAGAAAGTTCTGAACCAGCATCAGTTCATTGCACGATTCAACATCATTGTTGTGTGATATATTTCAAAGTAATGCAAATTTGTTTCTATACATGATATAAATAATTTTCTTGGGTAAATTATACGATCACCAATTTGTGGAGTGTGAACCACCATTGAGCCAAATTAAATCGCTTAAGTGTGAAATTCTACAAATATTAATTTGAAAGTGTGTTATTATACTAAAAGCAATTGAAATGTATATTATCATCAGTGAACATTACCATCGTAACCACCGTGTACATTTCATTGCGTGTGATACATCCATCAATGTCACCATTTTACGAAGTCATTAAATAGATTAGCGACGAACTGCAGCCTAGAACAAAGTTACGCCAGAGTCAAAAGAGAAGACAAGACGACATCGACGGTCATACGACTAATCATCTCACGTATCATCTAACAATAATTCAGACGATCATATCATTCATCCATTAATACCATTTATCACTATCTATCACATTTTCGTTCATCATTCGCATGAAATATGAGCTTGTAATAACAACTTATTGAAATATAATGATATATGAACTTGTATTGACAACTTAAGCGTGTGTCTAATTTTTGCTGCTCTACTAACCAGAAGCAGCCCTTGTACTATCAAGTCACACCAGTGTGTAAGTGTGAAAGACAGCGGTGGAACATCCCAAGTACCATTCTCTCCAAAGAATTAGATGAGTATATTTTCAGAATATTTAGGTATGCTCTAACTTAATCATGCATCTTCTTTTTCAGTAAAAGATGTACACTAACACATTATTATAAACTATTGTGTGAATATTATTGTATTATCATTGTGAACTAACATTACGCCACAAAATGGCGTCACTAAATGAATGTATCCAGGCGGGCATCGCAATGGGCAACACTGGAGATAAGCTAGAAAAATGGTCGGATCAAAAATATAAAGAAGAAACAGAAAGAAAAACTGCTCTTGACAGGGATGAAAGAGCATTAGAAAGGCAACATCAAAAAGAAATGAAAGAGATCGAAGAAGCCACCAAACAAAAGCAGATACAAGTAGATTCAGAAACTAGACTAAAGATGAAAGAAATGGAGGTAGATTCTAACATACAAATAGCCTCGAGCAAACAAAAGAGCCAAGAAGAACAGAACAAATTTAGTAAGTACAAGGGTCTTATCAAACCATACAGTGTAGGTGATTCAATCAGCGCATGGACTGAAAACATAGAGTTCCAACTAAAAACACAGAAAATACCTTTAGAGGATTGGGCAGTGATTTACATGAGGAACCTGAGTGGAGAGCCTTTAAAAGTAATAGAATCCATACCGACAGATCTTAGAAACAATTACCAGTACATACACGATAGGATAATGCAACATTTTCTTTTGGACGCTACTGGGTACCAAATTCAATTCTCACAGATTAAGCCAAAAGCAACTGAAACTTTCTTAGACTACATCTCTAACGTGCAGAGCACATTTAAAAAGTGGACTAGAGCTGCTAAAGTAGGAAACAGCTATGAAAAACTAGAAGAGCTGATGGTAATGGACAAAGTGATTTCTACCGTGCCTACCCCTTTTGCAAAGTTCTTACAACAGTCAGATATTGAGTCTATTCAACAATTAGAGAAACGGGGGTCAGCTTATTTTGCATCTAATTGGGACATATTTAAAACTACATCACATGACACAGAAATTACAGCTTTTGCAAATAAAGTCCCTGATAGATCATACAACCAGAAAGATTACTGTAAAAAGGACAAACCATGTCAGAAACCACCTCGATGTAATTATTGCAATCTTTTTCATCCAACTTATTCGTTCGATGTGTGATAAGAACCCCACATATCCGTCACACCTAGAAGCAGTGTTAAAGAAGCAAGAAAGCAGAGGATCATCCTTTAAACGTGCTGTAAAATGTTATGTTTGTTCAAGTTATGGCCACTATAGCAATAGGTGTCTTGGGAGACAGAGAATGAAGGCAAACAATACAGCACTCATCGATACATCATCAGACGATGAGAGTGACATAGATGCGGAACTTGTGAATGTGTTGCCAAATGAGTGAATGTCAGAATGTATCATCAGTAACCGATATTTTAGACTTTAAGACATGTAAAGTATGCCAGCAGTTTCATGCGGAGGGGAGATTAAAATGTGGACACGTAATATCATGTTCAAATGAAGAAGCTAACGCAGCATGTGCCTCCAGAGGTAAACTTAAGTTCTACGATGCACTGGTCAATGGGAAACCATGCCAATGTTTAGTTGATAGCGGCAGCACTCTCCTGAGGTTAAGGAGAGAACTTGCTAGACCAGAAGATTATACGGGTGAATTTGTCAAATGCCGTACTTTCTCTGGAACCATCGAGAAATATCCACTGGCAAAGGCGCATATCAATACCCCGTTATTTACCGGCACATTTACGTGCGCTAACCTCCAAGATCCATTTACGGATCTTATTTTGGGATGCCTAGATGCATTAAAAGAATGTACAGACGACAACATAAAAGCCTGGAATGAGACACACATGGCCAACGCTGTAACTAAGTCAGATACAGAAACAAACTATACTGACTTACAAAATGAAATGCTACAGCTATTAACACCAAGTGGTGCAGATACAAACACTACTCGACAAAAGTTGATCGAGGCACAAAGCACCGACCAAACAATCACACCGTATTTTAACTTGTTTTGTGAGCGAAAGAAAGTTTCTAAAAATGCTTCTTGGTACTTTAAAAAAGTTAACGGAATTCTCATGCGTTATTACACATATAATAACCATGAAATTCAGCAGACGGTGTTACCTGTAACATACCGACAAAATGTGCTGAAAAGCGCACATGAATCACCGTTTGCTGGACATTTGGCCTACCATAAAACGCGAGCCAGAATTCTATCACAATTTTTCTGGCCGAAATTCTGTTCGGAAATAAAAATGTTCTGTCGTTCTTGTACTGTTTGTCAACATCGTGTACGAAAGAAAAAGCATGTAAAGACCGAAGTGCAACGGTCAGTAATAGCATCTAGACCACTTGAGAGTATAGCGGTCGATATTGCTGGACCCCTAATGCAGGTGTCGAGTAATGGAACCCACAACTATCCAAACAAGGGTACTAAAACGATTCACCTTAAACCAAACCAGAAGGTTGTGATTCGACTACCTGATAAACATAATATGGTACTAACATCTTGCCAAGGGCCTCTCAACGTTGAACGCAAAATATCAGATGCGGATCATGAAATATCGATAAAAGGACACTTAGAGATATTTCATATCAACATCCTGAAACCATACTTTTCACAACAAGAACAACAGACAGACGAACAAATTGCACCAACACCAAGCAATGAGACGACAGACATACACAACTCAACTTCACTAAGTAGGGTGACAGACAGCGACAACGCAAACACACTTAGCCAGGTAACAACACACACAGCTAGCAGCACAACAGTATTGGACGAGATGGAACTACCAGTTCCTACAATAAACGCGACTGCGACCAGTATTTCGACTTATTGAGATAACATATGCAGTCATACGGAAGACGGGACAAAACACCTACTGAAACGTCGACAAGTCTTCGACAGGTTGATAATGTTTGGGCTCACAGCGAAGCCGTCCAAAGTAGAGTTGGGCATGGAACAAATTGACTTCCTGGGTCATACCATCTGCAGGGGCCAATTGAAAACTGATGACAGAATCGTCACTAAGATTCTGAATTTAACAATGCCAACGACCAAGAAACACGTCCGAAGTTTACTAGGTCTGATGAACTACTATAGTAAATTCATTCCAAATCTGGTGGAAATCACCAGTGTTTTTTCTAACATCTTAAAAGCTTCGGCTAAGTTATCTGTAAAAGATGCAGGATTAATTAGTGCTTTATCAAAATTGAAACATCTTTTCCACCTATCCTTCGTATGCCTAATCCAAAACTCACTTATTTCTTACGCACAGATGCGAGTGCCATATCCATACCTGGGATACTAGGACAGTTCTACGACGGGACGTTCCACCCCGTAATGTACGTAAGTCGATAGATTACTCCTGCTGAATCAAAATACTCAGCATCAGAATTGGAGGGCCTCAGTTTGATCTATTGCGTGAGAAAGTTTCATAGATTTTTGGCTGGAGCACAGTTTGTAATCGATTCCGATAACTCTCCGTTGTCTGTGATGCAGTCTGGACTTCCTACCAACAATAGAATTTACAGGTGGGCTTTGATTCTCCAAAATTACACATTTACCATCCAGCACTTAAAAGGGAGATTAAATACGGTTGCAGACATTTTGAGTCGTCCATCATCCATTCAAATACCTGAGTTGCAGGAAGGGATCGACCATACACCACCATAAACAGTGACACTGTAATGTTAGATAACTCAGTGCCATATGTGGTGATTAAGACACATCGTAAGTGCGTTATCATCGCCAAATATATAACCTGTGTGGATATAACAGTGCTATAGGAAGTGTAACAACCAGACGCAGAATTAACATGCGCTGACACACACATAAGCTAGAGGAACATTCAAGTGTTAACAATGAACCTACATAATGTAGTAGCGAACTATATTTATTCACTATCCTTGAAGGAGAGCATAAGAGACTTTGCCGAAATGAACTATGTTAGAATAGTCTACAAAGAGTATTGCTCCATCTTCACAACGCAGAGGAGGACGTCGACTTAGTGTAATTAGATATAGAAATGTAACTGTGATATATGTATATTATTATTTTATTAACAGTACCTATAACTTCATTTTTCTGTTAATTATTCAATTGCACATTGTGTAAATGCATATATAACTTTATTTTCTTATTTGTTAGTTAGAAATCACCATCATTTAATTAATAACCCATTTCTTAGAACACCAATTATAGAAATACAATCGTTAGATCTTATATTAGTTTATTACCATGTAATCATAATCATCTATACATCCATTTATCTAAAATATCATTTCCAAACTAACACAACCATGTAGGAATTAATATCATTTTTTTAACAAATAACTTTAAGGTAATTAACCCAATTCACTTAAATGAAAGTACTTATTAGATTATTTCCCTTGAGGGTAATTTAGGTCAGCACACCAAATTACGGAAGTTACTACGACAGGATAGGTAACAAACCATCCTCATAACTATGTATATTATGTATAGACATGACACGTGCAAACAAAACGCAAAGTCATTTGGCGTGATTACTGTTGAAATTCAGCCAATCGTTTATTGTATATATATAATATTTATCTATTTGATGCTATGAAATATATCTTAATGACGAGAGAATGGTTGAGTGAAAGAACAGTATGAAAATGAATGAAAGAGGTATGCAAGAAGAATAAATGCGAGGGGAGAATGCAAAAACTTAGTAAACATTGAATGAAAGAGAGCGAGAGAGAAAGACAGCGGGAAAATTTTTCCACCGCTGCAAACGTCTTATTTGACTTGTCTGTGTCATCTGTGTAACCAATGTGTTGTCGAGTTTTATGTGTGTTACTGCCACACTTTAATAGAGTATATAGAGAACGTACTTTGAGCTTCAGAGAGCGGAGTTGTGGTCACAAATAATAATAACGAACGGTTGTAACCACAGTATACCGATTTCCGGCGCTCGAAAAAACACACACATTTAGTACACTAACGCATACACATGTTAGAGAGTTAAGTAGACTATAGTTTATTAGAAAACACGCAAATAAACAGGAAAACAAACACATAAAAGTTGCACACACCATTCATCTCAAAGAACAACAACTCTAAATTCAGGGGACACAATAACTATTAGAAACCTAAATGTAACAGTGAATATAGCTTTTCACATGCGGAAGCGAGAAGGTGAACAGTATAACTGTGTGTATAGAGTTGGAGGGGATATTAATGGGAACATGAACACTTTGTGCTCATGTGTTGTACTCAGAATAGAGTCAACTTGTGTGTGGGTTGTCATTTTGAGCAATTTGAGGACAGGTCGAGACAGAAGTCAATAGGTGAAAGTCAAAAGACATAGGGTCAAACGACAGAAGCCAGGACATAAGTCATAAGACAACGGGTTCCGGTTCACTACCAATCCCAAAGATATCTATAGAACCAACTATACTGATACATAGGCTACTGAATTAGCCAAGTGAAAAGATAAAACACTGTGAGTGAAGGAAGAAGACAGTTGTTCTATCCCCAAACTAGAAAGTCATAACTTATTGGAGATTTGACAAAATTGGAGCAACCAATTTTTCTTTGTGACCAGAAGTGTTACAAATATGAGTGAAAGGGAAGTAACACTTCACAGAAAGGAGGGGACCCTGTCAAGATCCCCAATAAGGCCTTACAAAGGCAATAGGAGTTAATACTAGGCTAGTAGGGAGACACCAGACAGGAGAGACACCGAGCGCTATTAATAGCCTCACAAGGAGACACAATTGTGTCAGACCAGAGGTCGAGGAGTACAGCTGAGCGAGGGCTTTCCCCAAGCAATTGGGAAGCTTGTCCTTGCGAGTACCGTGAAGGGCACCGTTACTCGTACTCACAGGCCAGCGTGCTGGCGAGACCATGCACGCAATAATAGCTACTGCACGGAGAAGAGTGTCCGTGCTGGTCCACGCAATGTGTAGCGTGTGGGGAGACTGACTGGGGACGGTAGAGAGAGCAGACGTATCCTTGACCAATGCTATAGTTTCTAGGCAATAGGCAAACATAGGGCTGTTCATTTAGATTGTGAAATACTAGCAGCATCTATCATTACGTCAATGCATTCATGTTATATAATGATGATGAAGTATAACGCTCGTAGAGCCATTCAAATGTCGGCTCTGAATAAATTGCATTCCTTTCGCAAATGTCACGAGTTGTTATTTCGTGCAGTGCGAAAGTAGGGGAGTCCTATAATCTGCAGCGCACAAGTCGCTGACAGAATGCGAAGATTTTCGTATGATCAACCTCATAAATCTTGTCACTAAGCTTCTACTCAGAATTATAATGAGAAGAACAAGAAAGAAAATAAAAATGGAAATTAATGAAGTACAGTATGGATTTGTGGAAGGAAAGGGTACAAACAATGCAATATACACATTACGAACACTAATAGAAAGGTCAATAGAGAAACAGAAAGACATATATTTGTGCTTCATAGATTATACTAAGGCATTTGATAAAGTAAAACACGATGAACTGATTAAAATGTTGGAAGATATTAACATTGATGGGAAAGATCTCACAATAATAAAAAATATTTACTGGAACCATAAAGCAGCAATTAAAATGGGAAATAAAGAAGGAAATTATGAACACATAAAGTTGGGAGTAAGACAGGGATGTATTTTGTCACCGGATCTCTTCTCCCTCTACAGCGAAGTAGTAATGAGAGCGATCAAAGAAAAGCCAGGAATAATATTTGGAGGTTATAATATAAATAATATACGCTATGCCGATGACACAGTATTGATAGCGGATAATGCAACAGATCTACAGCAATTGTTGGACATTGTAGTAACAGAGAGTGCAAAGAAAGGACTCTCCTTAAATACCAAGAAAACTAACAATGGTGATATCAAAGAAACAGATGACACCCAAATGCGAAATAGAGATAGAAGGGAAAATTCTTCACCAAGTGGATAGTTTTGAATATCTAACAGCAGATGGAAAATGCGCAACAGAGATCAAGTTCAGAATAGGGAAAGCAAAGGCTGCATTTCAGAAAATGAAGAATATCTTATGCCATAAGTCACTATCATTGAATGTAAGAAAGAGAGTGCTGAGGTGCTATATAGAACCTGTTTTGCTGAATGGCTGTGAATCTTGGAATATAAATGAAGAAATTAGGAAGAGATCGGAAGCAACAGAGATGCGGTTCCTTAGACGAATGTTGCAAATTCCTTGAACTGCCAAAGTAACAACTAACAACGAATGCATTAAAGAGGCTGACGAAACTAGAACATTATATACAACAATAAGAAAGTGACAAACAACATTTTTTTGTCATCTGATGAGAAGAGAGGCGCTGGAGAATATCGTGAAAACTGGAAAGATCGAGGGGAAGAGAGGCAGAGGCAGACTACGAGAAATGATGCCGGGTGGATTGCGACGGTGGCATGGAGGAATATGAACGGCAGAATTGATCTAGAAAACCAAAGACCGAGATCTTTGGAGAGTCATGAACGCCTACGCCAGTCGGCACGGCACTTGATGATGAGAACGAAACTGGGATCGAACAGTTGGTACCAGTCCGTGTTCAGAATATTCTGTGGAATTGTCTGGGAAGGAAAAGCCACGGGGAAGGGAATTGACCACCGCATCTCATATAAGTCCTAACGGTTCGCAACCAGAAGGCAGTAACTATTTTAGAACTACTTTACCTGGTATGTATGGAGGTGTGCTTTTATTTCCCCCAATTGGGTAGGAGTAGGGAATAAAGTAAAGAAACAGTACGTTGATGAAATAAAAACAAAGACAGATATACAATCCATATTCACAGACAAGCAGCATATCAGGCAGATACGTATATAGACAGATAGACAGGCAGACAGACGAAGGACTGGACTATTCATCTAACAGATTAATGGATACATGGGGATGAATATATAGATGGAAAGATGGGTATTACACAGACAGACAGAGAGACCAGCAGACGGACAAACAGGTGGATGCATAGATGATCCGATGGATGGATGGATTGTTTATCCTACAGATTAATGGATAGATGGGAGATGAACAGATAGAAGGAAAGATAGGCACATACACAGACGGACAGCGCATGGGACAGACATACAGGAAGGCTGACGAACGGATGGATGGATCGATGGATCGATCGATCGATGAATATAAAGGTAGAAGAAGGAAGGAAGGAAGGAAGGAAGGAAGGAAGGAAGGAACATATACAAAAACGACAGTGGGACAGTTAACAAACGTAAAGGATTATTTATACACCTTGAAGCCTATGTGATCAATAGTTTTGTCCCCCATATATGTATCGATCAATGGCCACGTACACAGTGATATTTATCAATATCTCACCGGCTGCTCTTACTTCAAGTGACATTTCTATGTTAGTCTGCGTCGACCTGGGAGTACAGGTCAATTGTTAAGAGAAGGTCATAAACTATCATAATTATAGCGTACTTTGCCAAAAGGCAAAGTCCTTGATGTACTTTATCAGTTCAATTGATGATATTCCTACAGGCTATTGCCCTAGTCCATCCATCACCATTTATCTTGATCTTCCCCTGCCTCTACAACAGCTGATCTCTCCAGTTGTCACGATGATTTCCAGTGCCTCTCTTCTCATTGCACAACCAAAGAACGCTGCTTGTCACCTTTTTTTATATTTTCTATAATGTTCTTCTTTCATTGGATTTTTCTGGGCAATCGGTAGTCACAGAAATTCAAAACAATGTTTTCCCGTAGTGAATGTTAATATCATTTTATAACGACTTATAACACCGCAGATTAAGAACAGAATAGGAGAAGAAAAAGCTGAATTTCAGAAATGAAAAGTATCTCATGCAACAAGTCACTATCATTGAATGTAAGAAGGTGAGTGCTGAAATGTTATATAGAACCTGATTTGCTGTTTGGCAGTTAATCTTGGAATATAAATGAACAAATTAGGAAGAACTTCGAAGCAACGAATGTTGCAAATTCCTTGGACTGGCTGAGTAACTAACAACGACTGCCTGAAAGAGGCCAATGAACCTAGACCAATATATACAACTAAAAGAAGGAGACAAACGGTATTCTTTGGTCATGTGATGAGAAGAGAGGCAATGGAGAACATCGTGACAACTGGAAAGATCAAGGGGAAGAGAGGCAGAGGCAGGTCAAGAGAAATTATGTTGGATATACTGAGATAGTGGCATGGAGGAATATCACCAATAGAGTTGATCCAGTACACCAAAGACCGCGATCTGTGGAGAGACATGAACGCCTCCGCCAGCAGGCAGGGAATTTGATGATGATGATGATGATGATGATGATGATGATGATGATGATGATGATGATGATGATGAATTTTAATAACTAAGACATACAAAATCATTGCACTATTTGTGTATTGTATATTTCAGCTTGAAGGATTTATCTTATTGTTTTAGTTTATGTTGTGTGATTTCTGCAGTAGGTACCTGACGAAATACAGCGACATATGGCCGACCATCAATCGTGCGTGCAATCTATGGTTTGTGTCTTCGTTATTCAAAATCAGTAGTTACCCTGGCAGTTAATGGTATTCTTTAGAATCACATCTCCGGTAACCCTAAGCTCTCCCTAATTTGTTAGTTTACGATCCGTGATTTGCAGTCATACAGTAGAATATGTTCTATATAACATTTCAGCACTTACTTTCTGACAATTTATGACAACGACTTATCGCAGAAGTTTGCAATAATTGTCAAGGGAAATAATTCACCTATAATTTACTCTTTATCTTTATATTTATTATCTCCCCTTCTATTTACCACTGAGGACCATCATACCTTTCAGATCGATATCCGACATGTGGCCTATTCGGTCACAAGATTAAAAGCTGATTAGGTGTCATCGAATGATTAATCGTCGTAAGCAACTTCCCATATCTGTTATGAGCTTATATACAGTAGTTTTCCCTAAGCAACCCACCTTTAATTTGATATATAATACAACACATCTGCTACAATATTAGCAACTTTTAAGTCAATAAAAACCTTATCCAGCTTTGGCATTGAAACTATCACAGAGTTATGTAATCTATATCTATAAAACAGAGTGTATGTTTGTTTGTGGGTTTGTGGGTCTTGGATGCGTTCGATAACGGTACATCCGATTGAGATGAAATTTTCTACACGTCTTCCTTTCATTCCTGTGCAACCGACTATAATAATTTCTTAATGTAAAATCTTCGACTTATTTAATAACATTTACTTTTCCATTTTCATTATATAATGTCTATATAGCAGGGGGACTTCACTCTAGAAAAGTTATTTCAAGGGACTTACCTGCACTATTGTTAAACTCTTTGTCTATAGTTATTTTTAGGCATATGAGTTATATTAAATAATGATATAATCTTTAAGGTATTTTTAAAGTTTGCATAAAAATAATGCATTATGCATAACATTTTAACCCATCTTTTTCTGCTTACAAAACTTATCAACTGTCATGTCGGTGATTAAAAACAGTTTTCATTAAAAATAATGAATGGTGTGTGGAAGGACATCTGGTCTCGGGGGCCGGGTGATCCAAAAAGAAAAAAAAAAAAACCTCACATAAGCATCACTTTAAATGTGGGCCTGGTGGACCACTGTGGGCAATAGCTCACAGTGGGACTAAGGGTCCACGCCAAAAACAGAGGAGGCGGGGAACCAGCTAGTCTGGGATGACCGCCAAACCCCCCCCCCCCCCCAAAAAAAAAAAAATTCTTTTAAGTTACTGTGCGCCAGGAGCTAGGCGAAACCACGCCGGGTCGGATAGATAGACAGATAGTCGGGAACGGAAGCTTATTTGACTACTTATATGAATGCATTAAATGACATGCTCCCTACCAGGGACTGGGTGAAGCCGGGCCGGGACAGACAGACAGACAGATAGACAGACAAACAGATAGTCGGGAACGGGAGAGCTTATATGACTACGTATATGAATAAAATGAGATGCTCCCCACCAGGGACTGGGTGAAGCCGGGTCAGACAGACAGACAGATAGTCGGGAACGGGAGAGCTTATATGACTACTTATATTAATTAAATGAGATGCTCACCACCAGGGACTGGGTGAAGCCGGGCCGGGTCAGCCAGACAGACAGACAGACAGACAAACAAGCAGACAGACAGACTGATAGATGGATAGATCCCCTCCAGGGCCTGGGCGAAGCCGGGCCGGGTCAGCTAGTGATATATATAATACTGGGTACATCCCCAAGAACTGAAGTCAATGAAACGAAGGCACCAGCAAAACACATATGGTTTAAAAGACAAAAATGGGAATATGATAAATACCAATGAGGAAATGTGCAACACATGGAAAGAATATTTTATTGAATTACTAAATTGTGAAGCTCCAAGTAACATTTTCCCACAGGAAGAGGTTCTAACATGCGAACTACAAATTGAAGAACCTACATTTGAAGAAATCCTATATGTAATCACACGACTTAAAAACAATAAGGCAACTGGGACTGATGAAATTGCTGCTGAATTTATAAAGGCAGGTGGCCATGCATTACATCTAAAGCTATACGAACTAATATTAAAAATCTAGAGGACAGAAGAATTACCCCATGACTGGAAAGAGTCATTATTGATACCTATCTTTAAGAAAGGAGACAAGTTCCAATGTGGAAATTATAGAGGAATATCACTACTGTCCACAAGCTATAAGATACCATCCGCAGTATTACTAAATAGACAACCATATTCAGAAGACATATTAGGTGACTACCAGGCGGGTTTTAGACAAAACAGATCAACAATAGATCAGATATTTATCTTACGACAAATAGCCGAGAAACATTGGGAATATAACAGAGATCTCCATAACATTTTTGTGGATTTTAAAAAGGCTTATGATAGTGTCCATAGGAATAGTCTATGGAATGCTATGCAGGAATTTGGAATACCAAGGAAGTTAATCAACATGACCAGACTATGCATGGAAGATACTTATAATATAGTAACATATAAAGGCAGGAAATCAGACCCCTTCCAAATAACATCTGGCTTGAAACAGGTGATGCACTATCGCCGCTACTCTTCAATCTGGCTCTAGAGAAAGTTGTAAGGAAGATAAAGGAGGAATGTGATATTGGAGGAACATCCAAGTTGCTTGAATATGCAGATGATATAGATATTATAGGGCAAAGTGAACAAAAGACATTTAAAGGGAAAAGCCCAACAGATGGGGCTGGTTATCAACCAAGATAAGACAGAATATATGGTAATTTCAAGAGACGGAATGGCTAAAAACTCTGGCCACATACAAATAGATAATATGACCATTAAAAGAACGGAAACATACAAATACCTGGGTACAATCTTCAACTGCTCCAACATCATAAGGGAAGAAATACAAACTAGAATCAACTCTGGAAATAAGATATACTATGCACTACAACATCTACTAAAATCAAAGGCGCTATCTCGTAACACCAAAATCACAATATACAAAACACTGATCAGACCAGTTGTGCTGTATGGCTCTGAAACCTGGAGTACAACGAAAGGAGACGAAGCCTTGTTACAAACCTTTGAGAACACAATTTTAAGACGCATCTTTGGACCCATTAGGGATACACAAAGTGGAGAGTGGAAAAGAAGAAGTAACAAAGCCATTTATGATCTGTTTAAGTCCCCGCTAATCACTGGTATCATGAAGGCTAATAGACTACAATGGCTGGGGCATATAGAAAGAATGGAAGATAATAGGGAAACAAAACTCGCTTACACTCAGGAAATAAATGACCGTAGACCCCGAGGTAGACCAAGAAGACGGTGGAGAGATAATACATGTACAGACCTACAAGCACTTGGAATCAACGACTGGCAAGAGAAGGTCCACCAGAGAGACGAATGGAGACGGATTGTATTTGCAGCAAAAAACCTAAATGGCTCGGAAAGCTGAAGAAGAAGAAGAAGACATCCCCAAGGATTTGAAAACATCCATTTTCATCACACTACCGAACAAGCCAAGAGCTGTTGAGTGTGAGGATTACAGGACTATTAGCTTAATGAGCCACGTAACTAAGATACTACTCAAGGTCATTCAAGAAAGAATTCAACATAATATAGATGAGGAAGTAGCTGAAGAACAATTTGGGCTCCACAAAAACAGCAGCACCAGAGAAGATCTGTTTGAGGATGTTAATTGAAAAATATATAGAAGTTCGAAAAAGTATATATGTTTGTTTTATAGACTACTAGCTGACCCGGCCCAGCTTCGCCCAGGCCCTGGAGGGGATCTATCTATCTATCAGTCTGTCTGTCTGCTTGTTTGTCTGTCTGTCTGTCTGGCTGACCCGGCCCGGCTTCACCCAGTCCCTGGTGGGGAGCATCTCATTTAATTCATATAACTTATAAGTAGTCATATAAGCTCTCCCGTTCCCGACTATCTGTCTGTCTGTCTGTCTATCTGTCTGTCTGTCTGTCTGACCCGGCTTCACCCAGTCCCTGGTGGGGAGCATCTCATTTAATTCATATACGTAGTCATATAACCTCTCCCGTTCCCGACTATCTGTTTGTCTGTCTATCTGTCTGTCTGTCTGTCCCGGCCCGGCTTCACCTAGTCCCTGGTGGGGAGCATCTCATTTAATTCATATACGTAGTCATATAAGCTCTCCCGTTCCCGACTGTCTGTTTATCTGTCTGTCTGTCTGACCCGGCCCGGCTTCACCCAGTCCCTGGTGGGGAGCATGTCATTTAATTAATATAAGTAGTCAAATAAGCTTCCGTTCCCGACTATCTGTCTGTCTGTCTATCTATCTGACCCGGCGTGGTTTCGCCCAGCTCCTGGCGCACAGTAACTTAAAAGAATGTCCTTCCACACACCATTCATTATTTTTAATGAAAACTGTTTTTAATCACCGACATGACAGTTGATAAGTTTTGTAAGCAGAAAAAGATGGGTTAAAATGTTATGCATAATGCATTATTTTTATGCAAACTTTAAAAATACCTTAAAGATTATATCACTATTTAATATAACTCATATGCCTAAAAATAACTATAGACAAAGAGTTTAACAATAGTGCAGGTAAGTCCAACAATATGACTATAAAGTATATAGAAATGTTATTAAAAGTTATGCCCCTTGAAATAACTTTTCTAGAGTGAAGTCCCCCTGCTATATAGACATTATATAATGAAAATGGAAAAGTAAATGTTATTAAATAAGTCGAAGATTTTACATTAAGAAATTATTATAGTCGGTTGCCAATGAATGAAAGGAAGACGTGTAGAAAATTTCATCTCAATCGGATGTACCGTTATCGAACGCATCCAATACAAAAATCCCCACACACAAACATACACTCTGTTTTATAGATATAGAAAAGAAAGCTTTTGATAGAGTACAACATGAACGACTAATTAATTGCATTCAAGATATAGGAGTAGACGGAAAGGACATCAGACTTATTAGTAACTTGTACTGGGAACAAGTGGCGTCTATTAGATGCAGTAACAAATATTCGTCGCCTATAGAGATAAAAAGAGGAGTACGGCAGGGATGTGTACTGTCCCCAAGCCTGTTTAACCTGAACACAGAAAGAATGTTTAAACAAGTTGAAATGCCTGGACTCAACATAAATGGAAGAATCATAAACAATCTTAGATATGCTGACGATGCCGTGTTACTAGCAGAAAGTGAGCAAGAGTTGCAAGACCTAGTGAAAGAAGTAAACAGGCACAGTGCAGAATGTGGCTTACATATTAACATCCAAACAACAAAAACTATGATAATTAGCAGTGAAAAGGAAAGGTCATCAATGAACATCACAGTAAACGGGCAGATACTAGAACAAGTAACAAGTTTCTCTTATCTTGGACATATAACAACAGATGATGGCAGAAGTGAAATGGAAATCAAAAAGAGAATAGGAATGGCCAAAAATGCTTTTAACGGCATGAAATTAGTATTAACATCTAGAGAGATTAATAACGCAATAAAAATGAGAATTGTCAAATGCTACGTATATTCAACGCTCCTGTGTGGCGCGGAATCCTGGACTTTGACCAAGCAACTAGAAAGTCGTATAGAAGACCTGGAGATGTGGATATACAGACGAATAGGTCGAATTTCATAGAAACAAGACCATTCAAATGCAGAGGTCCTATAAAAATTGGGAATGAAAAGAGAGTTGATGAAAGAAATAAAGAGGAGACAAGTGAAATATTTTGGCCATGTTAAAAGCCATGATACTCTTATAAAAACCATACTGGAAGGCAAGTTGAGGGCAAGCGAGCAAGAGGTAGACAACGATATAAGTGGGAGGATAGCATCAAGAGATGGACGAACATCAGCCTGACAGAATGTACAGTCAAGGCGAGAGACAGGCAGTGTTGGAGACCCATTGCTGACAACCTTCATTGCGGAGACGGCACCTGATTGATTGATTGAAGTCATTACATTGAAACTCCCACTTCTCATTTTTCGCCAATAATCAAATCGACAGTTTGGTCCAAGCCTAATTGTTTTAGCACTGAATCTGTTAATTTGTGGATGGGTGGGCCCTAATTATAACTTCTCTTCTGAGGTTGGACGGGGGGAGGTGGGGTAATGGAAAAATTATATGGCATATCCTCTTTCTGGTGGGTGTCACGGGATCCTAAGAGAGCCTGTGATCTAATCCCGAATAGTTAACTATTTCCTAGAAATAACTTAAAAGATGTGTGTCCTGCTCTATCCGCCACACTCTCGAACAAACGATTACACAATGGCAACCCTTAAAGGAATGTTGCACTTTGAGTGGATAAGTGTGCAGTAGAAAGTTAGATTAAAGCAGACACATATAAAAGATCAGAATTAGAATTAAGATATACCAAGACTTCACAAATTCCCACTCGTTTAGAGAATTAACAAAAGAGTATGTTAAAATTATCACATTACTATTTTAATAAAGACCAACTTGACAAGAGTGAGAATAACGGAGAAGATCATAACTGAAATGGGCCTTGAATCGAATCTGTCTGATTTAGAATTGTTGGTGTCTGTCATGTGATGTCATCATAGGAAGTGGATCAAGTTTAATGTTGTAAGTGACCGTATGTGGGTGTCTTAATTCTGCAGTAACTGAGAAACAGGCGCCGTGTCCGTCTCGGCTTCCTTGAATTGATGATTATACAAGTATGCAGACAAAGGTCAACTTTCACTTCCACACGACAGTCTTCACACAGCTACTTCGTAGTAATGTTATCAAGATGCTGACAAGTCCTGCTTCCTGGTCACATAGATAGATAGTACACTTGCTGCTCGTTTAAATTGAGTTTGAAAAACCGAGTTGTAGAGAAAGGGGTGATCCTGCAATAGACAAAATAAGAACCCGGTGAGTACTTCCAGCCAAACTCAGACGTTCATCCTCACTCCTCAGTTTTCACTATTATTCAACTCAAGAACTCCTTCAGATCGAAAAGAACAGATAAACAGACGATATGTCATAACCAGACCCCATTCCTCCAGACAAGTAATAGTTTTCCTAGAATGACAGAATACAAAGAATCATTGGCCTTTGATAGGAATCCTTTACAGAATCGAAAACAGTGATTCAAATTTATCCTCCCCTCAAATGACTACCACGTTATGGACAGACCAGAACAAGTCATTATTCTGCGCCTCAGAACAGGACACAATAGATTACGCAACCACATGTATACAAAATTCAGGATTGGTGAAACAGCCATGTGCACATGTGGATTGGCCTCGCAGACAGCAGAGCACATACTCCAAGACTGCCCAAAATATAGCATATCTAGGCAAGCCTTCTGGCCTAGAGAGACGGCAGTGGAAGATAAACTCTATCGACCACTGTGTGAACTGAAAAAGACAGTTCAATTCATTCAAGAGACAACATTGCAGGTATAGACATATTTCAAGCGAACGAAAGAAGAAGAATCCTCCCCTCAGAACTATTCTTCACTGTGTACCTAAAATAAAGACAACAGATACCAAATTAACCCCAGGAAACAAAGTATATAGAAAGCTTCGGGTTACGGCACGCAGCGGGATGATGAGAAGATGAATTTCACTAAACTCCCCGAGAAAGGAGTCAAACGATTTCTATTAGCCCCTGGAGTTAGATTTCAAGTGAGTTCTTGCGATAGTCTACCTCTTAAAGCTCCAGGATCCTATAGAGCTCAAGAAACCTTATAGAACAGAATGTTAAGACCTATAGCCATTTTTCCACCCGGCCTAACTGACGGTTGACCTACCAGGGCAGAAATGAAATGACAGCACTTTCATTTATTAGTTCATTCACGAGAGAGAAAAAAAAAGAATTTTAGATCTGGATAACCATTCGGGATGATAGATTATAGGCTTTGCCTTGCTTATAGAAAAAAAGTCCTCAATTGAACTGGTCAGTCTTCCAGAGAAAGAATCTTCTAGGATTTTACAGAACACAAAGTCTGTCCGTTCTCTTCTCTGACCAAAAAGCAACATACAATGGTTAGCAACCTGATAACTTTGATGTCACATATACCGCGTTTAGTCAGCGCTCAATGAAGGTGACAACAACGGAGGTTCTCTACTCCAGCAAGATGCACGCCAGCCGAAAGAAAGACATACAGCACAAGATAGGTATATCAATGTAATAATTATAATATTTTAAAAAGTATTACTATGGTTTATTATTAATCACCAGGGAATATCAGTATTATTCATGGTAGGCGATGTTACAGCGGAAATTGCTGCATGAATGTGATTCAGTAAACTGTGGAGAGGCTGATTCTGTGACAATGATGTATAAAGATAGGGTCATTTCTGTACTGATCGATTTGCCCTTTATTAGTGTAATTTATAATCGATATATCCCATCAGATAACAAACATTAAACAGTGAGGACACCCGGATTATTATTATTATTATTATTATTATTATTATTATTATTATTATTATTATTATTATTATTATTATTATTATTATTATCGTTTTTCAGGTCTTTGTCAGACAGAAATAATTAAAACATCTACTATCTGCATTCTCCAATGCTTGTTCTGAATTTGGTTTAACAATTAGCAAAAAGAAGACACAGATTACGTCACAAGGTGCACATGGGGTACCATCAGTTTTTATTGACGACGCCGAACTGGAGATAGTAGACCATTTTACATATCTAGGATCAGAGGTAAATAGCAAATTATCCCTAGATCAGGAAATCAACATCAGGACTGGTAAGGCAGCAACAACAATGAGCAGGTTAAGAAAAAAGAGTCTGGGAGAACAGGAAGCTTACTGCCAAAACAAAAGTCCCCGTCTACCAAGCCTGTGTCCTTAGTATTCTTCTTTATGGCAGTGAAGCCTGGACAACTTACTCACACCAAGGGAAACGTTTAAACAGCTTTCATATGCGGTGTCTGCGAAGAATACTTGGTATTAAGTGGCAAGACAAAATCACAAATACTGAAGTATTGGAAAGATCAGGTTGTGTGACAGTTTATTCCATGCTCAGTCTTCGTAGACTTAGATGGATAGGACATCTTAGGAGGATGGATGATGGTGGAATACAAAAGGACATCTTTTTTGATGAATTACAGATGGGTAAGAGATCTCAGGGTCGGCCTCTACTACGATACAAAGATGTGTGTAAGCGGAACATGATTGATACAGGCATTGATAATGCACATTGGGAGCAAGTCGCCGCTGAACGTTTCGTATGGAGGGCAAATATCAGAAATGGAATAAAGACAAGGGATAAAATTATTGCAGATAAGTCACACACCGAGCGTGTGAGACGTAATATGGTGCATGATGGTGAAAATGACCCGTGTTCACATGCATCCACTGTGGACGAATATTTACAGAACGAATTGGCCTTATCAGTCACATTCGCCACCGCCATGGGTTGTAGTTATGAAGACTTTTTGAAGCACAATGTAACAAACTGTCGATGTCAAGACGGCAAGGTGCCAATGAAAAATTATTATTATTATTATTATTATTATTATTATTATTATTATTATTATTATTATTATTATTATTATTATTATTATTATTCCACTCTTAACGGCGAATTCTTGCATTCTAACTATTCACGCTGGTTTACTTTGTTGAATTGTTTCGTCTCAGCCGAAATCTCAAAAGATTATTAATGTTATTTGTGAACTCTCTGGAATATTATATATTCAAAGAAATTAACATAATGGTTTTATATGTTCCATACATCTATATTTGAGATTAACATGGTGATTTCCTCGTGTTTTATATATTTACATATTAGATTAACAAGGTGGTTTCTCATTGTTTCATACATCTACATTTTAGATTAACATGGTGGTTTCCCATCTTTCATACATCTGTATTTGAGATTAATACCGTGGTTTCCAATATTTCATACACCTACATATTAAGTTAACATGGTGGTTTCTCATTGTTTCATATGTCTGCATATTAGATTAACAACGTGGTTTCCCAGTGTTTCAAACAGCTAAATATTAGATTAACATGGTGGTTTCCCATCTTTCATACATCTATAGTTGAGATTAACATGGTGGTTTTCCATGTTTTATCCATCTACATATTAAATTAACATGGTGGTTTCCTATGTTTCATACATCTGTATTTGAGATTAACATAGTGGTTTCCTCATGTTTTATACATCTACATGTTAGATTAACATTGTGGTTTCCTTGTGTTTCATAATCTGCATATTAGATTAACATGGTATTTTCCCATGGTTCATACATCTATATTCGAGATTTGAATGGTGGTTTCCTCGTGTTTCATACATCTATATTTGAGATTACATTGGTGGTTTCTTGGTGTTTCAGTTATCTATCTTATAGTATTAGATTAACATGGTAATTTTCTAGTGTTTCATACATCTACAACTGAGATTAACATGGTGATTTCCTCTTGCTTTAAACATCTACTTATTAGATTAACATGGTAGCTTCCTATTGTTTCGTGCAACTACATATTGATTTCCAATTGCTTCATGCATCTAAATGTTAGATTAACATGGTGATTTCCTCGTGTTTCAAGCATCTACTTATTAGATTACGAGGGTAAGTTAATAACTAAGTCACAAATGACTGTAGAAAAATAACTAAATATGATAACAACTTGAAAACAGATTATTTTTATACATACATTGTCCCTTTATTTCTCAACATAATTTCCACCAACATTGATGCATTTACCCCATCGTTTTATCAGTCCTCCCAAACCGGCTGCATAGAACTGCGTGCTCTGTTTTCTAAACCACGTTTTCACTTCACATTCAACCTTGGCGTCATTCGCGAAATGTCTCCCGCCAAAGTAAGTTTTCAGTATTTGTGCTGACAAATGTTTATCCCGCAAAGTGGTGCATATCTGGGTAGAAAAGGTTACGAGAGCGAGTCAATAAGTAAGTCACACAGTTCTGAGGGATGGCAAATAGATGAAAACAAAGCACGCAGTTCTATGCAGCCGGTTTGGAGGACTGATAAAACGATAGGATAAGTGCATCAATGTTGGTGGAAATTATGTTGAGAAATAAAGGGACAATATATGCATAAAAATAAACTGGTTTCAAGTCGTTATCATATTTAGTTATTTTTCTACTGCCATGTGTGACTTACTTGTTAACTTACCCTCGTAACATGGTAGCTTAATATTGTTTCATACAACTACATATTAAATTAACATGGTGCCTTCCCATGTTTTATTCATCTAGATATTAGATTAACATGTTGGTTTCCCATGTTTTATTCATCTAAATATTAGATTAACATGGTGGTCTCCCATGTTTCATACATCTAGATATTAGATTAACATGGTGTTTTCCCATGTTTCATAATCCAGATATTAGATTAACATGGTGCATTCCCATGTTTCATTCATCTAAATATTAGATTAATATGGTGGTTTCCCATGTTTCATACATCTAGATATTAGGTTAACATGGTGGTTTCCCATGTTTCATTTATCTAGATATTAGATTAAAATGGTGGTTTCCCATGTTTCATACATCTAAATATTAGATTAACATGGTGGTTTCCCATGTTTCATACATCTAAATATTAGATTAACATGGTGGTTTCCCATGTTTCATACATCTAAATATTAGATTAACATGGTGGTTTCCCATGTTTCATACATCTAAATATTAGATTAACATGGTGGTTTCCCATGTTTCATTTATCTAGATATTAGATTAAAATGGTGTTTTCGCATGTTTCATATATCTAGATATTAGATTAACATGGTGGTCTCCCATGTTTCATACATCTAGATATTAGATTAACATGGTGTTTTCCCATGTTTCATACATCTCGATATTAGATTAACATGGTGTTTTCCCATGTTTCATAATCCAGATATTAGATTAACATGGTGCATTCCCATGTTTCATTCATCTAAATATTAGATTAACATGGTGGTCTCCCATGTTTCATACATCTAAATATTAGATTAACATGGTGATTTCCCATGTTTCATGCATCTAGATATTAGATTAACATGGTGATTTCCCATGTTTCATACATCTAGATATTAGATTAACATGGTGTTTTCCCATGTTTCATATATCTAGATATTAGATTAACATGGTGTTTTCCCATGTTTCATAATCTAGATATTAGATTAACATGGTGTTTTCCCATGTTTCATAATCTAGATATTAGATTAACATGGTGGTTTCCCATGTTTCATGCATCTGTATTTGAGATTAACATGGTGGTTTCTTTATGTTGCATATATCTACATATTAGATTAATGTGTTTTCCAGTTTGTCTGGAAGTGGCTTGTTTTGTTGGCTCGTAACTTTCTGTAAAGATCAGTTTTTCCCCTTTGAATGCAAAATGCCCTAGCTTCAGTCGGTTCGTCTACATCTGATTTATTGATTGATTGATTGATTGATTGATTGATTGATTGATTTAGGAACCGACATCACAGCATTCGGGGCATTCCCATAAGCGCTCTGTCCCCATCCTCAGAAGCCAGTGAAGAGTTCCAACCCCAATAGTACCAGTAGTAATCTGATTGTATGTGCGTCTCGCCTTTCCTCTAAGCGTCGATAGAACATAATCACCAATTAGGTGCTAATGGAGAGACCTAGATACATTGCAGTTAATCAAGAGATGATGAGTTGAGTTGAGTTAAGTTGAAATGAGTTGAACCGACATCACAGCCAGTACTCTGAATATCCCCATACTTTCTCCGTTGTTATATTCAACAGCCAGCGAAAGGTACCAATACTTATAGTATCAGTAGCTGTGTGACTATGTGTCCGTCTGCTCTTTCTTCTTGTCCTTGGCTTGGCGACGTAAATTACAAGTACCTCACATCTCGAAGTGGGTTGACCTGATGGCGAGGGACACTGGTAATAGGAAAAGCTATCCCACGCTCCAACACACAAAAAGAAGTCCAGAGTGGATTATGCTGGATTTCAAAACGACCGAACACCAAAAAGCTGTTTGCTTCCAAATCTCCCGCCTCACTTTGAACCTAGTATGCCGGGATTGTGAAACAAACTACGGGGACGTATTGACAGAAAGAAACTGCAGCAAAGAACAGGATAGCATATGTATCAAGGCATTACACAATTTTTGGACATGTTAAGATAAGTGATCCATCTTTGGACATGTTAAGAGAAGTGATCCATCTTTAGACATGTTAAGAGAAGTGATCCATCTTTGGACATGTTAAGAGAAGTGATCCATCTTTGGACATGTTAGGAGAAGTGATCCATCTTTGGACATGTTAAGAGAAGTGATCCATCTTTGGACATGTTAGGAGAAGTGATCCGTCTTTGGACATGTTAAGAGAAGTGATCCATCTTTGGACATGTCATGAGAAGTGATCCGTTTTTTTGAACATGTCATGAGAAGTGATCCGTCTTTGGACATGTTAAGAGAAGTGATTCTTCTTTGGATATGTCATGAGAAGTGATCCGTCTTTGGACATGTCATGAGAAGTGATCCGTCTTTTGACATGTTAAGAGAAGTAATCCGTCTTTGGACATGTCATGAGAAGTGACCCATCTTTGGACATGTTAAGAGAAGTGATCCATCTTTGGACATGTTAGGAAAAGTGATCCGTCTTTGGGCATGTCATGAGAAGTGATCCGTCTTTGGGCATGTCATGAGAAGTGATCCGTCTTTGGACATGTCATGAGAAATGATACGTCTTTGGACATGTAATGAGAAGTGACCCATCTTTGGACATGTTAAGAGAAGTGATCCATCTTTGGACATGTTAGGAGAAGTGATCCGTCTTTGGACATGTCATGAGACGTGATCCATCTTTGGGCATGTCAGGAGAAGTGATCCGTCTTTGGACATGTCATGAGACGTGATCCATCTTTGGGCATGTCAGGAGAAGTGATCCGTCTTTGGACATGTCATGAGAAGGGGTCGGTTCTAAATCAAAATATCGTGACAAAAAAGAAATTATGGAGGGGGGGGGGGGGGGGGGGGGAATGAAATAAAAAGAAACAGATGTAAAAAGACTATGTCGGACAGTTTGACATCAATCAATCAATCATGTGCCATGCCGGACAGCGTGGGCGGTCATGATTCGCCATTTCACTCGTCGTGAAAGAGTCGTGGATTAGCTCAGTCTTCCTGTCTCGTCCATGCCATATGGCCAAACCATCCAGGTATTTACTTATCGGTCTTCCTCTTGGTCTGTTCCCTTCGATCTTGCCAGTTGTCACCAAGTTCTCCAATCCATTTCTTCTCATAACATGTCCAAAGAATTTTGACTGTCTACAGTTTGACATCGTGCCGTGGTAAAACTTCTTTATCGAAAATTGTTGGCAGCACGCTAAACATAAATCAGTGGACAAAACTGAGGTCCGACGCCATACTGTATCGATTAGCAGAAAACAACGATTAATTTGTCGAACAAAGTCCGGTACGAGACTTTAAACTGGAAGGTGGCGTCGGTTATCCCCACATCACTGACAGATTTCGCATTATTAATATTAACCAGACCAGGTTCCAAATTGGCGAGACTCACCCTTCGACCCGTTTGGTTGCGGAAAGATGAAAAGTGTAGTTGTTGTTTTGAATGTGCAGTCTGCGTAACTCATCGTGTGCTAAACAACATGCCAAATTAATCCTGGTGACCTCTTAACGGTTTCAGTGCCAAGCAAGAAGTGGGTTTGGAACATACAAAAATGAATGGCGGAAAATATGAAGTAAAGTTGTGTCACAGTTATAAAGATGTTAATATTATAGCCGGCTCCGTGGCGAAGAGGTTGCGGGCGCAGTTCGTAATCCCGCATACCCGCTTTTGGAACGCAGCCGTGGTGCAATTTGGCAGCAGACTGACATGCGTTGGTTTTTTTACGAACTGGTATGTGAGCCGATCGTTCAGAAAGCAATGGCAAACTACTGAACGTGGACTTGCCAAGAGATCGCAAGAGCGGAAAATGTTGGTGTTGACTGCTATGTCCTGTAACGGTTATGCAACTTTTTAAAACAAAACGCTAGCAGATATGTATTGTATATCAAATTAGGGGGGTGTGGCGGTGTTGTATAGGGGATTTGTAAGTGTGACATGTGATTGACACTTTAACATTAACTCTTACATGACGTGTAAGTTTGA
The DNA here is from genome assembly GCA_963921405.1 of Cepaea hortensis. NCBI lineage: Eukaryota > Metazoa > Mollusca > Gastropoda > Stylommatophora > Helicidae > Cepaea > Cepaea hortensis. The sequence continues at coordinate 18,427,354 of OY992896.1, forward strand.
TATAGGATTTACAATTTAACGTTAACTCTTACAGGACGTGTAAGTTTGTTGTGTTAGTTGCATATCCTTCACAGGACGTTTGCAGTCAACACCAGCATTTTTATCTGTTGTTAATGTCTTGGCAAGTTTTACGTTCAGTAGTTTGCCATTGCTTTCTGAACGACCGGCTCCCATACCTTTTCGTAAAAACCCAGAGCAACGCGGTCTGCTGCCAAATAACGCGCAGCTGTGTTTCGAACGCTGGTATACGGGATTACGAACCGCGTCCGTAACACCTTCACCACAGAGACCGAAGTTTGATATATGATTTACAATTTAACATTAACTCTTACATGATTTATAGGTTTGACATATGACTTACAATTTAATATTAACTCTTACAGGATTTGTAAGATGGACATGCGATTTACAATTTAACATTAACTCTTACATGATTTATAGGTTTGACATATGACTTACAATTTAACATTACCTCTTACAGGATTTGTAAGATGGACATGTGACTTACGATTTAACATTACCTCTTACATGATGTGTAAGTTTGACATGTGAGTTACAATTTAACATAATGTCTTACAGGATTTGTAAGTTTAACATGTGATTTACAATTTAACATTAACTCTTAGAGAATTTATAGGTTTGATATGGGATTTACAATTTAACATTAACTCCTACTGCATTTGTAATATTGATATGAGATTTACAGTTTAATATTAACTTTTGCTTGACTTGTAAGTTTAACATGGGGTTTACAATTTAACATTAACTCTTCTTGGACGTGTTTGTTTGATATAGTATTTATATTTTGAGATTAACTCTTTAAGGACTTGGAAGTTTGACGTAGGATTTACAATTGAACATTAATTCTTACAGTACGTGTAAGCTTGACATGAGATTTACAATTTAACATTTAACATTAATTCTTGCATGACTTGTAATATTTTCATGGGATTTACAATTTATCATTAACTCTTACAGGACCTGTGAGTTTGACATAGTATTTACAATTTAACATTAACTCTTGCATGGCTTGTAAGTTTTACATGGGATTTACAATTAAACATTAACTCTTTCATGATATGTAAGTTTGACATTGGATTTACACATTAACTCTTGCAGGACTTGTACGTTTGGAATAGGATTTATATTTTAGCATTAAGAAATAAAAAGCAAAGAGTCTGTATTCACGCCACGAGGTATGTTGGTTACGTCTTCCCACAGTCCACGCCGTGCCGCGTTTGTGCTCTCGTCCGTCCACAGTCATTTGCTTCGTGCACTGCCAATTATTTGTGATCCCTATTGTCTTCCACGCCACGATATCAAACTGTCCGGCATTTTCTTTTTATCTCTCGCCTTGTCTATCTTCCCTTTCAACTTTCCTGTTGTCATAAGGTGACAACAAAGAATGTGAACTGCCTTCTTCGGATGGATTAACTTCAGATAAGATCTTCATTGCGCTTTTCATCCGTCCATGGTATTCTCTTCACCTTTCTGTATATCCACAACTCTGCAGCTGCCACAGAATTCTTCACTAATCTTATAATTGTCCATGATTCGCATCCACATATCAGGATAGGCTTGATACGGCTCTTCAACACTCTAGTTCTCACCTACATTGACAAAGATACATTTCAGAGAATGTTGTTCATCTTGTGAAGCGCTGCTTTTGCTGGGGTGCATAACTGTGAGGAACTTCCCTCGAAAGAGAAACGAAGAAAAGGAAGAAAACTATCAATACAAGTACCATAGCAGAAACCTCCGTGGGTATGGGAAGTGATAGGACTATCACATGTTATCGTTCTGAGAGGTGGACAGTCTTTCACTCCCTGGCATCTAGAGCTGGCATCTAACCCTTGTTCGCCCACACCCATGCAATTAAAAGCGCAGCGTCCTAGCCGTTACACCAGCAATAAATGGTCATATTCGATTCGATAATAATAATGTTCATATTCGATTTGCGGGGGAAAAAATTAAAATTCGGGCTCGTTCAACCTGCTTCTACAGCGTCGGTTAAAATTGAGGTCCATTTGATTGTTTGTTTGTTTGTTTGTTTGTTTGTTTGTTTGTTTGTAAATTTTGATTATCTATTTTTTCTTTGTTCTCTTTCAAGTTATTCCTAAACAGAACTGGTTATATTTTCTTCTCTCTGCTCTTCGGATTTGGTTTCGTCTTATGGGATTCACGCTGACTGGTATTTTCTGTTTTGCGTTGAGACCGGTCCTGAGGAGGACTTGTCAGATTCAGCAGCCTGCCAGATGTTCGTTGCTTACTCTAAAAGGACTGGATTTGAACTCATTTAGTCCTCACAAGAGCTGGTTTTGGTTATATTTAGTCCACACCAGGACATTAGCAAAAGCAGAGAACTCAGAGACAATCCCCATTCACACCCTCATCTGATGTCATTCCGATCCGCCGCTGCACATTCTCTCAGGAGGCCCACGAATGCCGTCGAGAGGAGCTAACACACACACACACACACACACATACACACACACACACACACACGTCAGCTGCTCGCATCAGTCACCGCCGTCCCTTCCAGGATCAACAACAATAACAAGAACAACAACAACAACAACAACAGCTACGACGACGACGATGACAACAACAACAACAACAACAGCTACGCCGACGACGAGGACGACGATAACGAAAACGACAAACCCACTAAAAATATCTCAAAGACAGACAGACAGACAGACGGACAGACAGACAGACAGACAGAAAGACAGACAGACAGACAGACAGACAGACAGACAGACAGACAGACAGACAGACAGACAGACAGACAGACAGAAAGAAAGAAAGAAAGAAAGAAAGAAAGAAAGAAAGAAAGAAAGAAAGAAAGAAAGAAAGAAAGAAAGAAAGAAAGAAAGAAAGAAAGAAAGAAAGAAAGAAAGAAAGAAAGAAAGAAAGAAAGAAAGAAAGAAATTTAAAAAAAAGCACACACAAATCCCACACAAAAAGTTTTCCGTGTTCAGGCGGACCAGTAGGCAGACGGGTGAGTTGGTAGGCAGGCAGGCAGGTAGGCAGGCAGGCAGGTGAGTGGTCAGCTAGGCAGGCGGCCGGACGGGCGGGCAGGTAGGCAGACGAGCGAGTGAGCAGGCAGGCGGGCAGGTAGGCAAACAGACGAACGAGTGAGTGGACAGGTAGGCAGGCAGAGATGCAGGTGGGTCAGTGGGTTGGCGGCAGGCTTCCAGTGCTCTACCACGGATCCCATAGACATATCAGCTTCAAATATAACAAGCAGGATTTTAAAATTTAGTCCACTTTATTAAAATCATTACTTTTCAACTCATTATTGTGTTATTAATTAAACGTTTATAGACGCAGGTGTGGAGGGATTTAAAGTACTAAGTACATAAGTATTATTTCAAAGACTACACAGGGAGAGCTTGATTACTACTCTGAATCCAGCATAGATCAAGTAACGAGAATTTGACAAAGTTGATGAACCAACCATCAATATCGTATCCAGCCCACATTTATTCAGAATCCCACATGCCAGATTTGTTCTTCTGTGGGTACAATTTCTTACTTTGAAAATGTGCCTTTTTTCCGCCTACTTTTGACAAGTTCCATATATCGTGGGATTTTTAAAGTATAGAAGATGCAGGCGAATCATCCTAGTTTTTTGCCCTTATCAATAAGCACACGGCGTCCCACACACTCCAACAGGAGCTAGGAATGTAAAGTATTCTTAAGCTAATTATGTTTGTAAAACTTCACACCGAGATACCTAACCAATCTACTTAAGACAAGCGTAGATGTCACAACTTCTTCTTCCTCGTCTTCTTCTTCTTCTTCTTCTTCTTCTTCTTCTTCTTCTTCTTCTTCTTCTTCTTCTTCTTCTTCTCCTTCTTCTTCTTCTTCTTCTTCTCAGTTGTGTGGTCTGGAACAGACTTTGACGATCATGACTCTCCAGCCCTCTCTATCATCTGATAATTTGTTAAAAATGGTGCTATTTATGTTACCAATTATTGCCTATCTGTTTAAGCTTTTCCCATATATATATATATATATATATATATATATATATATATATATATATATATATATATATATATGTGTGTGTGTGTGTGTGTGTGTGTGTGTGTGTGTGTTTTCTTGTGTCTCTCTTGTCAAACGGAGCATAATGGGGACGACCCGTTGCTGTGAAGATGGAATCGCGACTAACTAACTAACTAACTAACTAACTAACTAAGTCATCAGTGTTTGAATATTCATTGACTGTATCTTGCTTTCTAGTTTCATGAATTGAAACAATTTCGCTGTTCTTTTAACATGTAAATCTTTCTACTTTCTGGCTTCATAAGTGGAGGGAATTTCGCTAAATTGCATTTAATGTTTAATTTAGTTTTCCTCCTAGCTTCTGAAAAAAAAAATGTCACTTCTTTTGTTCTACCCTTTCATTCTTGCCGTATCCTAGATCTTTATAGTTGAAGCAGCGTCTATTTTATTTATTAACCGTGGAATTTTTCCCGTTTGGCTTCTTTCATTGGTCTTTTCCCCGTGGTTCGTATGAGTGACCTAGTAACACATGCAGTTTAGACTTCCCCGGCATCTGTTTCTTTGGTGTTCACGATGTTCTCAACGGTCTTCTCTAACTCCACATCTACATTGCGTCGACCCTTTTCATGAATTCGTTACTCATTGTCTAGCATTTACACCCATACGGAAAAACAAACTACACATTTTTTTTTTCTGAGAGCACACTTGTGTGTGTGTCTGTTATTTCTCTTCAAGTGTTCTATTTCTCTTTGTTATTTCTCATAAACTTTGCTCATGCTTGTGAAAGAATCTTTGTCTCAGTCTATAGTTCTACCATATTATGTTATCATTTTTTTTTTAAATAATCAAATACAGTTTATAATTAAATAAAAGCAAGGAAAGGTGTAATAAGAACAAAGCAATTTATGTTATATTTCTCATCGCACTGTTATAAAGCATTAGTAACAACAAAAGAAAGATACAAGGTTTTTGTTAACAGAAACCGCTGAAAACTTTTATAAGAACAATTCTTGCTGCCAAAAACTACATTTAGAACAAATCTCTAGTTCATTTCAAGAACTTAATACTTTATTCTTACACATTTTGAGCGTATCAACGTCAGGTTTTTAAAAATATGTGTGTGTTATTATTTTGTCGTTTGGGCATATGAACTAAAATTACCCAACAGAACTTAATGTTCATTATTCGCTGCCCCTTTTCCAACCATAAACACTAAAGCCATATAACAAGTCCAGTGTTCTTTTGTCATCATCTCTCTTCCACCTATAGACATTAAAGCCACGAAAAGAATCAAGTGCTCTTTTGTCATCTCATTTCTACACATGAACATTATAGCCACCTTATGATTTCAGTGCTCGTTTGCAATCGTCCTCTTCCAGCCATGAACATTAAAGCCACCCAATGAGTCCAACGCTCTTTTATCATCATCCCTCTTCCACCCCTGAACATTAAAGCCACCTAAAGAATCAAGTGCTCTTTTATCATCTTCCCTCTTCCACCCGTGAACATTAAATCCACCTAATGAGTCCAATGCTCTTTTATCATCATCTCTCTTCCACCCGTGAACATTAAAGCCACCCAAAGAATCAAGTGCTCTTTTATCATCTTCCCTCTTCCACCCGTGAACATTAAAGCCACCTAATGAGTCCAATGCTCTTTTATCATCATCCCTCTTCCACCCGTGAACATTAAAGCCACCTAAAGAATCAAGTGCTCTTTTATCATCTTCCCTCTTCCACCCGTGAACATTAAATCCACCTAATGAGTCCAACGCTCTTTTATCATCATCCCTCTTCCACCCGTGAACATTAAAGCCACCTAAAGAATCAAGTGCTCTTTTATCATCTTCCCTCTTCCACCCGTGAACATTAAATCCACCTAATGAGTCCAATGCTCTTTTATCATCATCTCTCTTCCACCCGTGAACATTAAAGCCACCCAAAGAATCAAGTGCTCTTTTATCATCTTCCCTCTTCCACCCGTGAACATTAAAGCCACCTAATGAGTCCAATGCTCTTTTATCATCATCCCTCTTCCACCCGTGAACATTAAAGCCACCTAAAGAATCAAGTGCTCTTTTATCATCATCTCTCTTCCACCCGTGAACATTAAAGCCACCTAATGAGTCCAATGCTCTTTTATCATCATCCCTCTTCCACCCGTGAACATTAAAGCCACCCAAAGAATCAAGTGCTCTTTTATCATCATCTCTCTTCCACCCGTGAACATTAAAGCCACCCAAAGAATCAAGTGCTCTTTTATCATCATCCCTCTTCCACCCGTGAACATTAAAGCCACCCAAAGAATCAAGTGCTCTTTTATCATCATCCCTCTTCCACCCGTGAACATTAAAGCCACCTAAAGAATCAAGTGCTCTTTTATCATCATCCCTCTTCCACCCGTGAACATTAAAGCCACCTAAAGAATCAAGTGCTCTTTTATCATCATCCCTCTTCCACCCGTGAACATTAAAGCCACCCAAAGAATCAAGTGCTCTTTTATCATCATCCCTCTTCCACCCGTGAACATTAAAGCCACCTAAAGAATCAAGTCCTCTTTTATCATCATCTCTCTTCCACCCGTGAACATTAAAGCCACCTAAAGAATCAAGTGCTCTTTTATCATCATCCCTCTTCCACCCGTGAACATTAAAGCCACCTAAAGAATCAAGTGCTCGTTTCTCACCATCCCTCTTCCACCCATGGACATTAAAGCCACCTAATGAGTTCAATGCTCTTTTACCATCATCTCTCTTCCACCCGTGAACATTGAAGCCACCCAAAGAATCAAGTGCTCTTTTCTCACCATCCCTTTTCCACCCATGAACATTAAAGCCACCTAAAGAATCAATAGCTCTTTTATCATCATCTCTCTTCCATCCATGACCATTAAAACCACCTAAAGAGTCCAGTGCTCTCTTGTTATACCTCTTCCACCCGTGAACATTAAATCCACCTAAAGAATCAAGTGCTCTTTTATCATCATCCCTCTTCCATCCGTGAACATTAAAGCCACCTAAAGAATCAAGTGATCTTTTATCATCATCCCTCTTCCACCCGTGAACATTAAAGCCACCTAAAGAATCAAGTGCTCTTTTATCGTCATCCCTTTTCCACCCGTGAACATTAAAACCACCCAAAGAATCAAGTGCTCTTTTATCATCATCCCTTTTCCACCCGTGAACATTAAAGCCACCCAAAGAATCAAGTGCTCTTTTATCATCATCCCTCTTCCACCCGTGAACATTAAAGCCACCCAAAGAATCAAGTGCTCTTTTATCATCATCCCTCTTCCACCCGTGAACATTAAAGCCACCCAAAGAATCAAGTGCTCTTTTATCATCATCCCTTTTCCACCCGTGAACATTAAAGCCACCTAAAGAATCAAGTGCTCTTTTATCATCATCCCTCTTCCACCCTTGAACATTAAAACCACCTAAAGAATCAAGTGCTCTTTTATCATCATCCCTCTTCCATCCGTGAACATTAAAGCCACCTAAAGAATCAAGAGCTCTTTTATCATCATCCCTCTTCCATCCGTGAACATTAAAGCCACCTAAAGAATCAAGTGATCTTTTATCATCATCCCTCTTCCACCCGTGAACATTAAAACCACCCAAAGAATCTAAAGATCTCTTGTCATCTCCAGCAATAACTCCAAGTTCTCCATGCATTCCTACATTATCTCTTGATGTGTTGTCTTCTTCACCGAACGGCAAGTATCCACCCTCTAAAAGATTTGGACCCTGAATTTTAGACCTTGTAATATTTTGATGATTTTCCCAGCCACGAACTCGAAAACCTCTTTCAGGGTTGGAATATCCTTTCCAGTTGTTGCCTTTGACGCCTTTAAGGGAATCAACAGATCTCTTCCACCCATGAACGTTAAATCCGCCTATGGAATCTAAAGCTCTTTTACCACCACCATAGTCCGACCTCTTCCAGTTATGGACTACAAATCCGCCTAATGTGTCTAAAGCTCTCTTTCTTACATGTCGATTCCATACCTGCATTTGAGGCCGACCCAGGGAGTTTAGGAAATTACTTTTCAGTTCATGTCTTCTTTGCGCAACTTTAATAGCTGTTGTTATTCTATTGGAAGCCATTAGAGGTTTGATATTGCTTCCACCGTCGCCTGATGCTCTTTTAACTCGTCCACTTACGTCATTTTCTGCAAACTGATTTAGCAAATTCTTCAGTTGTTGCTTCATAAGAAATCGATATCGAAGATCATTTTGTGGATCTAAGTCGAATCTAAGTTTGTCGTCTGTGTTTCTTTTGAAACTATGGACATCGTAATCTCCCAGTGAGTCAAAGAGTCTGTTCGCCTCATCGCTGTCCATTTGATTTGCGTACAAAGTCTTTAGAAAATCGAGATTCTTGTACTTTCTTTGTCCGTTACTGAGTCTCGATGGAGTGATGATATTGTCTTCAAATTCGTTTTCTGGATTGTCTAATACGTTGGATCGAAGCAACTGGTCAAGGTCGGAAAGCTGGTCTTCTGGATCTTCTGGATCATTTGTAGATTGTGGTCCCGGGGAATCTTCGTTAATATTGAGGATTCTTGGCAGATCTGATTCATACAGGATTTCGTCTGATCGGATCTGGAGGAAAAGAAGAAGAAACATAGCATTCAATGAAAACGTTAACCATTATAATAAAAAGAAATAAAAATAAACATATTCTAATATCAAACATGACCGGAAATGATTGGCGAAATTCGAGATTTGCTATAAACCTGCTTTAGATTTTGAAAAGTTCCCAGTGTGGTGGTCATGTCCACAATTATTGCATTGCAAAATTAATTCACAGAGATGAAATAATTTTACTTAGAATTCTACCATCTTTACACTCATCAATATAATAAACGGGAACAAATCCTGGAACACATAGCAATACATTCTAGGATTATTGATTCTTCTTCGGCGATTAATGTTTTCTATGTGTCTATTCATGGATGGGTCAGACACAGTACGGTTATCTTGAGGTCTTCCCTGATCCCCAAGAGTCTGTCTCGCATGGGTTGCTCCTGTGGGCCAGATTTCCCCTCTCTGTCTGGCCAAGTTCGGGCAGTCTTGTACAAGATGCTTTGAGTTTTGTTTTGGTGTGTTATGTATTCTATGATAAATATTATATATTAGCCTGGCAGCTTGGTCTGAGTACTGATATTCTCAGCTACAATCTTAGTCTTTGCTCAGGAATTTAAATTTACAACTCTCTAACTCTCTCTATATCACTCTCTCTCTCTCTCTCTCTCTCTCTCTCTCTCTCTCTCTCTCTCTCTCTCTCTCTCTCTCTCTCTCTGTCTCTCTCTCTTACCCTCTCCCTCGCTATCTCTCTTCCTTTCTCTCTTTCTCTCCCTCTCTCTCTCTTGCTCTGTCTCTCGCCCCCCTCTCCTCTCTCTCTCTCTCTCTCTCTCTCTCTCTCTCTCTCTCCTCTCTCTCTCCCTCTCTCTCTCTCTCTCCTACTCAGGATCGTTCTTTGAATTGATATATCATACTGAGTTCACGGTTTCATGTGAGTCATACAACACGTTTGACAATGAGATATAAACACATAGAGGGATTCTAAACCTCAACCACACATTGAACCCTCTTCCCAAACAGTCATGCAAGACATTAACATTGATCTCTTCTATTTTATCCAGAATTGTGGCTGTGCTTTCGTGTCAGTTCTTTTCTTTTCAAAGTAATTTCATGTTCAACATTTTGGCTTTATGGTTATTGATCGTCTAGTGTTATTTTGGATTATGAATGTTTGTATCTATTGCTATTTCAAAAAGTAAATGCTTTTATCAATTTTTTTTCTATTTCAGATAATGCATGTTTTTATCTATTGTTATTTCAGATAATGAATGTTATTATATAATGTTATTTCAGATAATGAATGTGTTTATATATTGTTATTTCAGATAATGAATGTTTTTATCCACTGTTATTTCAGATGACGAATGTTTTTAATATATTGTTATTTCAGATCATGCATGCTGTTATTTGTTATTCGTGGTTTTTGAGCAGTTCAGATACTCATATTGTTTCCTCCGCCATCTACAAAGTGATTTGTAATGGAATTCTGTTGCTATTTTATGTAGGCAGAGGCGGAATAGGACAAATCCTCATTTAACTGATTCAGTCACGAAGAGTAATATATCGTCAAATGTCACCTGCAATTTAGATAGAAGGACGGGACACAGAGCTGTTTCCAAGGCATCAGGGCCAAGTTCTATACTGGCCAAGACCTACTAACACGTTCTAGCACGCGTCCTGGCCAACAGGTTCCTTCGGGGTCCTGGGTAACGTAGTATAGTGTACTCCTCGAGTGCTGGAGGTCCCGGGTTCAAGCCCCGGTGAGGGTTACTTCTAGTTAACAAAATATCCCTTAGTCTCTGGGTAGTGTATTGTTGCGCATGTAAAACGTCCCTTGGCAGTTAGAAATCGAAAAAGCCTAATGTCGCTGTCCGGGCAAAAATTTCGAGTTAAAACTCTACCCAAAGTATTTCAGGATCCTCGCCGGTGCTACGGAGATCGTGCACTGAGCTGAGATTCTCCGGACTGAGGCGCCAGTTAGGAGTAGAACTGAGCACTTGTGGGTTACACCCGTGTGCCGTGATGTTGATCCGTCGACTAAACTAAACTAATTTAATCGTGTTATTAGTTTTATTTCGTGGCATCTTCAGCAATTTTAAAATCTCGGTGAACGGAAATTTACAATATATTACTTGTTCAATTGGTTGTGTACCACGTTTGGTCATCTCTACTTTTTTGTTTGACCCTGAATCAGTACAGGAGAAGTAAAGTATCTCCTTCCCTCTGCCAACGGCATCCTTGTGCAAAGTATGGTACCCATTGTGATGCCCAAACAGTTTAACTTGAAACCATAGGAGCAAGTGGCTGACAGCTGGCAGAGGGCTGTTAATTATTCTCTCAAGTTCGCGACAGTGGGCAGATGATCTGCGATCGCTCGCTTTGACCTCAAGTTTAGTCCATACAGTGCTCCAACCTCTAGTAGTTGCAGCTACTAGGAAGTGCTCTGGGCTCGTGTTTGCACGTGGATTAGCTTTCCCTATTACCAATGTCCCTCGCCATCAGGCGAATCCGCTCCAGCTTCTGAGGTAACTGAAAACTGACCTGGGAATTTCAGGTGGAGACAGCCTGAAATGGTTACCAGGAAATGTCTTAGAATATATTTTTAACTGATTAGGTGATAAAGGATAATGTATCGTCACATATGACCTCTGATTTGGGAAGAAGGACGATATAACGCCGAACTAGGCTCATCGTGTTATTTATTTTGTTTCGTATAATTTTCGACAATTGCCATGCTCTAGTAAATGGAAATTTACGTTACAATATGTGTTCAGTTGATTGTGTACAGTGTTTGGTCCAATCCTGTTTTTTGTTTGACACTGAATCAGTTAGCCTGGTTCGATCGCATAGACCCGGTCAATTTAAAAAAAAGCTACCTCAAAATGGGGATTCGACTACATAACCATCGGACTTGCAGGCTAGCGTGCTGGCCACTGCCCTGTCAGAGCTCCCTTCATTTAAAATGATTGTTGCATAGTCTGTCGCGAAGCGTTGATACTGTTTGCCATTTAATCCAATATTTTCTTAACCTAACGGCGTTAACGATATATTTTTAGACGATGCTCATAACCTGGGCTGTGTTTTAGGGGGCAGTAAAATTGCATTTTATAATTCCCAAACATACCCAGTGGGAGGTTCGACCTACGATTTAAAAGCAGACAGCTTTGCGTTGGTTTCGGTAGTATAAGGCGTCGGTCGTTCAGAACGCAATGGTAAAATACTGAACTAATAGTGCCTAGTAAATTACAAACAGCCAGTAAATGCTGGGGTTAATTGCAAGGTCTTGTAAAGGACATGCAGCTAAGTTAACATATTCACACCATCAATAACTGAATACTGTCTAAGTCAGATAAGACTGAGTTATCGTATGACAGTAGACGGTATTACATTCTTTCTGTTATCGCCTAATGTTGGGCGGTGCTAAGAAAATCTAACACCCCAAATTGTGGCAACGGCTTTTGGTGGATAATCGCAACTGGGAGGATACAGGCCGTATCCTGGTGTAAGGAAATGTAAACTTAAATACTAAATGCCATGGCAGGATAGGCCTGACCCTAAGCCTTGATCTAGGATCGAAACTCCGACGAGTGGACAATTAGAGCATAGCTTTGCTGATTCTGCAGTTTGTCTAGTTCCAGGCGTATTGGTGTTACCTTTCCTCGGGAGTAAACTACACAGACCGAGAAAGGGATCATGCTGCATGGGCAACACATAGTCTCTACAGTTCAGCCCACGCTGTGTGCTATGAAGAGTTTATTATTCCTGTTTTAATACACATTGTAACAAACTATCAACTGTCAAGACGGCAGAAGTGCAAGTAGTAGTAACAGAATACTAATTTTACCGGGAAGTCCAGAATTAATTACATTCCTATTATATTCCATTCTTACATTTCCTTACCTAATGTAAACAATACGTATGTTTTAAATGCATTAAGACATAATTATAAGTTCGGTCTTAGTGGCACTGTAATTAATTAAAGCTCTCAGGCTATGTAGAGTATTACAAAAGATTGCGCTACTTAACCATATACAAAATATTTGTTGAGAGGCAGAGATGCGATGGCTAGAGAGACCTTGAGGCGGTCTTGGGAACAAAATTAATGGGATCTAGAAATGAATTCCCCACAGACAAGGATATAAAACGTGTACCCCGAATACACGTTTGATTTTTGTGTCTAGTTGTGTTGCTGCGAGGGTATTTATGTAGCTTTTTGGTAGCATGTATAATTCCTCAGTGATAGCAGTAGGATGTTTTCCAGTGAAGAATGTATAGATTTCTGTGATTAACTTCATCGGGTCATGTAATTTTATAGTACAGGTGTTATTCTAGATGGGAATTTGTGATTAAATTCTGTAGCCGAGATAATTGTTTATGAGAAACTATGTAATGGAATATATGGCCTCTGGATACCAAAGAAAAAGTCTATTTATATAGCTTTCAAAAGTAGGGTGACCTGCCAAGGACGGAAAATGCGTCGCATAATTAAGGCACTGTTCAAGACAGGGGTGATTTGGGGAAATAGGGGAAACATTTAAGAAACGCATCATTTCTGATAATAAAGACGGTGTTTGGGACATGGATGATTTTAGGTAAGGGAAACAACTTACAAAACACGGATGGGTTTAAGCAAGGGAGACAAATTGCAACATAATGATGACTTTAGATATGATATACAACTTGCAAAATATGGTTGGTTTGAGGTAAAGTTGATAACGTAAGCGTAAGGATAACTAAAGGTGAAGGATACAACGTGCAGAACATGGTTGATTTGATGTTAGATTGATAACGTATGGGCAAGGATGGCTGCAGATGAAGTAGACAAATTATAAAATTGGTGATTTAAGATCATGGAGACAGCATTTAGAAGATGGATGATTATGGGAAATGGATACAACGTACAAGCAAGGATGATTTGAGGTAAACGACATAAACTGCTTCTTCGTCTTTTGGATAAGATCAATGTGTAATATCAGGTAGTCATGCGCACTGGCCTTTGCCACAAGTAGAGGCGGTCATCCGAATGACACAGAGAGACATGGAACCTCATGGGGCAGCTCTGGCCCCTGGGGAACCTTGAGCCCTAAAGAAAGTATAGGACAGGCTGGTTTCAGATTAGAGAAGTATGGAAAACCGGAGAGGTCAGTGGGGGAAGACGCAGAGACAGGCCGAGAGAAACGATGCTCGATGGATGGGGAACATCATGAGAAGAGATGATCTAGAGCGCCAATGGTAGAGATCTGTGGAGAGACATGAACGTTTTTAACGGCTGACATGGTGCATGATGATGATGATGATGATGATGATGATGATGATGATGATGATGATGGTGATGATGATGATGATGATGATGATGATGATGATGATGATGATGATGATGATGATGATGATGATGATGATGATGATGATGATGATGATGATGATTAAAAATAACATGGTTTATCGCCAGGTTTTGCATGAACAGAGGATCAACTCCGCTCGCTGTAAAGACAATATAAAACAAGAACAATACTACGAAAGAAACAAACATACATATGGGGAAATGCACTTGAATAGAATAATTAACAGAATAGCAACAAAATATAATCAACCGTAAGCTCAATACAAACTTTCAGCAAAAAAACGCTGACATTTAATCGTTCGTCGTTGCATGTTATTTAAGAAAGCAGTTGTCATTGTTTTTCTTTGATGTATCGGTGTATATTGGCAGACAATTGACATGTCAGATGGGAAATGAAAGTGATTGTCTTGGCGAATACGCAACAATGGGTTAGCAATCATTGAATATCGTGTATGGCTGTTATACGGTGTTACTTATTCTCTTCTTCTTCTTCTTCTTCTTCTTCTTCTTCTTCATCATCATCTTCTTCTGCTGTTATTCTTATTATTCTTTTGTTATTCTGCTTTTGTTTTTCTCCTCCTTCTTCTATTGCTCCTCCTCCACTACCTCTTCCTCTTCTTCCTCTCTTTTCTCTACAACAAAAACGATTACTACTACTACTACTACTACTACTACTACTACTACTACTACTACTACTACTACTACTACTACTACTACTACTACTACTACTACATAACAACTACTACTACTACTACTACTACTACTACTACTACTACTACAACTACTACTACTACTACTACTACTACTACTACTACTACTACTACTACTACTACTACTACTACTTATCCTACCACTTCTACCTAAACAACTGCTACTTTTACTACTACTTATCCATCACTCACTCAGTAGTTCGCATCTGATCAGGCATTCTTGTCTCCAATGTAAAAGCAACTTTCGTCTGAAGAGATATTTTTTGTTTTGGGCGTTTGCTGGCTTTGAACCCAAGCATAGTCGATATATGCGCTACTACTTCTAGTGCACTGGGCTGATCTTTGCATGTGGATTATCTTCCCTATAACCAGTGTCCCTCGCCGTTAGGCGAACCCATTCCGACTTCAGAGGTACTTGTAATTTATGTCCCCCAAGCCAAGGACGAGAAGTCAACATTTTAGTCCACCTGACTGGTGTTGGGGTTGAACTCGCTACCTCGGCATCAGCGCACCGGATGTTTCAGAAATAGCGATATTATTTATTCGCCATGTTGACCTCCGTTTTGAAGGGATGGCAAGGCAGGAATATTTTACCTTTTTTTTTTTTTTTTGCATATCCTTTACAGGACATTGCTGTCAACATCAGCATCTTTCAGCTGTATGTTGATTTCTTGGCAAGATTACGCTCAGTAGTTTGCCATTGCTTTCTGAGCGGCCGGCTCAGTTATCCCGCAAGTCACCAGCGGGGGTCGAACCGCTCCCAGCTCTCGCCCTGATACGAGACTCTGCGTGATAAACGAGATTACGGAGAAAGTATTGTAACACCTCGGCCAGAGAAACCGGCATATTTTACCTGCTTCTATTTAATAAGCCGGCTTCCTGGTCTAGAGGTTAGCGACTTTTCTCAGTACTCTCGTATACTCTCGTAAATAACGTGACGACGGTGAGAATCAGCAGTGGTTCGAATCGCGTCGGTAACTTACGAGGTATGTAAGCCGGTCGCTCAGAAAGCAGTGGCAAACTACTGAGCGTAATCTTGCCAAGAAATCAACAGTCAGCTAAAAGATGCTGATGTTGACAGCGATGTCCTGTAAAGGATATGCAAACATTTATTTATCTATTTAATAAAGCTTTCATTTTTAACAGATCATATACTGTTTTCACTTCACTAGCGGGAAACTGTAAAGTGTGTGTGTGTGTGTGTGTGTGCGCGCGCGCGCGCGCGCCCGCGTGCGCGTGTTATATTATATTATATTATATTATATTATATTATATTATATTATATTATATTACATTATATTATATTATATTATATTATATTGTATTGTATTGTATTGTATTGTATTGTATTGTATTGTATTGTATTGTATTGTAATGTACTGTACTGTACTGTACTGTACTGTACTATACTGTACTGTACTGTACTGTACTGTATTGTATCATGTCATGTCATGTCATGTCATACTATTATACTATACTATACTATACTGTACAGTACTGTACTGTACTGTACTGTACTGTACTGTACTGTACTGTACTGTACTATACTATACTATACTATACTATACTATACTATACTATACTATACTATACTATACTGGGAAATTAATCGTACAGTTCGTGGCTTCTGTATTGAACTTCACGAAGGGAATACATTATCTTGAATTCTCGATTACTTCAGTAAGATGTGTTCACAATACTCCATCATTATCGTTTGGTTAAAAACCAAAAACTGTTTTGTCCAGATTTTAACTGGCTATTTTTGATCCAGGAAAGCGCATTTCTTCCGCGATCAATCATAATTTATTACCAGCCTAATCTATCAATCATATTTTATTATTTGTTTCTTTAGCTATCGTAGCATCAGTTATGTTTTCATTGAACTGAATTTTACTGACTAGTGACATCAATGATAAATTAGCCAAATGAATTCGTATTTACGCGTCCGTTTGTTGTTTTTGCATATTTTATGAGGCTTTGCTGGGGACAGTTTCAAGATTGTCTTTGAGTCTGTAAACAGCAATGATCTACTGTTTGTGAGCAATAGAACGGGACATTTATAACTTTCTTTCGTGGTCAGTCTATTTTTGTCAGACTGTTTATACAGACCCCATAAATTTACACCCGCGGGCCATGATTTTTGCATGGAGCGTATTGGGTACTACTATTAGAATCTTAATATTTATTGCTCTGGGACATCGTTATGATGTTCTGTAAACAGGCGACAGATAGCAATGTATTTGCCACGAAAATACAGTTATTTGTGTTTTGTTAGGTTGTTTTTGTGTATTGATGAAAGGTGTGGTCCGTGTTACAGGCATGTTCTTTATTGGACATTGCAATTAATCTCAGCATTTATTGACTGTTTGTTATTTACTTGGCAATGTTAGTTCAGTAGATTTCGATTGCTTGCCGAACGACCAACGTCTGTAAAACGGTCTGCGTTATAACCGCCTACAGCTATTGTCAGAACTAAAGAGTGGGTCAGAGTGTTGAATAGAAATTCAGACTTGTGTGGCGTTACAATCACCTTGTGACGTGAGTGTAGCCAGTGGCCATCAGGTGCTACAGAAGTAGAAATGCAGCAATTAATGCGTGACTACTCTCTTACTGCTGATGTGATATTATCTATACAGATGGCGCTATGTAAGAGGTAAAAACAGTGTCTGTGTATTCATAGCCAGCCCAGTGACCAATGGTTAGTAAAGGAGAGCTTGGTATATGGCACCACGACCTTAAGTCTGAGAATGGAGGTAGAGGCGGTTACTGCAGCTTTCCGCTGGTCGCAGAACAAATTGTATGTTGTGATTGTGACTAATTCATAAAGCATGCTAACAAGGGTACAGACTGGCATGCTTCGTGCTAAATGGTCCGTGGCGAAGTGGTCAAGCCATCTGACTCGGGCTCCGAAGGTTGTGGGTTCGATTCAGGGCCGTGTCCTTCGGTTCATGAGTGCATGTTTTCGGAGACTCTTGGGAGTTGTCGCTGGAGATATGGAGTTCGTGCTTTGTGCGACGCTTTCCACGCTGCGGAAAGAGACTGAGCCATATGGCATAAAAACCCGGTGCAATGAAGTCTACCCTTTCGAATTTTAAGCGATTTTTTTTTTTTGGGGGGGGGGGGGGGGGGGGAATTCATCAATTCAGAGGTCGAGGGTTGTGAGCATTTGCTGGATCTTTTCTTCGGGACACTGGTGTGGTTGGAAATGAACATACAGACAGATTGGCTGGTGCCGCATCATTAAGGGGTGCTTTGATGCACGCTAAGTCAGATGTTATAAAGACCCTCTGGGAGCGCGTGAATGATGCAGAAGAACAGACAGACTATCATGGTCTAATTGAGAATGCGGCTGCAGCGGCGGTCAGAGGATCTGGTCGACAGTCGTCACTTAGAGGTAAAGAAAGACAGATATATAATCAGATTGCAACGGGCATCATTAGTTTTGGAACTCTACGCTGGCTGTTGAAGATGAGGACTGAGCGCTTACGGGAATGTCCCAAGTGCAATTATGTCGGTTCTTAATTCAACTCAACTCAGCTTAACTCATCTCAATTCAACTCAACCACCTGCTGATGATTTCAAACCCTCGAATAGTTGTGTCGGGGACTTGTGAAACCCAGAGTCGCCATTCACATAGCAGCAGCACCTGTTCGAAGCTGTAATAACATGTTAATAATAATCTTCTTCTGTCCTGTATCTTCTCCAACTCACGCTAAGCCTTCTTATCTTAAACTACATCCTGAAGCTGTGTCCATGGCCTCCCCATATCTTCCATCCCTGCCTTTAACTGATTCAGTGACGTGGGATGATTAATTGTCTTAAGCTATTTACAATATCTGCCATATATATATCGCCAACATTTTGTCATTGCAAAATGTTGTCACAATTACAAAATCAATACAGTAGTTTTCTCTAAGCAACGTCCTTTAATTTAAAATATAACATAACATGTTATATTGCCATATTAACAACTGTTAGGTCATAACTGTGACACTCCCCTACTTTGAATAACGAAGACACAAACCATATATAGTCTACCTACATTGGACGAACAGATAGGCAGTTACACACCAGGATTTTTTAACACAAACCAAACTGGGTTGACAAGAAACTACACACAAGCGATGGGATCATGGGAAGTGTGACACGCTACAATTATAAACTTCCGGCGTTGTCCATTGCACGTCATGTCTTGGAAACCAGTCATGTCATTGATAGGGATAGCGGTTTTCACGCGTTGTTTCATACATAAAATAGTCGTTTGTTAAAGTTTGCAGAAGCGATAATGATCCACCTACACAAGCCAATTTTGTGCAAACAGAAAGACATGATAGTCAATTTAAAATTACGGAACGATGATTCTAATTATTTTACTCTATATTGTGTGACATCTGCAGTAAGTACCTGACGAGATGCAGCAATGCCAGGCAATAAATCGTACTATATATGGTTTGTGTCTTGGGTATTCAAATTCACTGTTGGAAAACATTGTTTTGACTCGCCTATTTCCCGTTTTCCACCATCCATTTTTGTTAAGTCCACACCCACTTTTTGTTCGGCACTGAGTCTGTTAATTCTCCTCTCTAAATGTTGTAGCTCCCCTACTGCGTCAGTCGCCCGGTGAGCTCCAGACAAGGGACTGGCTAGTTATGCTATCCCCAGGTTTTCTCAATGTGTGACATATACAGCTGCTGCGTCTGTGCCTCAACTTCTGATTCAGTGTATTGTGTTTAGTTTTCTCCATGAGCTATACATCGGTCAATCAACAAATCAGGTGCCGTCTCCACAATGTAGGCTGGCCGCAATGGATCTCCAACACTGCCTGTCTCTCGCCCTGACTGTAAATTCTGTCAGATTGCTGTTAATCCATCTCTTGGTGTTATCTTCCCATTTGTATCGTTGTCCACATCTTGCTCGCTTGCCTTCAACCTTGCCTCCAGTTTGGTTTTTATAAAAGTGTATTTGATTGTTTTTGTGTCCATGAAATATGACATATTCTTCTGTATATCCAGGGCCTCTATGACAATTATCATTTTTACTGTGTTGTTAATCTCACTAGATGTTAATACTGATTTCATGCAGTTAACAGCAGTACATGTTAATAATCGGAGTTGATGAATGCATTCAGAGCACAATGAACCAAGATCTGCGCAGTCACGTGAACGCCGCCGCCATTTCATAAGTCGCATGATGATGATGATGATGATGATGATGATGATGATGATGATGATGATGATGATGATGATGATGATGACGACGATGATGATGATGACGATGATGATGATGATGATGATGATGATGATGATGATGATGAGGAGGAGGAGGAGGAGGAGGAGGAGGAGGAGGAGGAGGAAATTATACCACCTTGTTTGTTGCGTTTACTCGCTTTGAACTCAAGTGTAGTCCGTACACGTGCTACTACATCAAGTGCATTAGACTGATTATTGCGTGTGGATTAGCTTTCCCTATTGACAATGTCCCTCACCATCAGGCGAACCCACTCCGACTTCAGAGATACTTGTAATTTACGTTCCTATGTCAAGAACGGGAGGTCAACATTTTAGTCCAACTGACAAATGTAAGGATTGAACCCGCTACCTCGACATCAGCACATCGGATGTTTAAGAGCGAACTCTCTTATCCGTTCTGCCTTGCTGACTACCGGCTATTTTCATACTAAGCATTAGATCCACTACATAGAGATCAAGTATAAAGCTTGGGAGTGTGGCTTCATCGGTCGTCTCTGACAAATAAATTGTCATCTGGATTCGAACTACATCTCCAGCCAAGGACTGTCAACCTACCTTTCGTCCGCTCTGAATCCAATTTCTGCCGTTACAAGCTTCATGTTCACATTCCGATATTAGAAATATGTTGAAAATTCGTAACTTTGCTCTCAAAAAAGTGCCAATAGCAACGAGAAAAAGAGTTGAAGTGTTGCATAGATGTGAAGCGTGAACAATGAGCAGACAAACTGAAAAACATCTAATGGCTGTGGAAATGTGGTTTATGAGGAAAATGCATAGAATACTATGGACAGACAGAAAAACCAATGACCAGGTACTACAAGAAACAAATGAAATCCGTAAAATGGCTAGAGAAATTAGAGGAGACAGTAAAGATATTTTTGTCACTTTATGAGAAGAAATACATTAGAGAACTTGGTAACGGCTGGCATAATTGTGGGGAAAATAACAAGAGGAAAGCAGAGAAGTAAATACCTGGATATCTTACCCACGTGTATGGTTGAGACAAGAACACAGAACTGATCCAGGACTCTGGTGATCGTGTGAGATGGCGAAACATGACAGCTCATGCTTATCGACAGGGCACGTGATGATGATGATGAATTTAGCTCTCATATAATTTAATTTCAGATAGAATCAAATGAAACATATAACCAAGTGGACTGTAAAACCAAGTGGAAAGTGGAACCAAGAGAAAATTAGAACTAAGTGGAAACATTGAACAAAGTGGAAAACAGAACAAAGTTGAAAACAGAACCAAGTCAAAATCAGAGCATCCAGATCGCTAAAAAGATAATACATACTACGAACGCAACCGAAAAGAACAAATAACAACAATCTTCAGACTTCGGACAGGACACAACCAGACTGAAGTACCACATCTATATATATAAAACAGAGTGTATGTTTGTTTGTTTGTGGGTTTGTGGATTTGGATGCGTTCGATAACGGTACATCCGATTGAGATGAAATTTTCTACACGTCTTCCTTTCATTCCTGTGCAACCGACTATAATAATTTCTTAATGTAAAATCTTCGACTTATTTAATAACATTTACTTTTCCATTGTCATTATATAATGTCTATATAGCAGGGGGACTTCACTCTAGAAAAGTTATTTCAAGGGGCATAACCTTTAATAACATTTCTATATACTTTATAGTCATATTGTTGGACTTACCTGCACTATTGTTAAACTCTTTGTCTATAGTTATTTTTAGGCATATGAGTTATATTAAATAATGATATAATCTTTAAGGTATTTTTAAAGTTTGCATAAAAATAATGCATTATGCATAACATTTTAACCCATCTTTTTCTGCTTACAAAACTTATCAACTGTCATGTCGGTGATTAAAAACAGTTTTCATTAAAAATAATGAATGGTGTGTGGAAGGACATTCTTTTAAGTTACTGTGCGCCAGGAGCTGGGCGAAACCACGCCGGGTCAGATAGATAGACAGATAGTCGGGAACGGAAGCTTATTTGACTACTTATATGAATGAATTAAATGACATGCTCCCCACCAGGAACTGGGTGAAGCCGGGCCGGGTCAGACAGACAGACAGATAAACAGACAGTCGGGAACGGGAGAGCTTATATGACTACGTATATGAATTAAATGAGATGCTCCCCACCAGGGACTGGGTGAAGCCGGGCAGACAGACAGACAAACAAGCAGACTGATAGATAGATAGATTCCCTCCAGGGCCTGGGCGAAGCCGGGCCGGGTCAGCTAGTATTCAATAAACTAAAGATGGGAGACACTGATCCATGCAACTGTGGAGGTATTCAAATAACAGCTGAACATTTGTTGCATGTGCGTCCATCATATGCAGAGCAAAGAAAACTATTTTGGCCTATCATTTGAGGAAAGACTCTATACTCTATGGAGATGTTAACAAGCTTAAGTTGAATGATGCTTTCTATCCATTTATTCGCATTGGCGTTTGAAGGTGAACTAAAAACAACAGGAAGAAGAAGAAGAAGAGCTATAACACTCTGTGTTATGAAAAATGTCACCCAAAAAATTAGCCAATTAGTATACTTGAGAAGAGACATATATTTACAAATAACATTGACAGAATTTTAATATGGAAATGAAACACTTTGATAATATGACACTCGATACTACATTAAATATTTAAAAACGATGATCTAAATTCATGCTGCTTTAATCCTTGGGGACGCCACTTCATTGTTCATCCACATCTGTCTATCTATCTTCTGAGGATTATGTATAAACACATATTAATGATGATTATATAAGAAATAAAGACATCAGGACTAATGTGGGGTTGAAGCTGCACTAGATTTTATTAGAAGGCAGCAAGTCAAAAGGTTTGGCCTTGCAAGTAGGTTACCAACTAAAAGTATACCAAAACAAGCAATGATGTACAGACCAGAGGGAAGCAGAGGAAGAGGCCGACCACGTAAACGATGGACGCAGGGAATAACAGAGTCCAGAAAAATATCGATACATGGAGCCCATAAGCTCCTGAATTATGTAACTCTGTATTTATTGCAATCCCAAAGAAATCAGGAAGCTTGGAATGTGATCAACATAGAACAATTAGTATAATGAGTCACATCACAAAGATTTTGCTAAGAATTATCATGCAAAGAGTGAGGAAGAAGATACAACCTGAAATAGGGGAAGAACAATGCGGGTTTGTAGAAGGAAAGACTCTATACTGTAGTAAATGCTGTGTATATCCTGCGAACAGTTATTGAACGTGCTATAGAAGTAAACAAGGATATACATCTTTGCTTTATTGACTATACAAAGGCTTTTGATAGAGTTAGACATGTCAACATGGTGGATATGCTTGCAGATCTACAAATTGATGGGAAAGACATTAGACTTATAAAAATCATATATTGGAATCAACAAGCTGCCATAAGGATTGATAATGAAGTGGGACAATATCAGCCTATTAAGAGAGGTGTTAGGCAGGGATGTGTGATGTCTCCAGATCTTTTTTCCCTATACAGTGAAAATATTTTCAGAAATGTAGAGGATATAAATGGAATCAGCATTGGAGGACGAAACATCAATAACATTAGATATGCAGATGATACAGTATTAATTGCAGACAATGCGCAGGACCTGCAACAATTAGTAGATGCGATTGTTGTACACAGTGAGCAACTAGGGTTAGAATTAAATTGTAAAAAGACTCAGGTTATGGTCGTCACTAGGAAGGAAGAAGTGCCACAATGTAATATACAAGTAAATGGAAATATTCTTCAACAAGTGAATCGGTACAATTATCTTGGAACAGTCATAACATCTGATGGGAGATGCCTTGAAGAGATTAGAACAAGAATCGCCATGGCGAAAGTAGCCTTTAGCAAGATGAAAATCATTCTGACCAATAAAATGATGTCAATTGAAACGAGAAAAAGAGTGTTGAGGGGATACATAGAGCCTGTTCTTTTGTATGGATGTGAAACTTGGACAATGAGCAGTCAAGCTGAAAAGAATCTGATGGCTGCAGAAATGTGGTTTCTGAGGAAAATGCAAAGAATACCATGGACAGACAGAAAAACCAATGACCAAGTACTACAGGAGACAAATGAACATCGTAAACTGATTAGAGAAATTAGACGTAGACAGTCAAAATTTTTTGGACATGTTATGAGAAGACACCGGTCTTTGTGGCTAAGGGCTTGCGAACGCGGTTTGTGAGCCCGTATACCCGGGTTCGAAACACGGCGGTGCTGGTTTTTTCGAAAAAGGTATAGGGGCCGGTCGTTCAGAAAGCAATGGCAAACTACTGAACGTAACACCTGACATCAACAGCAGCATGAAAATGCTGGTGTTGACTGCAACGTCCCGGAAGGGATACGCAACAAACAAAATTTATGAGAAGAAATGGATTGGAGAACTTAGTGACAACTGGCAAGATCGAAGGGAACAGACCAAGAGGAAGACCGAGAGGAAAATACCTGGATGGCTTGGCTACATGGCATGGACGAGACAGGAACACTGAGCTGATCCACGACACTGGTGATCGAGTGAAATTGCGAGTCATGACCACCCACGCTTTCCGGCATGGCACATGATTGATTGATTGATTGATTGAACTTCATCATGTACTTTCCATTCTTCTTCTTCTCCTTCTTCCTCCTCTTCTTCTCCTTCTTCTTCTTCTTCTTCTTCTTCTTCTTCTTCTTTTTCCTTCTCCTCCCCCACTTCTTCGTTTTCTCCCTCCTCTTTCTACCTCTCTTCTTCTTCTTCTTCTTCTTCTTCTTCTTCTTCTTCTTCTTCTTCTTCTTCTTCTTCTTCTTCTTCTTCTTCTTCTTCTTCTTCTTCTTCTTCTTCTTCTTCTTCCTCTTCTTTTTCTTCTTCTTCTTCTTTTTCTCTTTCTTCCTTCTCCTCCCCCACTTCTTCGTCTTCTCCCTCCTCTTTCTACCTCTCTTCTTCTTCTTCTTCTTCTTCTTCTTCTTCTTCTTCTTCTTCTTCTTCTTCTTCTTCTCTCTCCTTCTTATTGTATATTTTATAATTTATCTCCCACTAAGACATTGGTCCTCAACCACCTCACACAGAGCTCTGGCATCCTTCCCTATCTCCTGCAGCTCCACCCTTGAAGTCTTCACCATATTAATCCTCTCTTTTCTTTCTCTCTCTCTCTCTCTCTCTCTCTCTCTCTCTCTCTCTCTCTCTCTCTCTCTCTCTCTCTCTCTCTCTCTCTCAATCTCTCTCTCTCAATCTCACTCTTTCTCATGTGTTTTAGGTCGCTCTCTATATTAGTTTCCTTGATGGTTCCAGAGGAAAGACTGGTTATTCTATGAAGACGTGTTCTCCCTACGTGTCGTCTCCAGATTCTATCTCTCACATCCTGATTCACTTAAATACGCTTGGCTCTCTCCCTGAACTCCACACTGGTCATCCTGTCATACAATGTTAGTAAATGTACTTTTATTCTGCGCAGATACCAATTAAGGATAGTTTGTGACTTATCAGTAACTGATTTTGTAGATCTTATGCTTTACATACATATGTACTGATTCGACATGCTGATTTAACAAACAACTCGTTCTAAGGTTGGTACTAGATCTCATTAACTTCATCATGTCGCTTAAAGAGCGTTCCTAATCTATTATATTGAACCTGTTCTGCTGTATGGCAGTGAATCATGGGTTGTAAACGAACAATTTATGGAGATCTCGGAGACTGCAGCGCCTCATATTTCTATAGACCAACAGCCACTGGATGAGTGATGTTATGAAGAGTCCCATATTTCTATAGACCAACATCCACAGGATGAGTGATGTTATGAAGAGTCCCATATTTCTATAGACCAACATCCACTGGATGAGTGATGTTATGAAGAGCCTCATATTTGTACAGACCAACATCCACTGGATAAGTGATGTTATGAAGAGTCACATATTTCTATAGACCAACATCCACTGGATGAGTGATCTTATGAAGAGCCTCCTATTTCTATAGACCAACATCCACTGGATGAGTGATGTTATGAAGAGCCTCATATTTCTATAGACCAACATCCACTGGATGAGTGATATTTTGAAGAGCCTCATATTTCTATTGACCAACAGCCACTGGATGATTGATGTGATCAATATCTCAATATCGCTTTTACTTCCCATTACATTTCTACATACCCACTTTAAGGCGAATCGACCTGGGAGCAAGGCCAGTGTCGAACATATCTCACCTTATGCGACATTCGAACACAGGTCCCCCGTGTTATCGTTCTAGCTACTTCGTTCCCCCTTCCATTGAGGGAGCAGCTATACAAGATCTATTAGACTTGGCATAGGTGTCATGGAATCAGAAATGTTGAACACCACTGAGAACTTGACGTCTAAAATCGTATAGGCAATAAATTCTGGACAAGCAGAACTCAATATGATAACAACCTATCCTTGCCTCAGTCCCGTGTCATGGGATTTTTCTTGATTTCCGTTCCGTCTTGTATCCAACTTGTCACCACCATTGGTTTCCAGAGTCGACAGATAATTAATTTCACTCCATCACTGCTTCCAAACAAGGGAGTCCGAGGCAAAAGAGTAACAAAACATGTTCATAACAAATAAGTCATCGTAACGAGATGGGTCGGCGGCACAGAAAGGATGGAGGGGGTGGGGTTTACATGGAGACAAAGCGCCGTCAGGATATGTTTTCAAAAGCCATCAGAATGTTTGTTGCTAGTAGTAGTAGTAGTAGTAGTAGTAGTAGTAGTAGTAGTAGTAGTAGTAGTAGTAGTAGTAGTAGTAGTAGTAGTAGTAGTAGTAGTAGTAGTAGTGTTCTTGTTGTTGTTCTTGTTGTTGTTCTTGTTGTTGTTGTTCTTGTTGTTGTTGTAATATTACTACTGCTATTACTAATAGTACCACTACTACTATAACTATTACTATTACTACTACTACTATTACTACTACTACTACTACTACTACTACTACTACTACTACTACTACTACTACTACTACTACTACTACTACTACAACTATTAGTTCTACTACTACTGCTGCTACTATTACTACTACTGCAAGTAGCACTATTACAATTAGTCGCACTCAGTCCCCCACGACAATGTCCCTAACAACAGGGGCCGTTAGGTCACGACCTCTCATGCAGCCTCTGATGTAGTCAGGCTGACTGAAACCATATTTGTAGATGTTCATGATTGTAAGCTGGGCAGGACTGTAGGAAGCGACTGGCTGTCCTGGGGCATTTGTCCCGGACTAAAAGATCAGAAGAAGCTATCTTGTGCATGCTTGCGTTCTCTGGTTGTGAACTCCAGCGTGAAGTCCTGTATGTCGGATGAAGACATCCTGTTGTCCAACATCAGTGTGGTGTCATACCGGACCTGAGGTTTGCGTGAGTATCCGTTGTCCCATTTCTGCCTTATTGGTGTGCAGACTGGTGGTTCCTCGCCGTGCAGGCAGACACTCTCCGACTTCGGAAGAATCAGCGATCCTACTACGTTAGCCGGAACCCCGAAGAGACCTGTTGCCCAGGACGCACGACTAGGACGTGTTAGTAGGTCTTGGCTAGTATAGAACCTGGCCCTGGTGCCTTGGAAACACCACTGCGTACCATCTTGTTGATGTGGCATATATACCTCATTCTAGCCTGTCCTATGTGGTTCGAAACCCTGATAGACTCTATTATAGGCCGGTGATTATTCAATATTACTCAGGAAGCAATGGATCCTTGTACACACCTTACGGTGTATTGGGTATATGGTGCTAATTCTATATTTATTTAGACCAATCGGCACTCGATGGGTGATGACGTCAGTATCATATCGGCTACTTTTACTTTCCAAAGCCTTTTCTGATACCCAAAACACTTCAAGGCTTGAACATTGTCCTTTTAATGTGTTTTAATTATCCGTTTTCTAGGTGAGTTCAGATGATAATCGACCTGGCTAATGAAGACACCTTATTTAGAGGTTTCTAGTTGGCCGTGCGTCAAAGTATGTTTGTTCTTTTAGCTATACGTTGTCACCATTTGAAGTTCGAATCCCAATGTCGCCACTTTTTTTGTTGTTGTTGCATATCCTTTTTTACAGGACATCGCTGTCAACATCAGCATTTTACTGCTGTTGTTGATGTCTTGGCAAGTTTACGTTAAGTAGTTTGCCATTGCTTTCTGAACGACCGGCTCCTATACCAATTTGTTAAAACCCAGCGCAACGCTACGTTAAGTAGTTTGCCATTGCTTTCTGAACGACCGGCTCCTATACCAATTTGTTAAAACCCAGCGCAACGCGGTCTGCGCGCCATATCGCGCGCAGCTGTGTTTCGAATGTGGGTAAGCGAGCTTACGAATCGCGTCCGTAAGTCCTTCGCTACGGAGACCGGCTAATGTGGCCACTACATCTTTCAATTTCTATGGTTTTTAGTGCGTCGTGTAATCTCTATCTCTTTCCCCTACTTATTTGAAAAACGATTGTCCAGTAATCAAAGACACAACGGTTTTCATTGTATAACTTCATTTGCCACAATGGCAAACCATAAAATAGTTACTAGATAATTTGCCAATTTGGCAATATTTCACAATCTGGCAGCTATTAAACAGTTAAATAGAGCAGAAACAAGCCGGTTTATTTGTTGATACCGGCTTTCTATAAGGCGATCACAAGGTAATGAAACCGTTGATGATTCATTCGGTGAATGCTTTCGCAGATCTAAGCTTCTAACATCATCTTCATCTACATCTTAAATATTCATAAATAGGAGGACATTGATAAATTATCTCAAGTGGTTTAACACTTATATGAACAGATAAGCAATTCTTTAGTTTTCTGACATTTTGTAACAAACAAGTGCACATACTGTTACTGCCTTGTTAGACGCAGAAGACGCGTCTGATTTCTTTGTTGATCACTTGAGACGTCTTTTGAATCTGGCAGTATTATTAAGTATTAAACTGTGGGCTATGGAAATTTCGCATATAATACTTACTTTTCATTGAGAAGTAAAGATATGCACGTGGCGAAATTTGAATGAGCACGGTTTGAATCCGGTAAAGTGCCCAACTTAATCGAATTATGGTGTGAACTTTCTATGTGAATAAATGAAGATCTTAAGTTTGTTCAATTTATGAAGCGTCGGTGAATGTCTGTAGGTGAGGCTAGATAGTACAAAGTAAATACTCTTTTATTCTGGAGGCGAGAATAGCCGAATGAAAAAAAAACTCTCTTTCTTAGATTTCGATAACCTTATGGTGAGGTAGCGGTTCAAACCCTAAACCGGTCGGGTGGACTAAAATGTTGACTTTTTGTCCTTGACTTGGGGACATAAATTACAAGTACCTATGAAGTCGGAGTGGGTTCGCCTGATGGCGAGGGACACTGGTTATAGGGAATGCTAATCCACACGCAAAAATCAGTCCAGGATACTAAAAGCAGTAGCACACGTCTGGACTACGATCGAGTTCAAAGCGAGTATATGCAGACATATCAACAGGTTCTGTTCCACTCTATGACGTGTATTAGATATATGGTGCCGTTCTCATATATTTATTGGGAGACGCGATAGTGTAGTGTCTGGCGCTGGCCCAGAGGTTTATTAGGCTGGTCAGTCGGAGCTAAACTGACCACATTATCCACGAGTGGCGGTTGGTCTATATGAATCCTGTATCCCGTATATGAATCCTGTACCCCGTTGGACTGCCAGAGTAACTAACAATTATTGCCTGAAAGAGGCTAATGAAACTAGAACACTATATACAACAAGAAGAAAAAGGCAAACAACTTTCTTTGGTCATGTGATGAGAAGAGAGGCATTGGAGAACATCGTGACAACTGGATAGATCGAAGGGAAGAGAGGCAGAGGCAGACCAAGAGAAATGATGTTGAACGGATTGAGACGGTGGCATGGAGGAATATCATCAGCAGAGTTGATCCAGAACACCAAAGACCGAGATCTGTGGAGAGCCATGAACGCCTACGCCAGCTGGCACGGCACTTGATGATGATGATGATCCTGTAAAATGTGACCAGTAAGTCTTAAGGTGTGTAGAAAGATCCTTTTTTGTATCTTGTACCAATATATAGACAAAACAGACAGACAGACGGACAGACAGACAGATCGGTCTGTAGTTGGCTTTTTTATTTTTGTGTGTTTCTGTTTTTGTGCTTTCTTGCTCGCTTTGAACTCAAGTGAAGTGTAGTCCGTACAAACTACTTCTAGTAACACTGGACTGAATTGTGACGGTGGATTAGCTTTCCCTATTACCAGTGTCCCTCGCCGAGTGGCTAGAATAAGGGGCTCTCTTTTGGAAGACCCGGTTTAGAATCCTCGGTAAGGTGTGGATTTTATTTTATTGTCGGGAGCAAAGAGGAAAACCCTAACCGAGCACAGTTCGCGGCAACTGCACTAGCCAGGCGGCCTTAATTCCTCAAGCTCAAGACTCTCTTTACCTACACCGCCAGGTACTTTAGGCAGTAGATAACAGTTTGACAGATAACAGTAAATCTCACAAACTACCAAGTTCTTTTTATACTTAGAGTGTAGGTGTGAGCAAACGCGTACTGGCAACAATAACGACAGCAATAACAACAACAGTAACATCACCCCGTTGGTGAACCCGCACAAGTATCTGGGAACAATCTAATGCGAGGTGCCTTGAAGAGATTAGAACAAGAATCTCTATGGCGAAAGTAGCCTTTTGCAAGATGGAGAATATACTGACCAATAAAATGATGCCACTTGCAACAACAAAAGGAGTGTTTAAGTGCTACGTAGAACATGTTCTTATGTGTGGTTGTGAGACATGGATAATGAGCAGACAAGCTCAAAAACATCTAATGGCTGTGGAAGTTTGGTTGTTTGAGGACAATGCAAAGAAAGTCATGGACAGACAGAAAAGCTAAAGAGCACTTCCTACATGAAGCAGATGAAAGCCGTGAACTGGTTAGAAAATTTAGACGAACAGACAGTCACAATTTTTGAGACACGGTAGGAGAAGAAATGAACTAAAGAACTTGGTAACAACTGGCAAAGTTAAAGGGAAAAGAACATGGGGAAAGCAGAGCAGTAAATATCTGGATGGTTTAGCAACATTGCATCATCGAGACAAGAACACAGAGCTGGTCCACGACTCTGATGATCGTGTAAGATGACGAATCATGATAGTCCAAGCTTATCGGCATGGCACATGATGATGGTGATAATGATTGGGTTTTTGCAGACTGGTATGCAGGATATCAGTCCACGACCGAAAGCCCACGGGAGCAGGCTGGCGTTGACAATTAACGAAGGTGGAATCAATAACCGCTGTTGTGGGAGGTATGAAATATGACGCCTGCTTTGGGAGCTAAAGAACTCGCTTTGGGAATTACTGAATGCATACTTTAAATGTTCTGTAAAGTGAAAGACCCTTTGTCGTGCTATCTGTCATAGTGTGCAAGCACCATGCTTTTAGACTATCCTGCTCTCCATGGGTAATGTGGCTGATTCACATGGTCGCCTTGAATGCACATCAACTTCACAAAGGCCAATCTGTATGTATTGAGCTACACTTCACAAAGACACGCCTACAGATAAACAAAGACCTCTCTACAGATATTGAGCTCAACATTACAAAGACCTATATACATATATTCATATTAATTTCACGAAGAATTATCTGCAGATAATGACCTCAACTTTACAAAGACCTCTATATATATAATCAGCTCAATTTCACAAAGACCTATCTACAGATAATGACCTCAACTTTATAAAGACCTCTCTATAAATATTGACCTCAATTTCACAAAGCCATATATACAGATATTCAGCTCAACTTCTCCATGACCTCTCTACAGATATTGATCCCAACTTCACAAACACCTATCTATGTTTATTGATATATTTTTCTGCGAGGGGAACAAGTGGGGTGCATTGGCATATATTGTTCTAAAATAAATAACACCCTATTAACACTTAGTTAGTTAGTCAGTTAGTCGAGGTTTCAACTTCACGGCAAAGGGGTCACACCGTTATGCTCCGTTCCTGTGCCAGTGAATATCGCACAAAACGCTACTTACTGTCCCATGTGAAAAGTGGAACAGACAGGAGTCTCGACAAACCAACAGCCCACACAGGTATACTATGCATAATGCCGTTGCCAGAATGCCAACACAAAAGTCCGCCAAGAAAGATACTGTTCATCGACTATGGAAGCGGCAGTCACTAGAAAACCAGCAGCCACACATTACTACATAAGGTAACCCACTTAGTTCAGCGACCGGCCGGCCACCATTTTTCTGAACATGCAGTTCACGCTACAAACAAACGCGGACAGATGTAAAAGCACTCCACACGAAATTCACAACTCACAGTGTCGCTCCACGCACTCAGCTCAATAGCAGGGCGACGGAACCATGTATAGCATCCAACATGAGGAATTTGCGTAAACAAACAGTAGCCACAAGCATAAAAACCCCAGAGGCCTTAACAGCTCAACCGCCTATACTCCATGTTGAGGACCGGAAGTCAGCCTATTAACATCCTGCTCATTAGCAATGAGGCATGCCAGCTAAGTTTTCACTTAGCTCTCTGAACACGCAGTACCCTGCCAATGAGCGCGAGCGTGTGAAGTCATCGGATGATGACAACCAAGTGCCATCTGAGAACTTTTTTTTCTGATTACGTAAAGTCACCATCATTCAGTAACTTGCCAGCTGGTGTCAGCGTTCCTGCCTCTCCCCCGATCTCGGTATTTGGTGTTCTGGGTCAACTCTTCTTCTTCTTCTTCTTCTTCTTCTTCTTCTTCTTCTTCTTCTTCTTCAGCGTTCCGAGCCATTGAGGTTCTTTGCTGCAGATACAATCCGTCTCCATTCGTCTCTCTGGTTGACCTTCTTTTGCCAGTCGTTGATTCCAAGTGCTTGTATGTCTGTATATATATTATCTCTCCGCCGTCTTCTTGATCTACCTCGGGGTCTACGGTCATTTATTTCCTGGGTGTAAGCGAGTTTTGTTTCCCTATTGTCTTCCATTCTTTCTATGTGCCCCAACCATTGTAGTCTATTAGCTTTCATGATACCAGTGATTAGCGGGGACTTAAACAGATCATAAATATCTTTGTTACTTCTTCTTTTCCATTCTCCCCTTTGTGTATCCCTAATGGGTCCAAAGATGCGTCTTAAAACTTTGCTCTCAAAGGTTTATAACAAGGCTTCTTCTCTTTCGTTGTACTCTGCTGATGATATTTCTCCATGCCACCGCCTCAAGCCATCCAGCATCATTTGTCTTTTTTAGCCTCTGCCTCTCTTCCCCTTGATCTTTCCAGTCGTCACGATGTTCTCCAATGCCTCTCTTCTCATCACTCAACCAAAGAATGCTGGTTATTACGTAGAGTAACTGTAGGTGAAGGACAAATGTGCACGTCTTTAAGGGGCGCATCGGACGTAAGGTGTTAAACTCATATATTTATGGACCACTCGCCATTTGATGGGAGATGTGATCAGTGTCAGGCAGGTCTCCTTTACTTTCACAGACATTCTTGGTACTCGTTTTAGGCTATCTGGTCATGGCAGCCCAGGTAAATTTGT
The DNA here is from genome assembly GCA_963921405.1 of Cepaea hortensis. Taxonomy (NCBI): domain Eukaryota; kingdom Metazoa; phylum Mollusca; class Gastropoda; order Stylommatophora; family Helicidae; genus Cepaea; species Cepaea hortensis. The sequence continues at coordinate 18,460,767 of OY992896.1, forward strand.
TTTTAAATCCGAATTTGTCCATCTGCAGGTTGAACGCAATACCACCAGGAGAATGCCATAAGCTACCGAGGCCCTGGAGCAGACGACCATGAATTAATCTCCAAACGACGTGAAGTCAACGGTCATGTCTACTAGAATACGATCATCCTCATCATCATCTAGTTCCTTGCCGGCTGCCGTGGGCGATCATGCCTCTCCACAAATTATGATCTGCGACTTCATGGATCAATTCTTGTGTTGACTCCCTCCCGTGCACTTTACAAACAATTGCTTGGTGACGGTCGGGTATCACCTGTAGCACATGATGCTCTCTACCCGGACGAAGAGACTCCCATGGAAACCCCATTAACGTCGTTATCTTGATCAATTTTATTTCGAAGCATGACTATCTTGGGAAAATACAGTGGTGGTTTCCCCTTATCTTCCACAACACGGGCGGTAGTCACCGAGAAGAGGCTAGTTAGTTGGTGGGGCTGCTATCTTTATACTCTAAACCAGTGTTTCCCAACCTTTTTTTGTGCTATGCCCCACCTAAGCCTTTCTAAAATTCTTATGCCCCCCCCCCCCCAATATATGCACCATTTTTAATATTCAAAAATTGAAATGTTCACTAAAGAAACTTGAATTTTATTTTTAGAAGGGCTCTCGGTTCCCAGAGGGGCCAGATTCCCCCTTCCCCCACCCCAGGTCCCGCGTCCCTGTATGTCGGTTGTGTTGTGTGAATTTTGTGTGGGGGGGGTTTGTTTGTTTGGTGGTTACCCCAGACAAGCTGGTTCCCCCGCCTCCCCCTTTTTTTGTGTGGACCCTTAGTCTCACTGTGAGCTATTGCCCACTGTGGTCCACCAGGCCCACATCTAAGGTGAAGATATGTGATGGGTTTTTATTTGATCATCCCGGCCCCCGACCAGACCAGGAGCAGTACTGGAGGGAGAGCAGCAAATACACCCGATCCTAGCCAAGGGACCGATTGGTTTTAGGAAGAAATCACTTGGAAATTATTGACCAAACACAGTAAGTAAATTTTCAAAACATATAATGGAGAACTGAAATTCAAGTACAAAATAATTTTAATGAAAGATTTTTCTATATTATTTTAATTATTAGTAATTATTTAAATTTAGTGAGATCCTTGCGTTTGATGCTTGCTGCAAAGAGATTTTATGTCAGGTTCCAATTTAATTAACTTCAGTCTCAAGTCTCCCCGTTTTGTTATATCCAGCCGATTTCTTCCATTTTCTAATTCCCCCCTCCCCCCCCCCTTAACAATCGAATTGCCCCCCTGTGGGGCGTGGGCCCCACGTTGGGAAACACTGCTCTAAACTCTACGACGTGGCCATCGGTGGATAAGAGGCGCCATATATAACCCCCCCCCCCCCCCCCTGCTGCCTTGCAAGGTCTGTCTCTTTAGACACATCTAGCGGAGTCAACCATACACAAACCGGCGGAAGGCAAGAATACGATCGCAAGAAACAAAATGGACGTTTCAGCCCAAGACGTCGACAGCACAGAAACAACAAACACACACCGATACAACTACATGAAAAACACGACATGAAAACACTACATGAATATAGAAATATAAACGTTATTCATCTGTATCCTTGTGAACAGGACACCGGTTTCATGAAATCCGCATGTATGACTCCACAGAATAAAAGACTACATGAAATTATAAATATAAATGTTACGCATCTGTCGGAGGCTAATGGACGGTTTAAAAAAAAAAAGGAGAGTCTGGCATTTGAGATTACGACCTCCAACATTAGCATGGAGGTGGAAACAGTAACAGCGGCACTCCGTATGTTAGGGTAGATCACTGCAACACACATTGTATTCATTACGGACTCAAGGAGTATGCTTATTAAGGTGGAGAAGGAATGTTTTCTGTGGAATGGCTCACCTCGCTTCAGAGGTCACAACTTGTGAGAATTGTATGGATTGTTTACCCTGGCCATGCGGGAGTGCAGGGGAATAAACAGGCTGATAAGCTGGCAAGGAATGCACCTCTTAGTGATAGATTATCTATAGACAAGGTAGAGATGGTCGTGCGCCTGTGGGACCAGGTGGAGATGGTGGGGGAACAGATTGAAAACCCGTATGTGGAAAGGATGAGATTGCGGTGGATCGGCAGGGGTTATGGAAGAATCTCAAAACTGAGGGGGGAAGATCAGTAAAGCTTCCAATCAGATTAGTAGTGTGACTCTTCGCTGGCTGTTGAACGAGGGGACGGAGCGCCTATGGGAATGTCCTGAGTGAAGTGATGCCAGTTCTTAGCTCAACTCAGCTCAACTCAAGTCAACTACGTGTCTGTATCCTTGTTGTGGAGTGGACACTTCTTTCATTCAATCCCCGTGTATGATTCAACAGAATACAATACTACTGAAGTCTGCTGTACGTTCGGATGTAATTATAGTTGTTAGTACTCATGCTTACCGTCACAATGGCTCGGGTACAAACCCCCTGCAATTGCAAGACACTCTTTCCGAAATGATATGGCTCTTTGTAGTTCATAACGAACTGTGAAATGGACATCTATTCATTGGTAGAATTTTCTGGACATATTCTTGTTAGGAAAGAACGGGAAGGATGTCTACTGGTCACCACACTATTATGCCGAAGCCTAGTATATATGACGACGTAACACTTCAAACCCCAGACTTTAAATATCGACACCTTTATATGTATTCATATATGTACGTACGCAAATCTGTGTGCGTGTCTGTTAGTGTCTGTTTATCTGTCTGTCTACGTACGCGGCCGAATGAATGAATGAATGAATAAATGAATGAATGAATGAATGAATAAATGAATGAATGAATGAGTTGAGCCAAAACCCAACACCACAGCACTCGGGACATTCCCATAAGCGCCCCGTCCTTGTCTTCGACAACCAGCGAAGAGTCCCAGTCGCAGTCTGATTTTGTGTAGATCTGGCCATTACTCGGAGTACTGACTGTCGGCTGGTTCTTTTGAAATGAATGAATGAAGGAACGAGTGAATGAACGAACGAAAGATTAAATACGTGAATAAATTAATTAACTATCCCGTTAATTAAGTCATTAATTAACGTGTGTTGGCCACAAGTTATGCACTCCTGACATATAGAGATACATTGACACGTCTGTCACATCCAGACCGACCGGTCATGTCAACTATACACACTCCATACACTCTATACACACTGCTACAACGGATCGCATCAAATAAATTACGCTTGACTGTCAACACAAGCAGCAGAAAAAGATATTCATTATTGGACTCTAACTATTGTTATGATTTCAAGCGAGGAATATTTGATTACTGAGTTCTGGCAATTGTTTGCAGCGGAACAAAGGGTATACAATTGTGAACTCTGCACATATTACGATGTCTATTGACACAGCTATTTCTCTAGAGGATACTGTTGACACGACAGGGCGAATGATTTCTCTAGGGTATGTCGTTGCTTTTTCTGGTCTATATAATCTATGCAGTTTCACTGTTGACTTGTCAATATCAATGTTATATAATCAATCAATTAAGTATTCGATATGTGTTTTTGCCTTGCAGTTAGCCATATGTGTCTACAAATAAGTGAGTGATGTGTTTATGAGAACAAGGTTAAGAACTGGCATTAAGTGCAATAAAGTAGAAGGTTGGGCGGAGATCAGATTTCTCAAACTGTAGATACAAATCAGTCAACATCCAGCCAACCATGAACTGAGGCTCCGGTGGTTGTGGGTTCGACTTCGAGATACGTCGTTCGGTTTCCGAGTGCAGTTTTCTCGGAGATTCCCGGCGGTCGTCGCTGAAGCTACGGAGTTCGTGCTTGGTGCGATTTTTTGGGAAGAGAGCCAGGTATTCAGAGACCTAGCCTTGTGGGAAAGAACCCGATGTCATGACGTCAATCCTCTTGTCTTTTAGACCAATGGGCGGGCGGGAAGGCAATCACACTAACCAATGAGCTAACGCTACTCTAAATCTGATATAATTAACTGATTCGGTGCCAAACAAAATGTTGATGTGGCCATAGCGTGGTACACAATAAAATCAACAAGTATTATTATGTAAATTTCCATTCACTGAGCATTGAAATTGCGGAAGATATCATCAAACGAAACAAATGTTACAATTCCCCCATTATGTTGATATATTGTCCTTCTGCCCAAATGGAAGGTCACATTTGGCGATATATTATCCTTCAGCACTGAATCAGTTAATAATATTAGGAAACTCAGTGGAAGCGACCAAGACTGCTGAAAAGATGATATAGACATGGTAGATACCAGTGGCTACAGCGTAGTTGTTATAGTCACAGAAACGAGTCTGATATCTTCCATCTCATCAGTTGTCTATACAGGTTATGCCCAAGTGATTTTCCTTTCTGTTATGGTACGGTATGGATGGATCCATGTACGTTGACTATGTGGTGAAACGGTAAAAAGTAACACCTGGTTCAAACACCATCCTTGACAATTGTATACGTACGTGGAAAAGCCCTGGAGATAATATTCGCAATTAAGTTGACTACATACTGATTACAAAGAGATTCAGAAGCTCTTTAATAAGAGCACAAACTAGTCCGGATCAAATGGACGTGGTAGCCATTTGCCAGTTAAAGGAAAGATGAGGTTATGACTTAAAACCATAAAGATAATCTCAAAGAATATCAAGTTAGATTTAGCATTACTTAGAACAGACAAAGAAATTAGAGAAAGGTACAAAATGCCTTTAATTAAAGAACAGATACAATGCTATTGAAATAATAAAGACTATTGATGAACAATATTACATGTCCATCAGACATCAAAAGAAATCATTCCACCTAAACATAGAAATGCACAAAATAAATGGAAGATAAATTAAATTGTGCAGATGAAGGAACCAAAGAAGACAGAAAAAGCAAGATAAAGAAGAATATAGTAGAAAACATAAACAAATAGTAAACAAATGCAACGCGGCTAAAGAAGTATGTCTGAATCAACAGTGTGTGGAAACTGGGACAAACTATGAAAAGGACTCATATGTAATTAATATGTATAAACAAATAAATACAATAACAGCTAGGAAAACACAAAATACCACTAGATATTAAATGAGGAACAGTGCAATATTGATGGGACAAGATGATATAGTCAATTGATGGACGGAACATCTGGAATGGCTGTATGATGCTAGGAGACTGGATGTTAATATTCAAAACAATGGTGAGGGTCCACCAATAATTGCAGCGGAAATTGAAGATGCACTACATCGCATGAAGAAAGGAAAGGCACCCGGTCCATACAACATTACACTGGAGGAAGTTAAGGCTCTAGGTAATTTTGGAATCGAAATATTGACAATGTTCCTACATCACAACTATATATATAGGGTAAAATCAAATCAAATCAAATCAACTTTATTAGGGTCACAAATTGGGCGCGCAGGCCCGTCTTACATTCGGCCCTTCAATTATTATTAAAATCCATCTGTATAGCTCTGCCAAAGAAACCAGACGATGTCGAATGCGAAGAACATCGTACTACAAGTCTTATGAGTCACATGGCAAAGTTGTTACTGAGAATAATTAGGAAAAGAATAAGAAACAAGATTAAACCAAAAATTGGTGATGAACAGTGTCAATTTGTGGAGGGAAAGGGCACAAACAACTATATATATATATATATATATATATATATATATATATATATATATATATATATATATATATATATATATATATATATATATATATATATATATATATATATATATATATATATATATATATATACTAGCTGACCCGGCCCGGCTTCGCCCAGGCCCTGGCGGGGATCTATCTATCTATCTGTCTGTCTGTCTGCTTGTTTGTCTATCTGTCTGACCCGGCCAGGCTTCGCCCAGCTCCTGGTGGGGAGCATCTCATTTAATTCATATAAGTAGTCATATAAGCTCCCGTTCCCGACTATCTGTCTGTCTGTCTATCTGTCTGTCTGTCTGTCTGACCCGGCCTGGCTTCACTCAGTCCCTGGTGGGGAGCATCTCATTTAATTCATATAAGTAGTCATATACGTTCCCGTTCCCGACTATCTATCTATCTGTCTGTCTGTCTGTCTGTCTGTCTGTTTGACCCGGCCCGGCTTCGCCCAGTCCCTAATGGGGAGCATCTCATTTAATTTATATAAGTAGTCATATAAGTTCCCGTTCCCGACTGTCTGTCTGTCTGTCTTTCTGTCTGCCTATCTGTCTGTCTGTCTGTCTGTCTGACGACCCAGTCCGGCTGTCTGTCTGTATATCTATCTATCTATCTATCTACCTATCTGTCTGTCTGTCTGTCTGTCTGTCTGTCTGTCTGTCTATCTATCTATCTATCTGTCTGCCTGCCTGCCTGCCCGCCCGCCCGACCGTCCGTCTCTCCCTCCGTCTATCCCACCCTCTCTATCTATCGGGTCAGATCTATCTATCTATCTATCTATCTATCTATCTATCTATCTATCTATAGCCAGGGGACTTAACCTAAGATAAAGCAATGCTACTAAAAGTTATGTCCCTTTATATACTATTTCTTATGTTAAGTCATGTAATTTAATTATTAAATTTTAGTAAGTAAATAGCTGATTCTACAATAAAAAGAACTATGACAGTTGGTTGCACGGGAATGAAAAGAAGTCGTGTAGAAAATTTCATCTCAATCGGATGGACCGTTATCAAACGCATCAAATACATCTCCACAGACATACATTGTGTTTTATATATATATATATATATATATATATATATATATATATATATATATATATATATATATATATATATATATATATATATATAGTTATAAAACACAATGTATGTCTGTGGGGATGTATTTGATGCGTTTGATAACCGTCTATCCGATTGAGATGAAATTTTTTTCTACACGACTTCTTTTCATTCCCGTGCAACCAACTGTCATAGTTCTTTTTATTGTATATATATATATATATATATATATATATATATATATATATATATATATATATATATATATATATATATATATCTTCTTCTTCTTCAGCGTTCCGAACCATTGAGGTTCTTTGCTGCAGATACAATCCGTCTCCATTCGTCTCTCTGGTTGACCTTCTCTTGCCAGTCGTTGATTCCAAGTGCTTGTAGGTCTGTATGTATATTATCTCTCCACCCAACATCCACTACATAGTGAAATTAGGAAGGTGAAGGGCAGCAGGTTAAAAAGAGGACGGTCGTGGATGGGTCAAGCAGAAGACATTCTTCAACAGGTGTGTTCACTTGAGGACTTAGAACCTGGCGAGGAGTGGGTGCCAGTGCCAACAGACTTCTGCACATCCTTTTCAGTTTGCATCCAACTAGATAGAAAATGCAGACAAGAAAATCCGGCTGCTGTTGAGGCTGAAGTACAAGCGTTGATTTTCGAGAATTCGCTAGACGGTGACGCGGTCATCTACACAGATGGGTCGGTCGTTCGACATGTGAGAAGCTCATGGGCCTTTACAGCTCGGGCCGGAGGGAGAATTGTGAAGGACTCTGGTGCTTTCACTGAAACCACAAGTAGCCTGACCATGGAAGTCATGGCAGTAAGTAAAGCAATAACATGGCTCGAGACACAGACATTCACTAGGGCTTGTTTCCTTAGCGACTCAATGAACATGATCAAGAGGATAGAGGAGGGGTCGATCCGAAGAGAATGGTTGCTGCCTCTGAAGCGGTCTCGGCTGGCAAAGATTAGTTTCATCTTCTTGCCAGGGCATGCGGGAGTACAAGGAAATGAGCGGGCTGGCAAGATCGCAGGTGAGGCTACTGTGGAGGGCGGACGCGCCATGGACCAGGCCGACAATCTGAATGCTCTACGAGAAGTGAAACTTTTGCGAGAACCAAGTGATGACTGTGAATCTACAACAATGGCCAGACTGCGAGAGCAGCAAATTAAAAGAGGGGTGGCCAAACAAGAACACTACGCAGGAAGCCAAAGAAGATTGATAAACCAACACAGAACTGGCGTCGTTAGCCGCTACACGCTGCGGGATTTGCTGAGGAGGGGATCCGAGCACTTATGGACTGAATGGTTCGATGTGCAACGAGGATGATCTGTCGACTAACTAACTAACTAACTAACTATCTCTCCACCGTCTTCTTGGTCTACCTCGGGGTCTACGGTCATTTATTTCCTGAGTGTAAGCGAGTTTTGTTTCCCTAGTATCTTCCATTCTTTCTATATGCCCCAGCCATTGTAGTCTATTAGCCTTCATGATACCAGTGATTAGCGGGGACTTAAACAGATCATAAATGTCTTTAATACTTCTTCTTTTCCACTCTCCACTTTGTGTATCCATAAGGGGTCCAAAGATGCGTCTTAAAACTTTGTTCTCAAAGGTTTGTAGCAAGGCTTCGACTCCTTTCGTTGTAATCCAGGTTTCAGAGCATACAGCACAACTTGTCTGATCAGTGTTTTGTATATTGTGATCTTGGTGTTACGAGATGGCGCATTTGATTATAGTAGATGTTGTAGTACATAGTATATCTTATTTCCAGAATTGATTCTAGTTTGTATTTCTTCTCTTATGATGTTGGAGCAGTTGAAGATTGTACCCAGGTATTTGTATGTTTCCGTTCTTTTAATAGTCATATTATCTATTTGTTTGTGGCCAGAGTTTTTAGCCATTCCTTCTCTTGAAATTACCATATATTGTCTTATCTTGGTTGATAACCAGGCCCATCTGTTTTGCTTTTTCCTTTAAGTGAGTCAATATTTCCAAGGTCTTTTGTTCATTTTCGCCTATAATATCTATATCATCTGCATAACCAACCAGCTTGGATGTTCCTCCAATATCACATTCCTCCTTTACCCTCCTTACAACTTTCTCTAGAGCCAGATTGAAGAGTAGCGGCGATAGTGCATCACCCTGTTTCAAGCCAGATGTTATTTGGAAAGGGTCTGATTGCCTGCCTTTATATGTTACTATATTATAAGTATCTTCCATGCATAGTCTGGTCATGTTGATTAACTTCCTTGGTATTCCAAATTCCTGCATAGCATTCCATAGACTATTCCTATGGACACTATCATAAGCCTTTTTAAAATCCATAAAAATGTTATGGAGATCTCTTTTATATTCCCAATTTTTTCGGCTATTTGTCGTAAGATAAATATCTGATCTATTGTTGATCTGTTTAGTCTACAACCCGCCTGGTAGTCACCTAATATGTATTCTGAATATGGCTTTAGTCTATTTAGTAATACTGCTGATAGTATCTTATAGCTTATGGACAGTAGTGATATTCCTCTATAATTTTCACACTGGATATATTTATATTCTCAGAACATTATTAGAAAGAACTATAGAAGTGAACACAGATATGTACTTATGCTTCATAGGCTACACAAAAACATTTGACAAAACAGAATAGGACAAGCAAAAACTGCATTCTATCAAATGAAAAACGAGTTGTGCAATACGTCATTATCCTTGAAAGTAAGAAAAAGAGTTCTTGCGTGCTACATAGAATCAGTTTTAACATACGGCTGCGAATCCTAGGCAATTAGTAAAAAAATTCATGGAAGCCTTCGAGATTTGGTTTTATAGAAAAATGATGAAAATGAATTGGACAGCCAAAATGGGCAATCTGGACGTTTCGAGGGAAGCTGAGTCTCAAAGACAACTTTTTCATAAACATCAGAAGGAAGCAGTCATTGTTTCTGGCCACGTTATGAGAAGACAAAAACTGGAATATGTTGTGACAACCAGAAAGATTTGCGGAAAGAGAGATAGAGGAAGACAGCGGGAGAAGATTATTGACAGTCTTGTGTCATGGCACAGAAGGGAGTCTACACACGAATTGATACATGCCGTCGAACATCGCAATTTATGGAGAGGCATGATAGCCCAGCCAGTACTGGATGATGATGATGATGATGATGATGATGATGATGATGATGATGATGATGATGATGATGATGATGATGATGATGATGATGATGATGATGATGATGATGATGATGATGATGATGATGATGATGATGATGATGATGATGATGATGATGATGATGATGATAAATCGACAGGGTCATAATGTACTCCGGAATGGAAGAGATATTATATAACAACAGAAAACGAAACACTTGTTAAAAGAAGCAAAAATAAAAGCACCGCTAGCAGATAATTACCTTTCAAATAATTACCCACGTAACATGTACATATATTGTTGTAACAGAAACAAAAACAAATTCAGCCCTTCTGAACGAACTATTTACCATCATTCTGTAGACATCTTAAACGGAGTGCATTCTTTATTCCCTTATAATAAACACAATGTCAATATATATTATCAAACACAGACAGATCTTAACCCTGAAATCAATTACACCAATAAAGTTGTGTTTCAATTGCTTTTGTACATGTCGAGGCGTCGTTGTTACTAGCAATGATGCATTCTGGGAGCTAGATGTCGGCAGCCCTCATTGTGTACGTAGCGATGAAGTGCACCAGACAATGGTTGGGTGCAGATCGGTTCGTAACGTTAGTCAATGACATGTTTTGAGAACTCTGGTTATTCTTTTTTTTTCATATCCCTTACAGGACGTTGCAGTCAACATCAGCATTTGTCAGCTGCTGTTGATGTACTAGGCAAGATTACACTCAGTAGTTTGCCATTGCTTTCTGAGTGACCGGCTCACATACCCCGTAAGTCATCAACGCGGCGAGAACCGCTGCCGATTCTCGCGCAGGTTACGTTATTAACGAGAATATACGGGATTACGGAGAAAGACATTAACTCCAAGGCCAGGGAGAGCTGTTTATTCTAGTGTATTTATACTTGTAATTATGAACATATGTTGACATTAATTAATTAGTGGAATTATAATATGTTTAACTGTCTGTCTGTCTGTCTGTCTGTCTGTCTGTCTGTCTAATCTATCTATCTATCTATCTATCTATCTATCTGCCTACCTACCTACCTATCTATCTATCTATCTATCTATCTATCTACCTACCTATCTATCTATCTATATATATATATCTATATATCTATATATCTATCTATCTATCTATCTATCTACCTACCTACCTACCTATCTTTCTATCTCTCTATCTATCTATCTATATATGTGTGTGAGTAAAGTGTGGGAGTTTGTTCATACTAGTTTCAATGCTAACGTGAGACATTTTGTATGTGTCTAGATGTGAGGAGGTGTGAGTGTGTGTGGAGGATGTGTGTGAGTGTGGGTATATGTGTGGGTGGGGGTATGCGTTTAGATGGGTTGGGGTGTGTGGGTTTTTGTGGGTAGTGATATTTGTGGGTGTTGGTGCGATGTGTGAATGGATGTGTGGGGGAGAAAGTAGGGGTGTGGGAATGGGTGTGGGGGATGTGTGTATGGGTGGAGGATATGTGTATGGGACGGGTGTGGGGTGTGTGTGTTTATGTGGGTGGTGATGTGTGGGTGGTTTGAGGAAGTATGTGTGGGTGGCGGGGTTGTGTGGGTAGGGGATTGTGTTGGGCGGATTGGGGATGCAAGGGCGGGTGGGGAGAAGTGTATGGTGTGTGGGTTTGAGATATGTGTGCGGTGTGTTGGTGGGAGATGTGTGCATGGTGTGTGGGTGGGGTGTGGTGGTATGGGTGAGGATATGTGTGTGGGTGGGGGATAGTGTGTGGTGTGGGGGATGTGTGTGATGGGTGTGGGGAATGTGTGTATTGGTGGGGTATATGTGTGGGTGAGTAGGGGATGTGGGGTGGTTGGGGGAAGTATGTGGGGGTGTGTGGGTGGGAGATGTGTGCGTGGATGGGGAATGTGTGGGTGGGGGTGTATGAGTGGCTTAGGGATGTGTAGGTGGGTGAGGGATGTGTATGTGTCGGAGTGGGATGCGTGAGTGGGTGGAGGATGTGTGTGGGTAGGGATATTGTGATCGAGAGATGTTTGGTTGGGTGTGGGTGGGTGCTTAGTGGAGGATGTGTGCGTGAGTGAGTGTGTGTTGGTAGACGGGTAGGGAATGCGTGTGTGGGTGGGGAGAGGTGTGTGGTGTGTTGGTTAGGGATATTGTGTGGATGAGGTATGTGTGTGTGGATGGGGGATTATTGTGGTGTGTGAGTGGGGGTATGGGGAGTGGATGGGTAAGGGTATCTGTGTGGGTGTGGGTGGGAATATTGTGCGGTATGTGGGTGGGGGATATGTGTGTGGTGTGTAGGTAGGGATGAGTGGTGGTATGTGGGTGTGGGATGTGTTGGTGAGGGATATGTGTGTGTGCGGTGCGTGGGTTGGGAATATTGCGTGGTAGGGGATGTATGTGATGTGCGGGTGAGGGATTGGATTAAGGCATGTATGGGTGGGTGGAGGATGTATGTGTGGGTGGTGGGGTGTGTGTGTGTGAGTGGATTGGGAATGTATGGGTGGTTAGCGAGATGTGTGTGTGGGGGGGAGGTAGGGAGATGTCAGTTGGTGGGGATGTGTGTGTATGGTTTGGGGATGTGTGAGTGGATGTGCGATGTGTGGGTTGGTGGGGGATTGTGTGCGTGGGTGGTGAATATGTGGTCAATGGAGATGTGGCTGGGGGATGGGTGGTTTGAGGTGTGGATGGGGAGAGGATGTGTGGGTTAAGATGTGTATGTGGGATGTGTGGGTTGGTGGGGGAATGTTTGTGGGTAGGTGTTTTGGTTGGGGGAACAGGTGAGGGGAGAGTGTGTGGGTGGGGGATGTGCAGAAGGGGGATGGGTCGGTTGGTGGGGTATGTATGTGTCCCTTGGTGTGCGTGTGTGTGGGTAGGTGGGGGTGTGTGTGTGGGTGGGGTGATGTATGGGTAGGTGGGAGATGGCCTCATAACATGGTAATTTGCCTTGTTTATGTTTACAACATTCATTTCACAATGTTTATCTTTCTTCCTATGTAAATGTATAATGCTCTTGATGAATGAAAGACGAGTGATTGGAAGGGCCGAATGTAAGACGGGCCTGCGCGCTCAATTTGTGACCCTAATAAAGTTGATTTGATTTGATTTTGATTTGATTTCTATCTATCTATCTATCTGTCTATCTCTCTATCTATCTGTCAATCTATCTATCTATCTATCTATCCATCTATCTATCTATCTATCTATCTATCTATCTGTCTATCTCTCTATCTATCTGTCAATCTATCTATCTATCTATCTATCTATCTATCTATCTATTTATCTATCTATCTATCTATCTGTCTGTCTATCTCTCTATCTATCTGTCAATCTATCTATCTATCTATCTATCTATCTATCTATCTATCTATCTATCTACCTATCTATTTGTCTATCTCTCTATCTATCTGTCAATCTATCTATCTATCTATCTATCTATCTATCTATCTATTTATCTATCTATTTATCTATCTATCTATCCATCCATTCATCCCTCTGTCTGTCTGTGTCTGTCTGTCTGTCTGTCTCTATGTATAAATGTATGCATGCATGCATGCATGTAGGTAGGTAGGTAGGTATACCAATCAACCAACTTACCCCTCTCTCTCACTCTTTTTTTTCTCCCTCTCTTTTTTTCTCTCTGTCCTTTTCTCCCCCTCTCTCTTTCTGCTTGCCTGTCTATCTATCCATTTATCTGTCTGTCTGTGTGTCTGCCTGATGTGTTTATACGTATGTATGTGTGTCTGCCTGATGTGTTTATGCGTCTGTCTGTGTGTCTGCCTGATGTGTTTATGCGTCTGTCTGTGTGTCTGCCTGATGTGTTTATGCGTCTGTCTGTGTGTCTGCCTGATGTGTTTATACGTATGTATGTGTGTCTGCCTGATGTGTTTATGCGTCTGTCTGTGTGTCTGCCTGATGTGTTTATGCGTCTGTCTGTGTGTCTGCCTGATGTGTTTATGCGTCTGTCTGTGTGTCTGCCTGATGTGTTTATGCGTCTGTCTGTGTGTCTGCCTGATGTGTTTATGTGTCTGTCTGTGTGTCTGCCTGATGTGTTTATGCGTATGTATGTGTGTCTGCCTGATGTGTTTATGCGTATGTATGTGTGTCTGGCTGCCTGTCTGTTTCATAACATGGTAATATGCATGGGTTATGTTAACAACTATCATTTCACAATGTTTTTCTCCTATGTGAATGTGACATGCACAATAGATCAATTTATGTACGAAAGATGAGTGATTGAAAGGGTCAAATGTAAGAAAGGCATGTGTATCCAATTTTGTGACCCTTTGAAAATAAAGTTCGTGCGTTCGTTCGTTCGTTCTTTCTGTCTGTTTATCTGTCTCTCTACATGTTTGCCCATCTGTGTGCTTGTCTGTCTTTTTATCTGTTTATCTTTGTAATGTCCATGTCTATTGTATGTTTGTATTGTGCCTGCCTGTCTGTCTATCTGTGAGCTCGACGGTAAGTTTTGTCTATATAGTTACCTATATTTCTGTTCTGTATGTCCCTCTGTCCACACAGCATATATAAATATTTGTTAAGTGATTTCTCTTCCAACAACGCCTCCACATTACATATAACAACTTGAAGAATGAGCACAACCAACTCATCATCATCATGTGCCATGCTCGTAAGCGTGGGCGGTGATGTGTTGCCATCTCACTCGATCACCAGCGTCGTGTATCAGCTCTGTGTTCCTGTCTCGACCATACAACGTTGCCAAGCCATCCAGTTATTTACTTCTCTGCCCTCCACTTGTTCTCTTCCCCTCGATCTTGCCAGTTGTCATCAAGTTCTCCAATTTATTTCTTCTCATAACGTGACCACAAAATTGTGACTGTCTACGTCTAATTTCTCTATTCAGATTGGAAATCCCAACAGTGACAAGGCCCTAGGTCCGTACTGAAATACGATCAGCGTTGCCAGTAGTGTGTTGTGCTTATCTCGAAATCTATCTTAATCTAAACTCTCGAAACAACCAAATAAATCACATGACACCTTCTCGATGTGTAGCGTGAAATGAACATCGAACCAAACAGACGAACCAATAAACACTAACCCCGAACAATAAACGAGTGGGAACACCATGCATGCATCTCTGATGCTAAATTGTTTCATCACACTAATTTCCCCAGCCGATGTTGCACAAACCAAATGAAAGCAGAGAAAGAGGTCGACCACGTAAACGATGGACAGAGGGAATAGCAGAGTCCTAGATACACGAGGCCCATAAATGGGCACTCTACCGTAGTTTATACTTCTCCTCAACACCGCAGGTACAGGAGGAACAAGATGAGATGGGATTAGATGAGATGATATGAGATGAGTTGATGTTGCCAATCAGAAGTAAGACATCACACGTATACTTTCTATCGATAAAGTTTACCCCTAGGTTGTCTTTGCAGTGGAAATGTTTTCATTAAAAAAAAACACAAGAGATTTGTAGAACATTTTAAACAGATGAAACTGGTCGTATTGGGGGAGATGTAGATTGTATAGTCTCTCCTTTGGTTATCTAGTTAAAATTGATGCATATATTACAATGGGAAATCCGGTAAGGTTCTCTTGTGTTATAAGCATTATAGACTCCCTAAGTACGGAAATGTACGAGATGAGGGAACTAGTGAAAGGTCAGGGGTTTTCTCTACGGAATTGTTATAGTTTGATGTAGATTACATAGTGTCTTCTTTGATTAGCTAGTTAAAATAGATTCATATATTTCACGGGGAAATCTATTATGGCTATTTTATGTTAAACTTATTAAAAACACCCCTAGATATGTAGATGTACGAGGCGAGGGAGCTAGTGAAAGGTCATAAGTCTTTTTGGAGAGTCGCAATGTAGCTTGATGCAGATTGTGTTTGGTCTTCTTTGGTTATCTAGTTAATCTGGATTCATATATTTCACAGGGAAATCGTATATGGCTGTGGGTTATAAGCATTACCCACTCCTTAGGTAAGAAGATGTAGGAGGCAATGGAGCTACTGAATGGCGATCCATGAAGTAGCTTGACTGATGCAGATTGTGTAGTGTCTCTTGTTGTTATCTAGTTAAAATAGATTATTATATTACACGAGGAAATATATTATGATTATGTTGTGTTATGGGCTTTAAAGTATAACAATGTACGAGATGAGGGAGCTAATGAAAGTTTATGAGTTTTCTATCCGGGCAGTATTGTAGTTTGATGTAGATTTTGTAGTGTCTTCTTTTGGTTATCTGGTTAAAATAGATTAATATTTTTCACTGGGAAATTGTGCATTATCTAGTTAAAATAGATTAATATTTTTCACTGGGAAATTGTGCATGGTTGTCGGTTATAAGCATTACAAACCCAATTATATATGAAAAAGTACGAAACAAGGAAACTAGTGGTAAGTCTTGAGTCTTTATGGTGGGCTGTGATGTAGTTTGATGTAGATTGTGTAGTCAACACACGAATTGATCCATGCCGTTGGAGATTGTATTTTGTGGAGAGGCATGATCGCCCACACCAACCGGCAAGGCACTGATGATATTCCACGGCGAAATATATTATGGTCCAGTTGTATTATACGATGAGTAGACACAGCTGAAGATCATATAATGGCAGTGGAAATGTTGTTTCTGAGGAAAATACAAAGACTACCATGGATAGACAGAAATACCAATGATCAAATCTTACAAGAGACAAATGAAAACCGTAAACTGGTTAGAGAAATTAGACATAGTCAATTTTTTTTGGACATTTATTAGAAGAAATAAACTAGAAAACTTAGTGACGACAGGCAATATTGAGGGGAATGAACAAGCAGAAGATAGAGAAGTAAATATCTGGATGGCTTCACCACATGGTATGGTCGGGACAAGAAATCAGAGCTGATCCACGACTCTGGTGATCGAGTGAGAAACATGACCTATTACGCTCACCGGCATGGCAAAAGATGATGATTATGTTTTATACACATTAAAGTATGAAATGCCAGGTGGAGAAAGTGGGGGAACAGATTGAGAACCCGTATGCGGAAAAGATGAGATTGCGGGGGTTCTGGTAGAATCTCAAATCTGAGAGTGAAGGCCAAGAAAACTTTCAATAAGATATCGGTGGGAACGATTAGTAGTATGACTCTTCGCTGACAGTTGAACGAGAGGACGGAGCGCGTATGGGAATGTCATGAGTGCAGTGATGTCAGTTCTTAGCTCAGCTCAACTCAGCTCAACTCAACTCAACTCTTGTATGAAAATGTACGAGGTGAGGGGACTAATGAAATGTCATGAGTCTTCACAATTATTTATGGGTCTTCTTTGATATAGTTACAATAAATTCGTCTATTACATAGGCAGATTTGTTATGCTTCGGATGTGTTATAAGCATCAACAGATTCAATTCCCCCCCCCCCCCCCCGATTAGATTTGGACCTAATCTGCGTTCACAAATGTTTGCCCTAATTCACGATCAATTTTTTTTTTTTTTGAAGTATCTATTGCATCGTCATGTTATTTTTTCCCGCCGGCTTATATTTACTCAAAACCTAGGAATATGTCTTTGATAGGTCCAAAGGCAACTGAAATCATGGAAAGCGGCGAAATTTATTTGATGTTTTGGCGAAAATGTATTGAATTCACGCCAACACATTTGTGTTACAGTATTCATTGTCATCACATCTGAACACCTTCGTTCCACTATATACTCTACTTCTCATAAGGAAATATTGAACACTGATGTTTCCGTGAGAAGATGTAATACATTTCATAATATACACTTCATCTCTGACCCGTAAATTATATTAATCAATCAAGCAATCAATCATGTGCCGTGCCGGAAAGCGTGGGCGGTCATGACTAGCCATTTCACTCGATCACCAGTGTCGTGGATCAGCTCAGTGTTCCTGTCTCGTCCATGCCATGTGGCCAAGCCATTCAGGTATTTTCCTCTCGGTCTTCCTCTTGGTCTGTTCCCTTCGATCTTGCTAGTTGTCACTAAGTTCTCCAATCCATTTCTTCTCATAACATGTCCAAAAAATTCTGACTGTCTACGTCTAATTTCTCTAAGCAATTTACGATTTTCATTTGTCTCCTGTAGTACTTGGTCATTGGTTTTTCTGTCTTCATTGTAAATTATATACTGTATATAAACAAACATTAATAAAAAAAAAGTCGCTTAAAAGTCGACAGGGTCGACTTCATTGCACCGGGTTTTATCCCATATGGCTCGGTCCCTTTCCGCAGCGCGGAAAGCGTCGCACAAAGCACGAACTCCGTAGCTTTAGCGACGACCCACAGGAGTCTCCGAAATATTTAACTCGTAAACAGAAAGACGCGGGACGCTCGACGAGGGCGCGTCAATAGGTCTTAGCCAGTATATAACCCGGCTCTGGTGCCTTGGAAACACCTCTGCGACCAAACCCTAATATGACAGCCAGTGTCCTTTTGGTAGGCCAGTATGTTCCCCATAGCTAATAACAATTGCCACACCATTCAATAATTTTAGTCAGTCATGTAGTATTAATGTTTGCATTTTTCTCATGTCTTTATAATGCATATCTTTAACATTGTTGTTGTCCTCGGTTAGCCTTAAATTATGTGTGAATGAAATAATGTATGAAAGAGACTGATAGAAGGGCAGAGTGCTAGACGGGCCTGCGCGCCCAATTCTTAACACGTTGGAAATAAAGTTTGTTCGTTGGTTCGTTTGTTCGTTCTTTACTCAATTCCACTTTAATTTCCTTCTTGTTCTTTTCATTATAACTCTGAGTAGAAGTTTGGTGACATGTTTAAGAAATCAATAGAAAGAGTTATTCCCAGACAAACAGACAAGTCAAGGACGAGAGATCAACATTTTAATCCAACTGTCCGGTGTAGGGGTTGAACCCTTTACCTCGTCCTCAGCACACCGGATGTTTAAGAACACGCGTTCTTATCCATTCGGCCATGCTTACCAACGTAACATTATGTTTAAAGACCAATTATATCATTTGGAAAACCTCTTGAATCCATATATCCTTTACAGGACGTAGCAGTCAACTCCAGCAATTTTGGGATGTTTGTGATTCCTGGGCAAGTGTTTACGTTCATAGTCTGTCATTGCTTTTTGAACTACAGACACTCACACTATTGTTTGGAAACCAACGCAAGGCGGTCTGCTTCCAAATCATAAATACACGCTCATGTTTGTGCGTCGTTTAATCCCTATTTCTTTCTTCCCCTTCTTTCAGCGCCAAACGATACATGTGTGTTTATTTATTAAACTGTTTAAAGTCAGAATGTCAACACGGAGGATAAGCGGCGCTATTGATAATGGCTGCAATCACAGTTTAGAACAGACTTTGGTAAACTGATTAATCATGTGTTTGTTGCTCGGTCAGCTAGTGCATCGGTTCTCGCGGGTGGCTTTTTGTCCACATAGCACCATGTCGTAATTAAAGTCTGTAGCCATAAATGAATGTTCAGGTCAGTATGGCCGAATGGACAAGATTGCCGTGTCTAGTGCACTGAACTGATGTTTGCTTGTGGGATAGCTTTCCCTATTACCAGTGTCCCTCGCCTCAGGCGAAAACACTCCGACTTCTGAGGCAGTTGTAATTGACGTCCGCAATTCAAGGACGAGAAGTCAACATTTTAGTCCAGCTGGCTGGTGTAGGGGTTGAACCCGCTACGACAGCATGAGCAACCTGAAAGTTTAAGAGCGAGATCTTTTACCCATTCGGCCATGTTGACTTGAACAAAGAGGGAAACAAGGAGTGATAAGATTTCCACAGAGGTGAATGGGGCTGAGAAAGAGGAGAAAGACTGACCAGAGAGTGAATGAGTCTGAGAAAACGGCTGATAACTGACACAGAGTTAAATGAAGCTGAGAAAGAGGCAGAAGATTGACACAGAAATGAATTAGGCTTAAAAAGACATCATTGGACAACTTCAACAACTAAAACAGATATTTAAGAACCACATTCATCGTGTTTGTTTGAATGGGGCTTCTGCGAACCATTTACAATTGCTTTCTTATTTGACTTCTCCGGCGCATGTCTGCACGTCAATGGTTCACACTTCCGTTTCCTGCATTTACATTAAGCCACGGTTGCATTTTCTTAATTCAATATGTCGGCAAAATTTGCGACGTCTACTGAACAAGTGCATAGTTATTACCAGTTTGTTAATATTATGTATCTTTGTGATAGACAGCAGGCAGGTTTAAGTCAAGCTCCACTTCTAAATCTTCAACATATGTGTCTGCCGGCGTTATGTGACAACCCCATTTAGATGCTGTCTTCATTGTCTGCACTTCTAATTGCTTTATTATTGCGTGCTGTTTAGACAAGTATTTAGCTTTTAGCTGTTAGTTTTCATCTTTGATTAAACATTTCCTTGCTAAACAAAAGGCAAAACCATTGTAAAAGGAAATATTTTAATAGTCAGTTCAAAGACGTACTCTATGCCACATAGAAATTTTTGTTGGTGTTCAGACGGTAACACGTGTTGACTTTTTTCAAGCGATGCAAGTTGGCAGCCCGTGTGTGGGCAGGGGTGTACGGGGAGTGGGACAAGAATGCCTGGGCGGGATAGAAGCGAAGCGAGAGACAGCAGGAGTGAAAGAAAATGTTTGAGTTATTTTTTTTTAAATGGGGTGGGTTGTGACAGACAGAATAAAAGAAAGAAAGAAAGAAAGAAATGGGGGCAGGCAGGTGGGATGAAAGGCAGGCAGGCACGAATGAAGGGGGAGGGAGGGAAGGGAGGAAGGAACGAAGGAAGGAAGTAAGGAAGGAATTTACTGGGTAATTTTACGTTCAGTAGTATGCCATTGCTGTCTTGAACGGCCGACGCTCGAACCATATAAATCAACGAAACATTATGTGCTCCCAAGTTACTTTCGGCTGATTTCAAACTATAGGCCCGTATATCTGAAAATTATGAAACTGCGTTGACTAACCCTTAAGCACAAGACGCGTGTGTTACTAATATTTATAATTTAATAAATTGGTAACATATTCTTTACAGGCCGGCGTTGTGACATAGGGTTTACGAATGCTGTTCTCATTCCCGCATACCGCGCTTGAAACGCAGCTGCGGGAGATTTGGAAGCAGACTGCCTAGCGTTGGTTTCCATGCAACAGTATTGGTGCCGGTCCTTCATCATCATCATCGTCATTATCATCATTATCGTCACCACTATCGTCATCATCTTCATTATCATCATCATCATCATCTTCATAATCATCGTCGCGTTCATCGTCATCTTCATCCGCATCATCTTCATCATCATCATCTTCATCTTTCCTTTCATTGTCATCATCTGCATCTTCATAGTCAACTTCATCCACATCGTCATCATTATCTTCATAATCATCATCATCATCTTAGACCTCACCATCGTCATCGTCATCATTGTCATCACCATTATTATCATCATCATTATCTTCTTCATCATAGTGATCTTCATCGTCATCATCGTCATCACCATCATCATCTTTATCCTCATATTCGTCATCATCACCATCTTCATCATCATAGTCATCTTCATCCCCATCATCATCATCTTCATCATCATCATCTTCATCATCATCATTATCTTTATCCTCATCATCATCAGCATCATCATCAGCATCATCATCATCTTCATCATGATCTTCATGATCTTCATCATTATCGTCATCTTCATTCTCATCATCATCATCATCATCTTCCAATGTTGCTGTTAAGAGTCGTGGCAAGGGATAATTGGCGCTCCAGCGACCGATGTTTGACACTGGATATTGTCATTCCGTGTTATTGTGCCATATCTTTGTTGTCCTCAATCCATTTTCTTCTCGGGCGTCCTCTTGCTCTGGTAGCAGATCTTTGATGTAACGCCAGTGCTGGTAGATGATGGTGTTGCATTCTAACGAGATGGCCGAACAATTTGATTTTCTGCCTTTCAATATATGCGGAACATGATGTTGATCCCACTGTCTGTCTGATATTATCATTGCTTATTCGGTCTTGGGACTAGTTAAGTTGGCAGCTCTTCTCAAGCATCTCACCTCGCAGGTTTTGATTTTGAGTAAGTATGATTTGGATGCTTGCTTGCTTGCTTGCTTGATTGTGTTCGTTGGCTTGAGCTCCAACGCGAAGTCCTGTATGTCGGATGAAGGCATCCTGTTGTCCAACATCAGTGTGATGTCATACAGGACCTGAGGTTTGCGAGAGTATCCGTTGTCCCATGTCTGGCTTATTGGTGTGCAGACTGGTGGTTCCTCGCCGTACAGGCAGACACTCTCCGACTTCGGAGGACATGATTTGGATAATAGCGAAGTCTGACAACGATAGCATACGGTTGATTAATATTACTAGCGAATACAAAATAATAACAATAACGATAATAATAATAGTTAAACAAACAAACACGAGTCAAGCCGTTATTATCCGTTGACTTCTATTATTCGCAAGGAAACAAAAATAGAAGAATAACAATAAATACAAACAAACAAATTACTTCATTGTGTTCCTCCTCATTTGTTGGCTTTAAATCTGCCATTTACTCAATTTGGTTTTCAAATAATTTTGTTGAGCTAATTCTGCAGATACATTCCGTTTACATAAATGTCATACACCTGTAGTTACAACACTAGTGATATCATACAATCCCAATCCAGTGAGATCACAAAATCCCAATCGAGTGAGATCATACAATCTCAATCCAGAGAGATCAGTTATGGGTAATATTCTCAGCGAATCTCCTTCTAGACTAAGCTAACACGGAGATCTAAAAGCCGGTTGCAATGGCTGGTAGTCGCTGATTTGGCTAGTTTAGACAGTCAGGCATTGTTTATTATTGAGAGGTAAATTATATGTAGGTGTTTGTGAATCAGTAAAGTAACCATCTATCCCTCACAATATGTTTATGGTTGTGGAGTGTAATATGGAGAAAAGAAATAAGGACAAAATTATAGATTATATTTTCAGGTGGTATTACGTTCACGCCAAAGAAGGGAAAATGTTTAACCAAGTGGATGAATTTAACTACCTAGTGACAATTATAACATCATATGGAAGGTGCACAACAGAGATTAAGAACAGAATATGACAAGGAAAAGTTGCATTTCGGAAAATGAAAAGTATCTTGTGCTCATCTCATCTCATCTCATCATGTTCCTCTTGTACCTTGCGGTGTCGAGGTGAAGTATAAACATCGTGAGAGTACCCGATTATGGGCTTCATGTATCGATATTCCCATGGACTCTGCTATTCTCTCCGTCCAACGTTTACGTGGTCGGCCTCTTCCTCTGTTTCCATCTGGTCTGTACATCATTGCTTGTTGTGGCATGCTGTTGAATGGTAACCTTCTTGCATGGCCAAACCATTTGACTTTGTACAATATTTCAATATCATTGAATGTAAGAAAGAGAGTGCTGAATTGCTATATAAAACCTTCTTTGCTGCAGTGAATCTTGGAATTTTATGGACAAATTAAGAAGAACTTGGAAGCAACAGAGACGTGGTTCCGGAAATGAATGTTATAAATTCCTTGATTTGCCTTGAACTAACGACTGCCTGAAAGAGGCAAGAGAAACTAGAACTAGAAATTTATATAGACGATAAGAAACAGACAAACAGCTTTATTTAGTCATGTGATTGGAACAGAGACATTGGAGAACATTGTAAGAACTGGAAAGATCAACTGGGGTTGAGAAGCAGAGGAAGACCAAGAGAAATTATGCTGGATCGATTGAGACGATGGCATGGAGAAATATCATCAGCAGAGTTAATCCAGGACACCAAAACCTGAAATCTGTGGAGAGACATGAGCACTTAGCCAACTGGCGTGGCATGACATTGTGCCAAACGGCAAGAACTCAAAGAAGGCTACATCAGTAAAAGCAACGAAAGCTTTCTCTGTGCACACTATTTCTCTGTGCACACCATGGTGTTTTTACACCCCATCCCCCTTTTCCCAATTGCTGTTCTGCAGACACTACATCTATTATAATGCTTCCCATGTTTTTCGTACGGCTATCTATTCAAAATAAATTGCATTTGTACGATATATAATGATCAAATTACTTAATTCGGATGTGAACTGCCCATTTTATTACAGAAAACCCGAAACATATTCAACGTCATTTTTATTTGACATAATTGAAGATTTCAATGTGTTTATTATCTAAACGTCTGTAGCATTCTTTTTTTAGATGACAAGTTAATTTGATAATAATGTGTTCCCATAAGATTACCTTGTTTTTCTTCACATTTTAAACTTGCATCTCACAACTTAACCTTGAATTAAGAGGATATCAAATCAATTAAGTTATATATGAAGCAAATTATGATTTACTTGTTTCTCCATGGAATTCGAATCATGAAGTTTGCTCCTTTCTGAACGTCCCTGAATACCGCCAACTGGAATTTCCACGAAGAAATTTATAATCGTATTTAGATAGAATTCCATGTAAATCAACAATGGTATTTATATTGATTGCCATATTTTCCTTTGAGATGTTCGCATGTTCATGTCCTTGAAATTATTGCTATAATTAAGTTGCTCTCACACAGTATTTAGTGAATGAGCTTTGCTGCAACAAACACAGTTGTATGAATTCAATCTCCAGCAATGAAATAATTTATTTTTTCGACCATTACGGCTTTTGGGGTCAAGCCAAGCTCATAAAATAAATGCTGTGAGCAGGTAACAATCTTCAGACTCGCATGGGATGGATATAAGAGGATGAAACACGACTTGTTCATTTAGCGAAAGAGAGGAGATACTGATGACGCTAATCATTTTCTGCAAGAATGTGCAACGGACAGAGTGGATGGAATCAAGAACCGACATCACGGTGCTCACGAGCTTCCCATGCGCGGTCCGCATCTTCAACAACCAGGGACGAGTCACAGCACTAATGTGATCATTTTCTTATTTTTTTTTGCGTTCGCTCCCTTTGAACTCAAGGGTAGTCCATAAACGTGCTACAACGTCTAGTAGCACTTGACTAGTTTGTGTGTGTGTGTGTGTGTGTGTGTGCGTGCGTGCGTGCGTGCGTGCGTGCGTGCGTGCGTGCGTGTGTGTGTGTGTGTGTGTGTGTGTGTGTGTGTGTGTGTGAATTAGCTTTCCCTATTACCAGTTTCCATCGCCATCAGACGAACCCACTTGTAATTTACGTCCCCAAGTCAAAGACAAGAAGTCAACATTTTAGTCTAACTGACCGGTGTAGGGAGTGAAGCCGCTACATCATCATCAGCGCACTGGATATTTAAGAACAAGAGCGGTCATATCCATTCGGTCATGCTGGGCCTCATGTTACCAGTTGCATTTTGATAATGTATCCGCCTAGCCTTTCCTCGGAGTACAGAGTATCGGCCAGGTCCTCATTTCACTCCCTGCCGAAAAATTTTCTCCCGACTACGATGTTTGTCTGTTGTTCCACACGTTACACCTGATCCCAAGGAGCCACGACCCCGTCTGTCTTATCGTGCAACAACAGAATAAAGACAGTTAGTTAGTTAGTTAGTTTAGTTAGTTAGTTAGTTAGTTAGTTAGTTAGTTAGTTAGTTAGTTAGTTAGTCAATCAGTCAGTCAGTCAGTTAGTTAGTTAGTTAGTTAGTTGGTTGGTTGGTTGGTTAGTTAGTTAGTTAGTTAGTTAGTTAGTTGTTTGGTTGCTTGCTTGCTTGCTTGCTTGCTTGCTTGGTTTAGTTAGTCGACAGATCATCCTCATTGCACATTGAACCATTCAGTCCATAAGTGCTCGGATCCACTCCTCAGCAAATCCCACAGCGTGTAGCGGCTAACGAAACCGGTTCTGTGTTGGTTTATCAGTCTTCTTTGGCTTCCTGCCTAGTTTTCTTGTTTTTCCACCCATCTTTTAACTTGCTGTTCTTGCAGCCTGACCATGATTAGAAAATTACTTTGGCCTACACCCTCTCGCGAGGAAAAATCCAGTGAAGACATCAGTCACATAAAGCTGACTTCATTTATTATGTGCCATCCCGATAAGCGTGGGCGGTCATGATTCGCCATCTCACTCGATCACCAGAGTCGTGGATCAGCTCCGGTTCTTTTTTCGACCATACCACGCGGCCAAGTCGTCCAGGTATTTACTTCTTGCCTTCCCCTTGTTCGTTTTCATTCAATCTTGCCAGTTGTCACCAATTTTTTCCAATTTATTTCTTCTCATAACGTGATCAAAAAATTGTGACTGTCTACGTCTAATTTCTCTAATCATTATAAGGTTTTAATTGTTTCTTGTATGATTTGCTGATTGGTTTTTCTATCGACCCATGGTATCTTTGCATTTTCCCCCAGAAATCAATCTCCATTGCCATTGGATGTTTTTCAGTTTGTCTACCCAGAAGAAGAAATGGGTACCGAATAATATTGAAGAATGTTCTATACGTGTGTGCATAAGAAAGACAGAGAGGAAGACATATGGCCATATATATCTCATCTCATTAGGCATAGATTTTTCTTACTACCAGTACGGCTATGAAGTCAAGTCGGCATCATAAAATAATTACACCTGTTCAATAAACTAAACATATGAGATACTGATGAATTAATTGTGGAATTTATGAAATAAAGACACCACGTGATACGTTCATGATATACTATCGATGACAAACATGTAAAAGTTGATTTCGAGCATAGAACTTCGGCCCCGAGCCTGTCGTTCATACTGTACCATCAACATCATTAACAGCATGTGCCGTGTACAGTGGCGTAAATTAACACGTCTCGCCACAGAACTAATTCTAGAGTGTCCAATATATGCAGGTCAGAGACAATTATGTCGCCCTACACCAGCTGCATTTGAGGACAAACTCTATCTAGATGTCAACAACCTCACGTGGACTGCTGCTGTCCTTAAATATATCAAGGTAGTAGAGGAATTACCGGTCTCCGTGGCGAAGGTTTTACGGACACGATTCGTAAACTCGTATATCCGCGTTCGAAACACCGCTGCGCGCGATTTGGCAGCAGACCGCGTTGCGTTGGTTTCTAAACAATAGTGTGAGTGTTTGTAGTTCAAAAAGCATCAATAAAAGTAAAAGTTCAAAAAGGTATCGGTGCCGGTCAGAAACAATGGCAAACTACTGAACGTAAGACTTGCCGAGATATCAAAACACCAGAAATGCTGGTGTTGACTGCGATGTCCTGTAAAGGATATGCCAAAAAATATTTTGAGAAATTATAACTAGACAGTCAAGATTTTTGGATACGTTATGAGAAGAAATAAATGAGAGAACTTGGTAATAACTGGCACGATTGAGGTAAAAATAACCAATGGACGGCAGGGAAGTAAATACCTGGATGGCTTGGCCACGTGGTATGGTCGAGACAAACACATTGAGCTTATCCACGACTCTGGTGATCGCGTGAGATGGTGAAACATAACCGCCTATGCTTATCGGCATGGCACAAAATGATATCCAGGTTGACGTCTAAAGATGTGCAAAGAAGAAGACTAAGAATAAGAAGCTCAAAATAACAGTCTGCATCTGACTTCAGTCAAACATCAACATTATTAGTTGCATGTTCTTCACAGGACATAGCAGTCAATCCCAGCATTTTCGCTGTTCGTGATTCCTGGGCAAGTTTAACGTTCAGTAGTTTGCCATTACTTTCTGAACGACCGGCACCTATACCTTTTTTCGAAAGAAACAAAAAACCAGAACCGCTGTGTTTCGAACCCGGGTATACGGGATTATGAATCGCGTTCGTAATTTCTTCGCCACGGAGACCAGCGCACATCAACACACCGTTATTTTATACCCTCAAACAAGAAAACAGCAGCAGCTGTATTTATATCCTCAAATAAATGGGATTTTAAAGACGTGAAGATCGACTTTATCCTACAACGGCTCTGTCTCTTCCCTCAGGGCGGCCTGTTGAAAGTCTCTCACAAATCAAGAACTCCGTAGCTCCAACGACGACCCCCAGGAGTCTCCGAAAAAAAGTCCACTCGTGAACCAAATGACCAAGTCGAACCCACTACCTTCGAAGTGTGAGGCAGACGGAGAAGCCACTTTGACAACAGACCCCTAAAGTTTTTGTTATATAGAATACAGATAATTAAAATAACACAATTGCTGTCATAAGGGAGCTCAGGCAGTTAAAGCACTGGCCTGTCCAACAAGTTGTCATGCATTTGAATCTGCTTAAAGGTGGGGCTTTTTTTAGTGATCAGAGTTGCCATTTGGACTTAGCCTATAGGATGTGTACCGGAAAAGTTAATTTTTCTATTGTTGCATCCTCTTCCTCCTCCTCCTCCTCCTCTTCCTCCTCCTTCTTCTTCTTCTTCTTCTTCTTCTTCTTCTTCTTCTTCTTCTGCTGCTACTGCTGCTACTGCTGTGGATTCTTTATCTTCTTCTTATTATTATTATTATTATTATTATTATTATTATTATTATTATTATTATTATTACTATTATTATTATTATCATTATCATTTTCATTATCATTGTTATTATTATTATTATTATTATTATTATTATTATTATTATTATTCATCTCATCTCATCTCATCATGTTCCTCTTGTACCTTGCGGTGTCGAGGTGAAGTATAAACTTCGTGGGAGTGCCTGATTTTGGGCTTCATATATCGATATTCCCGTGGACTCTCCTATTCCTTCCGTCAAACGTTTACGTGGTCGGCCTCTTCCTCTGTTTCCATCTGGTCTGTACATCATTGCCTGTTGTGGTATGCTGTTGACTGGTAACCTACTTGCATGGCCAAACCATTTGACTTGCTGCTTTCTAATAAAATTATTATTATTAATATTATTATTATTATTATTATTATTATTATTATTATTATTATTATTATTATTCCTCTTCTTCTCTTCCTATTCTACTTCCTCCTCTTATTCCTTTTCTTGTTCTTTTACCAATAATATTACGATTACTACTATTACTTGTAGTAGTAGTAGTAGTAGTAGTAGTAGTAGTAGTAGTAGTAGTAGTAGTAGTAGTAGTAGTAGTAGTAGTAGTAGTAGTAGTAGTAGTAGTAGTAGTAGTAGTATACTCCTCCTCCTAATCCTTCTCCTCCTCCTCCTCCTCGCCCTCATCCCCCTCCTCCTCCTCCTCCGCCTCCTTCTTCTTCTTCTTCTTCTTATTATTATTATTATTATTATTATTATTATTATACCTCTTCTTCTCTTCATATTCCACTTCCTCCTCTTATTCCTTTTCTTGTTCTTCTACCAATAGGATTACGATTACAACTACTTCTAGTACTACTAACTGGTACCTTGCCGTCTTGACAGACGATAGTTTGTAAACCATTACACAAAGCCCGGGGTGAATTTAAAGACCATGTGTTGCCCTTGTAGCATGATCCCTCCCATCTCTCGGCCTGCCTAGTTTACTCCAGAGTAAAGGTACCACCAATACGTCTGGAACAAGACAAGCTGCAGAAGCTACAGGATCAGCAAAGCAATACTCTAACTATACGCCTGTCGGAGTTTCAATCCTGGACCATTTGCTGCTGCTGCTACTACTACTAATACTACTACTACTACTACTACTACTACTACTACTACTACTACTACTACTACTACTACTGCTGCTGCTGCTGCTGCTGCTGCTGCTGCTACTGCTACTAATACTACCAATACTCTACTACTACTACTACTACTACTACTACTACTACTACTACTACTACAAAGACGACGAACGTCTACTATTCCTTTCTTCCTTTCTCTTCTTCTATTACTTCTTCGTCTTCATCCTGAAATCCCGCTCTATATCTCCTGTGCTAGACATTATTGAGACGTGCAATATTTTTAAGTGTACAATATCCACAACACAGCTTTGTGATTTCTCTAATGAAACAGCTTTTCACAATCTAGAATATTAACTTCTCTCGCATGATTCACTTCAAAACGCTGCTGCTTTCGCTACACCTTTTCGTGTAACCACATTGAGAAACCATAGTGGTGAGACCTCAAAGTCAATTTTCATGGGAGAGAGAGTGAGATGCGACATTGAATAAGTAGTATTAATGCTCCATCTATTAATATGTCCATCTATCTATCCGCCCTTACGTTCATGTGTCCGTCCGATTGTCTGTTTATCTGTCTATCCCCATCTGTAAAATGTCAGTATAAACATACTGAATCTATCCTCCACTCATCTCTCTCTCTCTCTCTCTCTCTCTCTATATATATATATATATATATATATATATATATATATATATATATATATATATATATATATTACTACTACTACTACTACTACTACTACTACTACTACTACTACTACTACTACCACTACTACTACTACTACTACTACTACTACTACTACTACTCTTCTTCTTCTTCGTATTGTATATATATATTCTTTCGTTCAGAATGTTCCTGTATTTCTCTGTCCCCCTATCTATCTATCTATCTATCTATCTATCTATCTATCTATCTATCTATATATCTATCTAATCTATCTATCTATCTATCTATTCATTTATCTGACTGTCTGCTTGTCTGTCTGTCTGTCTGTCTATCTGTCTGTCTGTCTGTCTACATACAAAACTATCTGTCTGTCTGTGTGTCTGTCTGTCTACATACAAAACTATCTGTCTGTCTGTCTGTCTGTCTGTCTGTCTGTCTGTCTGTCCTGTCTGTCTGTCTATCCATCCATCCATCCGTCCGTCCGTCTGTCAATCTGTCTGTCTCTTTGTATATTTGTCTGCCTGTATATTTGACTGGCTGTCTGTGTATTTGTCTGTCTGTCTGTTTTATATTTATATGTCTAACTATCTGTCTGTCTAACTATCTGTCTAATTATATGTCTGTATATTTGTCTGTCGATATAGATACTTATCTTGGAAGTATTATCACAGAAGATGGCAGATTGGACAGGGAAATTGAAATCAGATGTCAAGAAGCAAGTACGCTTACATATCAACTATCACCTGTACTGAAACATACAAATATGTCCCCAAAACGACAGATAATAAATAGCATATTCATACCAATCCTATGCAATCAACATGGACATTATCCAAACCACTCTTACGCAAAATCAACACCTGTGAGATGTGATGCTTAAGGAGAACTGCCAACTAAACTATTCTAGACTGAGTTAGGAATTATGTTATCAGACAGTCAGTGGGATCAACACCTTGTGCCACATTTCTTGAAAGACAGAAGATCAAATGGTTTGGTCATGTCGATAGAATGCAACATCAGCAACTACCAGCACTGGCCCTGCATCAAAGAACATTTGCTACGAGAGCAAGAAGAGGACGCCCGAGAAGAAAATGGATTAGTGACATCAAAGGCACTCAACAACCACACGGAATGACACGATCCAGTGCCACACACCTGGGGCTGGAACACCAATTATTCCTCTTTACGTCGCTTGACGGCAAAAGTAGAAGATGATAATGATGATGATGATGATGATATAGATATTACCAAGTGTATTGACTACGTTTGAGTTCAAAGCGAGAGAGCCCCAAGAAAATGACAGTAGATTATGCTGATGATGTGACCTTCTTGTGTTGTGTCCCAGTCGTGGATGATGGCCTAAGCCGCTATTGAAAGAACACAAATTACCATATGACATTTTATCAAACCATTTTGTGACGTGTTCTACAGGCAGAAAAATGCCCATTTAGACGCAAAACGACTTTGTCATAACAATGTGATACATCACTGATAATTGTAGCGGTGTAAAGCAGAATAGCTAAACTGCCCTTTCTATAACAAGATTTATCATAATCATATGCCATGTCAATAAGCGAGGTGAATTATGGTTCGTCATCTTACACAATTGCCAAAGTTTCGAGTCTACAGTCAGGAGTTAAACGGAAAAAGAGAGGTAGGGAAATTTAAAGACAAGAAGATCGACTTCATTGTACCGAGTTTTATCCCATATAGCTCAGTCTTCTTTCCGTGGGACGGCCTGTCCAAAGCATCGCACAGCGCACGAAACCCTTAGCTCGAGTGACGACATCCAACGGATCTTGAAAAAACAAATTGCCACTCGTGAACCGATTGACGGAGTCCGAAAACGAACCTCCGACGTTTGTAGCGAGAAGCAAGCAGCTCGACCACTTCGCCACGAAGGGCTGTCTCCTTGTTCCGAGTATACCACTCGGTCAAGCCATCTAGGTAGTTATCTCTGTTTTAAGTTATCTCTTAATTAATGGTGAAAAGCTTACCGACAATTCTAACCTACATGGATGTCTTCAGTTACTGCCACTCCACAAACGCCTACATTTTAATAAGGCTAAACTAATTCACAAAATCATATTTCAAAATGCTCCAAGCTACCTTTGGCCATTGTTTAAATATAACGCAAGACATAGCGAACGACTAAATATACTTCATTTCCCTAAACCTAGTATAGACTTATATAAAACAGGCTTAGCATACTCTACAGCTCAGTTGTGGAACAATCTTCCACAAGAAAACAAAGACACCACCAATCATTATACTTACAGACGCAACCTGATTGAACACTACCTCAGCACAGACTACATGCCCCCCCCCCCCACCCCATGAAAATAATAATAATAATGGAAAATTATCTCAAACGACAACTAGCCAATAAACATTCCCATATGTATGGTACGTTGAAACTTTCCTAGATATTTATAATGCTCATGTTAAACATTGCTTCAGTGAGTCATGTATTATTGATTATTTGTCATGCGTTTTAATGCTTATTATTCTTTTGTTGTCTAAGATTAGCTTCATACGTGATGTTGAAGGAAATAATGTATGAGAGGAAATAGAGAAGAAGGGCAAAATGGCAGACGGGCCTACGTGCCCAAACCCTTTAACCCTTTGAAAATACAGTTTGTTCGTTCGTTCGTTCGTTACTTCTCTTTATCTTTCTCTCAGACATTTTTATCTCCAATATCTTCTAACTTTCGCTTAAAGGGGGGGTAAATAGGAATCGCTAAGAAAGAAGTGTATGCTTCTGTTTGATTATACATTCTATTTTTTTTTAAAATTCCAAATAGATCGTAAACTGTAGGTCAATGCACTTCGCGGGCCATTGAAAACTGTTCCACGTGCCGTGCTTGGCATGCGTACCGTAAGCCGCCGATTCCTGACCTAGAGACTGCCGGGCCTCGGAGATATAAGATTCTCTCAATGAACCATTTTGGCGTGCAGTTGTATACATAATTACACCTGTGTTTACAATCAGACTTGTTTGAAGTCCTAACTCGATATAGTTTCGTCCTGTTTGTACCAACGTGAGTTCTATAAGAGATTCAGTGCCAAACTAAATTTAGGTCTGGACCCAAACATATTAATGGCAGAAAATAGAAAATAGGGGTGTGTCACAGTTATGACTTTAAAGTTGTTGATATTGTAGAAACATGGTATATTGTATATCAAATTAAATTGGGATCCATAAGAAACTACTGTATATATGGCAGATACGGAAGTCGCATAAATCGATTAATTATCCCAATCAGATAAATAAGTTTTACATTCTCTAAACAAGCTGAACAGGGCATAAACGTCTTTGAATATAAATGTTATAGACGAGTTCTAAGAATATCTTGGGTAAAGAAAAGAACAAATGCATCCATACTTCAAGAGTTGAATATTGAAGAAGGTTGGCTATTAAAGACGATAAAACAAAGAAAATTGAAATATTTTGGTCACTTGAAACGTCACGAAAGTTTGGAGAGAACAATAATGGAAGGGTATATGCCTGGGAAGAGAGGAAGAGGAAGGCCAAAGAGAAGATGGGTGCAGGATGTGGCGGATGATCTCCAGATGGGTGTATCAGATGCGGGACATCTTGCTTATGATCGAGAGGTTTTCCGGAAGGTTGTTATGGGAGCGAGGTTCTGCAAAGGACATGCTACTGAATGAATGAATGAGATAATGAGACACTACACGACAATTTGATTGAACTGCTAGTTCATACACGTCATCGAAACATCTAGACTTCTCAGACTGACATTTTAGTGCTTTCTTCATATGTCTTCGTATTTATACTTATATTTTAATAACGTTTTCGTGATTTTTTGTTTCGACCGATTTAACACGTCAGCTCCAACATTGTTGTACACTTTTAATTTCCATAGCGACATAATTTCTGTCCCCGGAGACACGTAGTCTTAGCTCCGCCTCAAATCCAGGTTTTTATCGTTAGGTTTTTCAGGAATACTGGCGATTCACATTCCGGTTTTTAAACAAGTGTCAGTTGCATATCCGTTACAGGACATTACAGTCAATCCCATAATTTATTGGCTGATTGTGGTTTTCTAGTCAATTTAACGTTCACTAGTTTACCATGGCTTTTTTCAACGACCAGCCTCATTCCACTTAAATCAACGCAAAGCTGTCTACTTCCAAATCACCTGTGGCTGATTTCGATACCTCCACTCGGTATGTCCAACTGCGTTCACTAACCTATAAGCCAGAGACACACATTCAACTAATTGATAAAAATATTGATATCCCCACTTAGAATTGGCATAGAGACTTGTATGCGATGTTCCTGATTTTTTTTCTTTTTTCTTTTTCTTTGTAATGAATCTCTTTAATTACTCAACAGGCGTTCCAGTCTCCTCCCGAAGATCTTCTTTTTCTTCTTCTACTTCTTCTTCTTCTTCCTTTACTTCTTCTTCTTATGTTGCTACTGCTTCTGCCTCTTCTTCTTCTTCTTCTTCTTCTTCTTCTTCTTCTTCTTCTTCTTCTTCTTCTTCTTCTGCTGCTGCTGCTGCTGCTGATGATGCTGGTTCGTCTTCTTCTTCTTCTTCTTTTTCTTCTTCTTCTTCTTCTTCTTCTTCTTCTTCTTCTTCTTCTTCTTCTTCTTCTTCTTCTTCTTCTTCTTCTTCTTCTTCTTCTTCTTCTTCTTCATCTTCTTCTTCTTCTTCTTCTTCTTCTTCTTCTTCTTCTTCTTCTTCTTCTTCTTCTTCTTCTGCTGCTGCTGCTGCTACTGCTGCTGCTGGTTCGTCTTCTTTTTCTTCTTCTTCTTCTTCTTCTTCTTCTTCTTCTTCTTCTTCTTCTTCTTCTTCTTCTTCTTCTTCTTCTTCTTCTTCTTCTTCTTCTTCTTCTTCTTCTTCTTCTTCTGCTGCTGCTGCTGCTTCTGCTGCTGCTTCTTCTTGTTCTTGTTCTTCTTCTTCTTCTTCTTCTTCTTCTTCTTCTTCTTCTTCTTCTTCTTCTTCTTCTTCTTCTTCTTCTTCTTCTTCTTCTTCTTCTCCTCCTCCTCCTCCTCCTCCTTCTTCTTCTTCTTCTTCTTCTTCTTCTTCTTCTTCTTCTTCTTCTTCTTCTTCTTCTTCTCCATCTTCTTCTTCTTCTAGTCCATGCCGAGTGGCTTGGTTTTCTTGTCTTTCCACAACCCTCACTTTAAATGGCTGTCAGTCATGTCTGAAAGCAATACCCCCTCCCCCCATGCCCCGATGTCAAACTTTGCCTTCTGTAGTTGATAAGGAGCTACGCTGATAGTGCCGTGAGCGCGGTAGGGCGAGGGTTCGACGCCTTCGTTCGTCGTCCGCCATAGGAGGAGCAGATCGGTCATCTACTCCTCCGTGCATTCAGGTCTACAAAATGTGATAGTTCTACTACACCACAGACCGGTCATCTACTCCTCCGTGCATTCAGGTCTACAAAATGTGAAGGTTCTACTACACCACAGGCTCGCGATCTACTCCTCCGTGCATTTATCTTCAAAATGTGATTGTTCTACTATACCACAGACTCGCCATCTACTCTTCCGTGCATTCAGACCTACATAATGTGAAGGTCATACTACACCATAGACCCATAACAGGTCCCTGTTTTGTGAAGTGTTTAACAGACTGGGTGCCAAACAAAGAGTAGGATTGGACCAAAGATGGTACACAATAAATACTGTAAATTTCTATTCACTGATTACTGAAATTGCAGAAGATACAACGAAACAAAACAAATAACACTACTGCGAGATAGCGTCCTTCTGTTCAAACGGGAAATCGCATTTGGCGATATAATATACATCGGCACTAAATAAGTTAATAGCCTCACGAGTTTCTCAGCGATTGATATTTCCATTGAATCTCAACTTGTGCTACAAAAATAGTACTGGCGCCATCAAATAACCCAGCTACCGAACGAAAGCTATAAATATGTTCTTAATCTGAAAAGTGTCAAAATGGATATAAAGAATAATGCCTCTTAATTAGAGTAAAATACACTTTAGCCAAGAACAGGGGAAAACCCAGCAACAAAGTGTCAATACATCAACTCACGTGATAGCCATAGATTGGACCAAGCCGCGGAAGAATTCTCGGTACGGACAATTTTTTGGTCGCATGAATTAGACACAAATCACGTGCGTGGTTGTAATTATGATTGGCGACGCAGCTGAGGCGTGGAAAATTAATAGCTAAAATCATCTGTATATTTTTATATGGCTTGGCAGTTTTAGATTTTAAAACATTATATCTTTTATTTTCCTTTTACATCGGCGATATACTTTTCGGGAGTAATAGAAATGTAAGCCTGACTATTTATATACCATATAGGTAGGGTTGCCAAGACGTCCGGCAAAAAGAGTACATGTCCTCCTTTATAGCCTAATATTCTCCGTCCGACAGGCAAAGTTAAACACCTTTAAAATGTCTGGCTTCTCGTATATTTTATGATATAATTGTTTATGTATTGTTGTTACAACTTACAATGTATCTACACTCTACCGTATGTTTACATGGTTAAAATGTACAAAGTCTATGTTTTTTCTGTGAACTAGTCGATTATAGTAATTCCAACTGTTATCTGTATCTGGCTCATTACTCTTTTTGATATTTACTTTTATTTCTTTATTAAAACCATTTGCTTAATCATATTTATTTAATTTTACTATTTATACCAAATGTGAAACACCAAAGAACAGACTTTTACTTGACTCTGTAAAGGGCATCATTCTCACAAATTACAATTTAAAGAATCTTACCTGTGAACAGTTTTATACATATGTGATTGCTAACGAGGATCTTCTACGAAAAGTTGGCTCTTCGGAGAATTAGTTTGTGTAATTAATAAAGATTATAAGGTAATAATTGTACAATCGGCTGTTTAAATAATGTTTTTTAGCATTTTGAAAAAGGCCTCCATTTAATTTATATTTATTTTTAACATGATTGTTACTTGGTCGATTCACTAAGAGTAAGATACACTTATTGGCAGCTATTGTAATAAAATTGTACTGATTGTGGGTTTAATCTTCAACGATTCAAATGAAACATTCAATATGTCCTTCTGTGTCCTCTTTTTTTGTCTTATTATGTCCTCCTTTTGGTTCCCACGTATCTGGCAACCCTACATATAGGTGCTACTTTAATGCAAGTATTGGGTGGTGTGGTTCGGGTATGCCTATCAAAGGAGAAGTAATATGCCTCCTTGTCTCTATTAGCCTACGGGGCAAGGAGCGGTACCCGGACAGCCTCACAACCGGGCAACGAGAAACAGTGGGGGAGGATGGTGTACTCAGCCTAAGAGTTTCAGTGTCTTAAAATAAGTTGGGATCGACCAAACAAAAATGGATGGCTAAAATGGGAAGTAGGTGTGTGTCACAGTTATGGCTTAAAAGTTGTTTATATTGAAGCAGACATGTTGTATTTTTGTTGTATTATATATAAAATTAAAGGGGCTTGTATAGGAAAAACTGCTGTATTGATATTTAAACTATTGTTTGATTTATAAGTCCATGGCAGTTACAAAAAGTTTGAATAAGACGATTTATCATCCCATGACAATTAATTAGTTAAAGACAGCCGACATATTGTTGAAAAAGAGAATACTTTGATGAAAACAGAAATCTCATATCATACAAAGAAAACAAAGAATTATAATGTTACAATTGAAAGGAAAATACTTAACTACTTCTATGAATTCAAGTATCGGGTTGGGAGGGGGCGGGGGGGGGGGGGGGATCATAACATAATATGGAAGATTCGGGATATATATTAAAAGTAGGATAGTACACGGATCACACACATTTCTGAAGATGAAAAGTGTCTTATGTAATAAATTGTTCATTGAGTGTCAGAAAGAGAGTACTAAAAAGTGGTTAAAATGTAAGAGGTCGACTTCATTGCCTAGGGGTATTTATAACATCAAATGGAAGATGCACAACAAAGATAAAGAGCAGAATAGGACAAGCAAATGTTAAATTTCAGAAAATGTAGACTATCATATGCAATAAGTCACTATCATTGACTGTAAGAAAGAGAATGCTGAAGTGTTATATAGAACGTGTTTTGCTGTATGGCAGTGAATCTTGGGATGTAAATTAACAAATTAGGAAGAGAGTGGAAGCAACAGAGACGCGAATTCCTTGGACTGCCAAAGTAACTAACAACGATTGTCTGAAAGGGGCTAATGAAACTAAAACATTATATACAACAATCAGAAAGAGGCAAACAGCTTCTTTTTTTTTTTTTGTCATGTGAAGAGAGGCATTGGAGAACATCTTAACAACTGGAAAGATCGAGGGAAAGAGATGCGGAGGCAGACCAAGAGAAATTTAAGCTGAATGGATTGAGATGGTGGCATAGAGGAATATCAACAGCGAAGTTGATTCGGAACACTAAAGACCGTGATCTATGGAGAGGCATGAACGCCTACGCCAGCCGGCATGACACTTGATGATGATGATTTTCCATATAGCTGGATTTCTCTCCGCAGTGCAGCTACCGCTTGACGAATGCGTCGCACAAAGCAGGAACTCCGTACCTACGCCGACGACCACCGGGGGGGGGGGGTGTCCCTCAAAATAGTGTTCTCTAACACAGAATAATTAAGTCCCTAATCAAACCTACAACCTTCTGGGCACGATACAGACAGCATAACCACTGCGCCACCATTCTGCTGTACGGCAGTAATCTTTGGATGTGAAAAACAAAACAAATTAGGAAGAGCATGAATGTAGCGGAGATAGTGTTTCTGAGACGAATGTTGCAAATATTCTGAACACCGAAGTAACTAACAATGAGGCTGGGTTGAAATGTTTAATGAGTGTAAAACAGTATACGCAATTACGAGGGGGCTTCGCGATAAAACCTTAAAAGTGTGATATAACGAACGGAAGTCTTTATTTTCAAAGGGTTAAGAATTGGGCACGACAATAGCTATGGCATTGTCTAGTGACCTGTCAATATTGCTATTAAGGATGTCAAGAGTGTTAAACACATGACATCACAGTGCAGACAAACACGGTGACGTCATACGGACAGTTTAAATATGATCACCCCACTTTTGACATGTACCAAAGAGGAGCAGCGTTCCTTGATCTGTTCTATTTTTAAATCAATGAAGGGATGGTACCTATAGAAATTCATCAGCGAATGAAGGTGGTGCATGCCTGTCAGTCCAGCAAGTGGGGTAGGAAGTTTCAAAACGGTTTGACTTCTGTGACAGACTGTTCAAGACCGGGTTAGGCACACCGAGTAGTGACCCCAGACTCGATTTTTCTACAATAATCTAAGCACTTTATCGGCGCTGGAGGACATGCATTGAACGCAGTGATGAC
Organism: Cepaea hortensis; assembly: GCA_963921405.1. Taxonomy (NCBI): domain Eukaryota; kingdom Metazoa; phylum Mollusca; class Gastropoda; order Stylommatophora; family Helicidae; genus Cepaea; species Cepaea hortensis. Next base: position 18,500,055 of record OY992896.1, read on the forward strand.
TACACTGAAACAGAATAATTTGTTCGTTAGTTTTTCATAATATATTCACCTCAAACAACATTTACGGTTTTCATTTGAATTCCCCTCGTATAAGAAAGCGATCAACGGCGTTCTTTGGTCATGTAATGAGAAGCTTGACATTGGAAAATATCGTGACAACTGGAAAAACAAGCGGTAGAAGAAGCAGAGGCATATCAAGAGAAAAGATGCTTGACGGTTTACGACGATGTCGTGGACGAATATCTGCAATAGAACTGATCCAGAACACTAAGGATAGGGATCTGTATAAAGACATCAACAGGTGCGTCACTCGGCCAGAGACATGACGATGATGATAAATTATAGTCCTGGCCACAAACAGAGGCAGTCCTACAAAGACTTCCCAGGTCACGTAAGAAGATACAACATTATGTGAAAATCGAAATATTGTCTTATGATATTTGAAAACTGAAACCAGAAAACTGGCAGAGAATGAAAGAAATAACTGCAAGTCTGTTATTCTGCTTGTGATAGAGCTAATTATGACTCGTGGTATTGTTACATCACACGAGGCGATGCCGCGTGCATCTAACGTAACGAGACTCCAATACTGAACGTTCAGCTTTACCCTATGACCGGCCTAGTGGACAACCGCAGATCCCGCTTGAAATAAAGCCACTTTGGAAAGGACATGAAATCAGGTGGTTGTTTGTCGAGATTTAAAGACGCTATTTCTGTGGGGAGTTTAGAATTAGCCGCATGGCCTTTACAGGACGTCACATACAACCCCATAATTGTGCCTGTGATGTTTATTGGCAAAATTACGCTCAGTACTTTGCCATTAGAATCAGTGTGGCTGAAAGGTTCAATGCAGTCGCTGTTGAACTACCTGTGCGCTGAAGGCGGTGTAGTGGATTCTCTACATACCAGTTGGTCAGTTGAACTTAAATTTTGACTTCTTCAGAAAGCAATGGCAAGCCACTGAACGTAAACTTGCCTATAAAATCAACTTGGAGTTGATCGCAACATTCTACAAAGGTCATGCGACATGTAAAGTTTGCCCTAGCTTTCTTAACGTCAGACGCCAATCATTGTGAAAAGCAACGCAAAGCGACCTGCTACTATATCGCCTGTTTGACTTCGAACCCGGTGTGACGGATTATGAAACTGCGTTGCATTGCCCCTAAGACGCATACTTCGACCTGTTATAGGCAGGAAGCATAAATATTTAGCGCCTTTCCCAGCATCTTCTGGCGTGTTGGCTATATGGTACTAGAACCGTACCGATATCTTTTTTTTTTTTTTTTGACATGATTTCTTTCATTTATTTCACTTAAATTCTTTGACTGCTAGGCCTGGTGGCAATGACAGTCTAGGCTTACCTGTCTTGTCTACGTCCTGTCTCTGCCTTGTCTTCGTCTTGTCTCTGCCTTGTCTTCGTCCCGTCTCTGTCTTGTCTCTGTTCTGTCTCTGCCCTGTCTCTGCCCTGTCTCTGCCTTGTCTCTGTTCTGTCTCTGCCATGTCTCTGCCTTTTCTATGTCCTCTATCTCTGTTTTGCCTCTGTCTTGTCTCTGTCATGTCTATGTCCTGACTCTGTCTTGTCTATGTCCTATCTCTGCTTTGTCTCTGCCCCGTCTCTGATTTGTCTATGTCTTCTCTCTGTCGTATCACTGCCCTGTCTCCGCCTTGTCTCTGTCCTGGATCATCAGTAGGTACAAGTATATGCTGCACGGCACCTTGAACTTTGTCCGTGTCCCTCTTGATCTCCACAGATTTGCCATCTGTCCTTCTGGCTGTGAGTAGAAAGACCTTCATCTCTTGAACATGTGTAGGCATTTTAAAGCTAATTACATATCCTTTACAGGACGTCGCAGTCAATCCAAGCATTTTTGGCTGTTTGGTATTTCTTGCCAAGTTTACCTTCAGTAGTTTACCATTTCTTTCTGAAAGGCCGGCACACATATCATTGTATGAAAATCAGCGCAAGGCGGTCTGCTTCCAAATCGCCGGCAGCTATATTTCGAACTATGTTCGTAAAATGTAGATATGATTCCTGTTAATATTTTCCTTCTTCCATCGAATTGACAATCGGCTGTCGCTTTTACTTTCCACAAAATTTTCTGGTACCTATTTTGGATTGAATCAACCTGGGATTCCAAATCAGTTTTAAAAACATGCCCATCTTGAACTGGATTTCAAGACATGATCATGGGGTCGGTAGACCAGTGCCCTGGCCACTGCACAATAAGAGCTCCTGGATAGCAGCCATGGCTGCCCATTAACCTGGAAGCGGCGAGATTAAAACCGCGTATGACGTTTCGGTGGTAAAAAAGAAACGGTGACGGCAATTGTTATTATGCATAATGACCAGATAAACCTTGCTTGAGTTGTCACCCATCTTCTGGCCCCACATTATCAGCGCGAGATAACGAGTCTTTCTAAGGGAAGGACCTCTGTCATTAGCATACTTGAACAGCACAGATTTCGTGTGTTTTACCTTCTTCTTCTTCTCCTTCTTCTTCTTCTTCTTCTTCCTCTTCTTCTTCTACTTCTTCCTCTTCTTCTGCTATTGATGGATCAAGCAGATGACGTACTCCAATACTGCCCCGACTACGACATATCTAGGCAAACCTTCTGGCCTAGAGAAACAACATTGGAAGATAAAACTCTGTGCACCACTGAGTGAACTTAAAAAAAGAAGATGAACATTATACAAGCGAAAACATTGCAGATCTCAATAAATTTCAAGCGAATAAAAGAAGAAGAAGAAGAAGAAGAAGAAGAAGAAGAAGAAGAAGAAGAAGAAGAAGAAGAAGAAGAAGAAGAAGAAGAAGAAGAAGAAGAAGAAGAAGAAGAAGAAGAAGAAGAAGAAGAAGAAGAAGAAGAAGAAGAAGAAGAAGAAGAAGAAGAAGAAGAAGAAGAAGAAGAAGAAGAAGAAGAAGAAGAAGAAGAAGAAGAAGAAGAAGAAGAAGAAGAAGAAGAAGAAGAAGAAGAAGAAGAAGAAGAAGAAGAAGAAGAAGAAGAAGAAGAAGAAGAAGAAGAAGAAGAAGAAGAAGAAGAAGAAGAAGAAGAAGAAGAAGAAGAAGAAGAAGAAGAAGAAGAAGAAGAAGAAGAAGAAGAAGAAGAAGAAGAAGAAGAAGAAGAAGAAGAAGAAGAAGAAGAAGAAGAAGAAGAAGAAGAAGAAGAAGAAGAAGAAGAAGAAGAAGAAGAAGAAGAAGAAGAAGAAGAAGAAGAAGAAGAAGAAGAAGAAGAAGAAGAAGAAGAAGAAGAAGAAGAAGAAGAAGAAGAAGAAGAAGAAGAAGAAGAAGAAGAAGAAGAAGAAGAAGAAGAAGAAGAAGAAGAAGAAGAAGAAGAAGAAGAAGAAGAAGAAGAAGAAGAAGAAGAAGAAGAAGAAGAAGAAGAAGAAGAAGAAGAAGAAGAAGAAGAAGAAGAAGAAGAAGAAGAAGAAGAAGAAGAAGAAGAAGAAGAAGAAGAAGAAGAAGAAGAAGAAGAAGAAGAAGAAGAAGAAGAAGAAGAAGAAGAAGAAGAAGAATGAATGAATGAATGAATGAATGAATCTATCGCCTCCTATAAATCACAATAAGAGCTTTCAACTCAGCCCACGAACTCCCTAGCACTAAAGTTATTTGTATATACTTTTACTGGACATCGCAGTCAATCCCAGCATCTTTTGACTGTTTGTGATTTCTTGGCAAGCTTACGTTCAGTAGTTTGTCTGTGCTTTCTGAACGACTGACACTCGTACCATTGTATGAAAACCAACGCAATGCAATCTCCTGCCAAATTGCCCGCAGGTGTGTTTTGAACGCGGGATTGCGAATTACGTCCAAAACCCCTTTCGTCACACTGGAAAGAGTCTAAAAAGGTATATACTAAAACATCACATACCACAAATATCCCTTTCTGGGTAGGGCAAAAACTTATACGGTCTCTCATTTGGCAATTCTCGAAGTCGTAACGGAACAATGTATAAAAGGAAACAATACATAAGGAGAATCTAACAATAAATATAATGTTGACCTTAGGGAAAATACGACAAAGGAAATGCAGTAATCAATGACTAACTATTCGCATCGCCTAGTACTGACTGAGGATTTACTCTCCAGGGGCTAATTTATCTGTAAATCCGAACCAGACATCCTTCTCCCCCAAAGGAATTCACTGTCGCTGGCGTTGGTAAGCTTGAAAAAAGACATTTGAACCCACACGTAGTTACAAGTTTCTCTTATTTTGGACATGTAATAACAGATGATGGCAGATAATAGAACAAGTAACACTTTTTTTGTTTTCATATCTTGGACATGTAATAACAGATAAAGTCGCTGAAAGGTCGCTGAAAAGTCAACAGGGTCGACTTCATCGCACCGAGTTGTTATCCCGTATGGCTCAGTCTCTTTCCGCAGCGAACTTACGAAAGCCCGGAATCGAACCCACAACCTTCGGAGTTCGAGACAGACGGCTTGACCACTTCGTCACGGAGACTCCCATATAATAACAGATTATGGCAGATACTAGAACAAGTAAGAAGCTTTTTTTCAAATCTTGGACATGTAATAATAGATTGTGGTAGAAGTAAAACAGAAATCAAAAAGAGAATGCTGTCAACAGCATGAAATCAGTGTTAACATCCAGACAGATTAACAACCCATTAAAAATTAGAAATGTCAAATGTTATGTGTATTCAACACTACTATATGGCGCCTAAGCCGGGACGGTTTAACAAGCAATTAGAAAGTCGAACAGCCCTGGAGATGTGGATATACAGAAGATTATGACGTGTTTAATGGAAACAAAAACTATCAAATTCAAATATCAAATATCGGTTCTAAACGAGCTGGAAAACAAAAGAGAGTTGATGAAATAAATTAAACATGGGAAGTAAAATATTTTGGCCACGTTAAAAGACATAACACTCTTATAAAAACCATACTGAAGGGCACGGTTGAAGGCAAGCGAGCAAGAGGTAGACAACGAAACAAGTGGGAAGCTAACATCAAGAGATGGACGAACAGCAATCTGACTGAATGTACAGTGAGGGCGAGAGACAGACAGTGTTGGAGATCCATTGCAGTCAACCTTCATTGTGGAGACGGCTCCTGATTGATTGAGGAGAATGCAAAGAATATCATGGACAGACAGAAAAACCAATGACCAAGTCCTACAAGAAACAAATGAAAAACGTACACTTAGAAAAATTAGACGTAGACAGTCAACATTATGTGTCACGTTATGAGAATAAATAAAGAACTTGGTGATAACTGGCAAGATCGAAGGGGAAAGCAGAGAAGTTAATATCTGGATGGCTTGACCACGTGGTATGGTCGAGGCAAGAACGCTGAGCTTGATCCACGACTATGGTCATCGAGTGAGATGGTGAAATATGACCGCCCACGCTTTTCGGCATGGCAAATGATAAATGAATACTTCTTCTTCTGCGTTCATCCGGATTTTTTTTTTCCGGACGTGACTGCGTTGTGCCTGTTTACAACAGAGCTGCATTCTTGCGCCGTTAGGCCGATACATCCGACTTCTGCGGGCATTTGTTGACCGGGTTAACCTTCCCGGGATAAATGAATACGAAAACATTTTATCGCAAACGTTTAGGAGTTTCCAAAATACTAATAAAAGTGTATGAGAAACGCATTTGAGTGTATTGATTGGCTTGCTTAAAGGTAGAATGGTTAGCAGATTGCGCTGATAATGTCATGTGCGTGATTTGACGCCTGCGTTCGTCGTACGCTAAGTGCGGAAATTCCAGATTCCTGCTAGGTGACTTTTTTAGGTCGCAGAAATGTCTATTATCCAATCATAAGTGAAATAACAAACGCAAACGCGGCCGTCATTAATTTGTAAAGAAGAGACACGATTGGTTTGTTTCATTGTGGTAAACGTAATACACAGAAATATCAGTTGCTACGAAACACTTGAGATGGCATGAGACATAAATAAATGCATAGGTATTTATAGGTTCACACAGAAGTAGAAGAAAGATATAGAGGTTAGAGAAGGTACTAAACAATATGGTTGTGGTGAGGCGCTCGTCAGCCGGCATGGTAGGCTTGGGTTCTATTCGGGGTGGGTTCGGATTTTACAAATAGACCTGGGCCCTTAGATGGAAATAAAGACGACCAGTGTGATACTAACTACATCACAAATAGAATGCCGGTCTGTAAGTGTTGGTCTATAAAAAATATGAGTCTAACTTCGTACTCCCAAAGAGCCTTACAACATGTAGAAGGACAGTGTACTTTACTTACTGGACAACATAACAAATGAAAGTTATAATATGACCACACCTGGATTCGAACCCGCCGACTACAGATGGTGACAGAGTTACTGAAGAAATAAGTTACTGAAGAAATAAGTGTATTTCAACGCACAACACTGCTAAATAGTTCAACGCACAAAATCCTAAATAGTTCATCGCACAACGCATTCATATAGTTCATTGCACAACACTCCTAAATAGTTTATCGCACAACACTCCTAAATAGTTCTACGCACAACACTCCTAAATAGTTCAACGCACAACACTCCTAAATAGTTCATCGCACAACGCATTCATATAGTTCATTGCACAACACTTCTAAATAGTTTATCGCACAACACTCCTAAATAGTTCTACGCACAACACTCCTAAATAGTTCAACGCACAACACTCCTAAATAGTTCTAAGCACAACACTGCTAAATAGTTCAACGCACAAAATCCTAAATAGTTCATCGCACAACGCATTCATATAGTTCATTGCACAACACTCCTAAATAGTTTATCGCACAACACTCCTAAATAGTTCTACGCACAACACTCCTAAATAGTTCAACGCACAACACTCCTAAATAGTTCATCGCACAACGCATTCATATAGTTCATTGCACAACACTTCTAAATAGTTTATCGCACAACACTCCTAAATAGTTCTACGCACAACACTCCTAAATAGTTCAACGCACAACACTCCTAAATAGTTCTAAGCACAACACTGCTAAATAGTTCAACGCACAAAATCCTAAATAGTTCATCGCACAACGTATTCATATAGTTCATTGCACAACACTCCTAAATAGTTTATCGCACAACACTCCTAAATAGTTCTACGCACAACACTCCTAAATAGTTCAACGCACAACATTCCTGAGAAGAGGCATCTTCATTATTAGCTAGGTCTTCAGTCCAATTATTAATAATACTGTTAGCAATTAATATTAACAATGTTTAGTATTTCTCCCTGGACGTAGACGACAATTAACAGACAGACTAATGGGTAATTATGTGAAATCTAAAGAGGTGTGGTTTTATAGAAGTATTTGTATTTATTCATTCTTTTTTAACTTGAGCGTTGTCTACGCTGGATTGATTTTTACGTGTGGATTAGCTTTTCCTATTACCAGTGTCCCTCTCAATGAGGCGACCCTAGTCAGGAAGGTACTTGTAATTTACGTCCCCAAGTCTAGGACGAGAAGTCAACATTATTACATGACATATTATGTAAACAGTCAAAAATACTGCGGTTGACTGCAAGGTCCTTTAAAGCAGTGCTTCCCAAAGTGGTGGTCCGCGGACCGTTACCGGTCCGCGAACCCTTCTTTGCCGTTCCGCAACGTGAGTTGAAAAAAAAAATAAGAAAGAAGTTAAATATTTTCTCCTTTGAGGATTGTTTAGAAATTTTTGAAAACAAGATTGTCCTTTTCTCAAAACAAGATATCCGCACCGTTTTTATGGTGATTTAATTTTAAAATAAATTGAGCCTGCAGCCGTATAGCACAAGGAGAAGCGAATCATTGGTTCAATTGGAAAGTTAAAAATAGTAACCAGCTGAAACCGATACTAAAAGCCGGCCCGGTCGACGACATTTGTTTGTTGACGACGTGCGTTTCTTTTGTTTTCTATGTGACGAAAAGTTAGAAAGATGCATATTGTAATTTGCTGATTGTCATAAGACGCAGGACACATGTGATTTTCGTTGTACGATAATAATGCGTTTTGCCATCGTCTGAGCGAGTGAAGGTGTTAGATACATCTGCAAAGTATTTTTCATTACAGCCGGACGAAAGCACGGACATTGCCAACTTAGCGGTTCTGATGGTGTATGTGAGATATCGATACAAAGACAACTTGGAAGAAGAGTATTTCTTTTTCGTCATTGAGCATTATTAAGACAAAATACAGAAACAGTATGGAAATTTGTTCTCCTTTGCGGGTAGCACTGTCAACAATCGAGCCACGATTTGATAAGCTTGTAAATAATAAACAGGCCCAGCCCTCGCATTAAATAGTTACTGTTAGCAGCTGATCTTTATATCATTTTTATTACAACATTCTGTAATTTAGTCAGCTTATTTACAATCTGATTTGGTATCATTTTCCAAGATGTATTTTATTTTAATTTTACATTGGTGTTCATTACTGTCGGTGTATACGAGTATATACACCTTTGCAAGAAGACCTAAATGTAGTTTTGATATTTGAAAACTTTTTTGATTTGTAAATCTCTACAATAAAATTTTTACTCATGAAAATGGGACCACCATTAAATAAATCACCGTCATCCAATAATATTATGGAGCAGTATTTAGCGCAGCCGGCTGCCTGGCCGAGGGGTTAGCAGCTTTCTCCGTTAATCCCGAATACTCTCGTAGTCAACGTGAGCGGACGAGAATTAGAAGTGGTTCGAGTCACGCTAGTGACTTATGAGAGTATGCAGCCGGTCGCTCAGAAAGTCGTGGCGTGCTGATGAGCGTAATCTAGCCTAGGAATCAACATACAGCTGAAAGATGCTGGTGTTGACCGCAATATCCTGAAACAGGATGGAAACGCGAAGGGAAAAAAAAAAAGAAGTATTTAGCGCAACGGGACAACACCCACAATTACGTTAAATCTTATATTTATATAAAATGTACATTGAGGTCATATAAAATTCCAGATTACAAGGAGGAAATATTTTTTAAGCGGCATCGGTCCCTGGTGCCTAAGGAAAATTTTATGTCGGTCCGCGAAAGTGAAAAGATTGGGAAGCACTGCTTTAAAGGATATGCAGCTAGCATTTTAAGGACTGGTACAATGGGACAATGGTAATAAGGAAAGCTAACCCACAAGCAAACATCAGTCAGCTAGCATTTTAAGGACTGGTACAATGGGACAATGGTAATAAGGAAAGCTAACCCACAAGCAAACATCAGTCAGCTAGCATTTTAAGGACTGGTACAATGGGACAATGGTAATAAGGAAAGCTAACCCACAAGCAAACATCAGTCAGCTAGCATTTTAAGGACTGGTACAATGGGACAATGGTAATAAGGAAAGCTAACCCACAAGCAAACATCAGTCAAGTACACGAGATGTAGTAGCATGTTTACAGACAACGCTTGGGTTCAAGGCGAGCGAAGGAGAACATATAAACAAATAATAATAATTTAAGATGCCACATGTTTTCTCAATCTGGGATTAAAAGTAGGCCGACAGAGACAAACATTTACATTAGCTATTTGCCAGTTTCTACAAGCTTTCTAACAGACAACATTAATGTATAAAATCGAATTTTGTTGCGCAGACATCACTAAAACAGCAACGAACTAGACTAAGAAGAAGATAATTTGAGTTGTAATAATCATTACACCAACTCTGTAAATTATTATTAACAGAAATGTGTGAATAGAGAGGATAAAAGGATAATTTTCATGTGGCCAAGAAAGTTTTCAAACTATAATGCAGAACATGTCAATCGATACGTAATTTTTGCAGCCATATATTCTACAGTTTTTTTGCAAGATTCGAATATGTTGGTGAATTGGTTTGGACGCTACGTTGATAATGGGATGAGCGCCGTCAGACGTCAGTTCTCGTCGTTCGCTATGGGAGGTAACGACCAGCCATCAATTCCTTCGGGCGCTCAGGTCAACAAAATATGAGGGTCATATCACTTGACATATTCATTGCAGTGACAACTGACAAATTTGATGAGGAAAGAGCTAGAAGAAGATAAAATAATACTTGGGTGGCTCGACAACATGGCAGGTCAGGACAAGAACGCAAGCCTGACCCGAGACTGTAGATTGCGCGAGATCTCCAGAAATGACCGAACACGTCTATCGGCATGGCACATGATGGTGTTGAGAATGCCCAAGAAATCTTCTGAATGTTGTTGTCATTAATCTGAGACGGCTGGACATTTGGTCCAGTTGCCCGGGATCAGGGGACTGACTTCCTAATGCTGTTTAGATTGTTGTTGTTGTTGTCGTTGTTGTTGTTGTTGTTGTTGTTGTTGTTGTTGTTGTTGTTGTTGTTGTCGTTGTTGTTGTTGTTGTTGTTGTTGTTGTTTTGGTGGTGGTGGGGGTGGTGGTGGTGGTGGTGGTGGTGGTGGTGGTGGTGGTGGTGGTGGTGGTGGTGGTGGTGGTGGTGGTGGTGGTGGTGGTGGTGGTGGTGGTGGTGGTGGTGGTGGTGGTTGTTGTTGTTGTTGTTGTTGTTGTTGTTTGCCATGGTGAATTTCCTGACTGAGTTAAAACAACATTGGTACATTGGTGGACAAAGGATATTGCAGACCTCCTGGCTGTGACCAAGCACGTGGCAAGAGAACTAGCACAGGATTGAGAATCTTTCCTCCGGGCCGTGACGAGAGCGACGTTCTGCAACGAACCTGATCATCATGATAAAAATGATGGTGCTTTCGTTTTTCTCACTTAATATTAAACTGTATATATATGAATACGTCTTGTCTTGACACTGGATTTAGATGGACTCAGGCAAGAGAGTGTGGTCGGTGAGTTGTGCACCTCTTTCTCGCTTTAATCCAATTCATCGCGCAAATCATTCTACATCCAACTTTCCCACTGGATGCAATGAATGGTCATCATCATCATACACGAAGGACAAACACCATTAAATTGTATGCAAAAATCGGAGAGTTTTGTATGAACACACCGCATCCTGAATACAAGTTTGCAGGGCACGCGCCTACCTCAGAATTAACGCAAACACACAACATCCACTGCATAGTGAAATTAGGAAGGTGAAGGGCAGCAGGTTAAAAAGAGGACGGTCGTGGATGGGTCAAGCCGAAGACATTCTTCAACAGGTGTGTTCACTTGAGGACTTAGAACCTGGCGAGGAGTGGGTGCAAGTGCCAACAGACTTCTGCACATCCTTTTCAGTTTGCATCCAATTAGATAGAAAATGCAGACAAGAAAATCCGGCTGCTGTTGAGGCTGAAGTACAAGCGTTGATTTTCGAGAATTCGCTAGACGGTGACGCGGTCATCTACACAGATGGGTCGGTCGTCCGACATGTGAGAAGCTCATGGGCCTTTACAGCTCGGGCCGGAGGGAGAATTGTGAAGGAGGACTCTGGTGCTTTCACTGAAACCACGAGTAGCCTGACCATGGAAGTCATGGCAGTAAGTAAAGCAATAACATGGCTCGAGACACAGACATTCACCAGGGCTTGTTTCCTTAGCGACTCAATGAACATGATCAAGAGGATAGAGGAGGGGTCGATCCGAAGAGAATGGTTGCTGCCTCTGAAGCGGTCTCGGCTGGCAAAGATTAGTTTCATCTTCGTGCCAGGGCATGCGGGAGTACAAGGAAATGAGCGGGCTGACAAGCTCGCAGGTGAGGCTACTGTGGAGGGCGGACGCGCCATGGACCAGGCTGACATTCTGAATGCTCTACGTGATGTGAGACTTTTGCGAGAACCAAGTGATGACTGTGAATCTACAACAATGGCCAGACTGCTAGAGCATCAAATTAAAAGAGGTGTGGCCAAACAAGAACACTACGCAGGAAGCCAAAGAAGATTGATAAACCAACACAGAACTGGCGTCGTTAGCCGCTACACGCTGCGGGATTTGCTGAGGAGGGGATCCGAGCACTTATGGACTGAATGGTTCGATGTGCAGCGAGGATGATCTGTCGACTAACTAACTAACTAACACCGCATCCTATTATCGAAATCTTTACTTATAAACTCCACACAAAATCATATTTTTCATGTTTGCCAAAGTGTACTAGTTAAACATGACTAGCCAAATCGCATTACCTGCATATCAGTAACCATCCAAGGTAATATGAATTGTCTCAGCTTTTCAGAAAGATCATTCTGCTGAATTGGCTAACAGTTTGACGTTTAAAAACAATCGCATGTTTTAACAGCACAATGAATAATGAAGAGAAAAGTTCTATTCATGAATCCGGCTTTTGGGAACGCATTTTATTCTGTAATATAAAGGAGAAGTGGGGAATCTTATTTCTGACGAGGCCCATTTGGATACTGATAACATCGTTCGCTGGCCATACAAAATTGTCAACACAAAAATGTCGCCTGCTATATGTAGTCAAATTCACCCCTATTGTGATGGCTGAGACTATTTCTCTTCTGTGAGGCGTGCGGTGGTCGATGATAGTGATGATGTTTGCTACCAGATTTATTGATGATCTTTAAACAACTCCTGGACTAATTGAATTTCGAGTCGCGCCCTCGGTTTGCCTTGCCTGGGCCATATCAAATGATTTCGCGGGCCTTATACAGCCCGCTGGCCAGACGTTTCCAACCCCGTGTCTGAAGTAAATAAGAATTAACATAATGTCTCTTCTATTGATGAATCTAAGGTACACGATAAATGATATAATGTCTCTTCTATTGATGAATCTAAGGTACAGGATAAATGATATAATGTCTCTTCTATTGATGAATCTAAGGTACAGGATAAATGATATAACGTCTCTTCTATTGAGGAATCTAAGGTACAGGATAAATGATATAACGTCTCTTCTATTGAGGAATCTAAGGTACAGGATAAATGATATAACGTCTCTTCTATTGAGGAATCTAAGGTACAGGGTAAATGATATAACGTCTCTTCTATTGAGGAATCTAAGGTACAGGATAAATGATACAACGTCTCTTCTATTGATGAATCTAAGGTACAGGATAAATGACATAACGTATCTTCTATTGAGGAATATAAAGTACAGTAGAATTAACATAAGATATCTTCTATTGAGGAATATAAAGTACAAAGGGAACAGAAGTTGGCCACATTTTGAGAAGACAAAAATTGGAACATGTTGTGACAATCGGGAAAATGTGTGGAAAGAGAGATAAAGGAAGACAATGTGAGACATTATTGGCACGGAAGGGAGTCAACACACGAATTGATCCATGCCGTCGGAGATCGCAATTTGTGGAGAAGCATGATCACTCACGCCAGCCGGCAAAGCACTGGATGATGATGAAAAGTACATAATAAATGACATAATGTATTTTCTGCTGAGGACTATAAAGTACATAATACATGACATAAAGTATCTTCTATTCAGGACTATAAAGTACAGAATAAATGACATAAGGTACCTTCTATTCAGGTATATAGAGTACAACAGAATTGACATAAGGTGTCTTCAGTTGAGGAATATAAAGTACAGAAGAATTGACATAAGGTATCTTCTATTGAGGAATATAAAGTACAGAAGAATTGGCATAAGATATCTTCTATTGAGGGATATAAAGTACAGAAGAACTGGCATAAGTTATCTTCTGTTGAGGGATATAAATTAAAGAAGAATTGACATATGAGGAATAAAAAAGAAAACAAGTCGATTAAAAGTCGACAGAGACGACTTCATTGCACCGGGTTTTATCCCATTTGGCTCGGTGTCTTTCCGCAGCACGGAAAGCTTCGCACAAAGCACGAACTCCGTAGCTCTAACGACGACCCACAGAAGTCTCCGAAACATTTCACTCGTGAACCGAAGGAGGTGGCCCGGAATCGAACCAACAACCTTCGGAGCTTGAGTCAAACGGCTTGACCACTTCGCCACGGAGACTCCCTGTTGAGGAATATAAAGTACAGAAGAATTGGCATAAGGCATCTTCTACTGAGAAATATAAAGTACAGAAGAATTGGCATAAGGCATCTTCTATTGAGGAATATAAAGTACAGAAGAATGGACATTAGGAAATTAGCAATATACCATAAGGTATATGTTGGTTACCCTTTATTATTTTAACCAGTCGGCACTCGGCGGGTGATGTCATGACAATCACACTGGTAGCCTTTCCTTCCCAGGTCATGACCCGGAACCTGTTTAGTCTGGGTCGACTTAGACGCCCAGGTCAAAGACAAAACCCTAACATAGAATGGGATTCGAATACACGACCACCGAGTAGGTATGTAAGAGTGGCCACCGCGGCTCCCAAATGAGGAAACGGCGTCTAGAAAGGTCATAGACAGATGCTATTAGACGGCAAGAAGACGAGAGACTGCTGCAGATACACACCCGCCAAACTTCGCCCTCAAGGTAGCAACTGATCTGATCTGTTGATCAAGTTGTTAGCAACAACAACAACAAACTTCGTGTGATGTGACGTGGGCCTACTTCTCGCCAGCTTTCACCTTTCATTTGATTGAAATCGATCGCTGTGAACTCCAATCGGATTTTGTCATCACAGCTGTTAGACTTTAGAAGACTTCTCTTTGTGGTTGTAACAAAAATAAAGACAAGGATCTTTTCTCAACGTCTTGAAGCCCAATGGGAATATTATTCTACACCCATTGGGACTCATCGCCACCTGGTGAGTAATGTGGTTAATATCACACTGGCTACTTTTACTTCCCACAACATTTCCTGGTGCCTATTAAAGACTGAGTCGCCCAGGAGGACGGGGTCGGTGTTTAAATTATTACTTCAATTAATTAACAGATAGTGGTCAACATGACCGCATTGCTTTGTTAATCCGGCAGCTTCTGCAGCTTGCCTTGTTGTATACCAGATGTGATGGAGTTACCTTCCCTGTGGAAGGCCGAGAGAGAGAGAGAGAGAGAGAGAGAGAGAGAGAGAGAGAGAGAGAGAGAGAGAGAGCATTCTGCATGGGTAACACGTGATCTCTAAATTCAGCCCAGGCTTTGTTCTATGGAGAGGTGTACATTCGCAATCGCCATGGGTGGTAGATGTTATGACTTGTTAAAAGAACAATGATATAACAAACTGCCATATGTCAAGACGGCAAAGTGCCTTTCACTGATGTAGGAAGCATCATCAACCCAGGCGTAATCCTAGATATTATGTACGAGGGAGAGTCAATAAGTAAGTCAAACAGTTCTATGGGATGGCAGGTAAATGTAGTTGATGTTTTCCACAGGTGTCATTAGGTGACAACAACATCGAACTTTGTATGCCCGTTCGTCAGGTGGCGCTAGGTGTCTCATGCGCGGCGCATAAACAAAATGGTGACTGTACTTACGGGGTGTACAACCAAAGAGCATCGTGCTGTTGTGCGTTTTGTGTGTGTGTGTGTGTGGAGGGGAGGGGGGCAAAAAGGCCTGCCTGCAAAGGACATGCATAAGGAAATGCTTCCTATTTATGCTGACTACCAGCCCGAATCAAAACGTGCTTCAATACAATGGAAACATCCTTCTGCGCCTTGTGTCCAAAAATTCAAGATTACGCCTTCAGCGGGGAAGGTTATGCTGACAGTGTTCTGGGATTGTCAAGAAGTGCTATTATCCAATTACAAGAAGAAATGTGACTATGTGAATTCTGAATCGTACTGTGAAGTTCTATCGATGCTTCATGGTGCAATTAGAAGAAAACGCTAAGGACTGCTGACTAGAGGAGTGTTGCTTCTTCATGACAATGCCAGACCACATACGGCTCGATTAACTCTGGAGAAAATTAACCAAATAAGGTGGGAAGTTCTGGAACATCCACCTTACAGTCCCGACTTAGCCCCTAGCTATTTCCACCTTTTTGGTCCACTGAAAACCCATTTTGGTGGGAGACATTTCGCGAATGACACCGAAGTTGAATGTGAAGTGAAAACGTGGTTTAGAAAACAGAGCACGCAGTTCTATGCAGCCGGTTTGGGAGGACTGATAAAACGATGCGATAAGTGCACCAACGTTGGTGGAAATTATGTTGAGAAATAAAGGGATATTGTATGTATAAAAATTAACTCGTTTCAAGTTGTTATCATATCTAGTTATTTTTCTACAGCCATTTGTGACTTACTTATTGACTTCCTCTCGTATATGCTGTGCTGAATCATTTTCTGTTGCGTTGAGTTGAGTCAAGAACCGACATCACTGCACTCAGGGCATTCCCATACGCGCAAAGTTCTTATCTTCAACAGTCAGCGAAGCGTTCCAGTACTAATGGTGCCTGTTGCGATCTGATTATATGTCCGTCTTGCTTTACCTCTGAATAACGACTGTCGACCAAATCCTCTGACCACTCTTGCTGGCCCATTCTCTCTAGACCATGATAGTCTGTCTGTTCTACTGCATTATTCACACGCTCCCAGAGGGTCTTCACCACATCTGCCTTATCATGCATCTAATCAACCCCTTAACGAGACGTTATCAGCCAGTCTGTCTGCCTGTTGATTGCCAACCACACTAGAGTGTCCTGGACAAAAGATCCAGCGAATGCTCACAACCCACGACCTCTGAATCATTCTGCACAAAGCATACCAGTCTTCACCTTTGCCAACATGCTTCGTGGATCAGTTACAATCACAACATGCGTATACAGTTCATTCTCCAGCCAGCGGAAAGCTGCAGTAACCGCCTCCACCTCCATTCTCAGACTTGAGGTCGTGACCTTGTTACATCCTAATGTGCCACTCCGCGGGTGTAAAGTTCCAGTACCGGTCTTGCAACCCCCGCTATTTTCGTCGTCTGCCTTTACTTTCAAGGAAATTTCCTAGTGCACAATCTAGGCCAGGTCCACCTGGGAGTCCATATACTCAAACATATTATTCTTGCTCCTGAAAACGCCAAAGTCAAAGTCAAATCCCCCCGGGGCTGCCCGCCGCTCTATGTTGGCAGGATTCTAAGTTGGCAGGGTTCTAAGTTGGCAGGATTCTCACTTTAGTATCTATACCACGAACTCTAAGTTAGGGGATGACTTAAGACTTCTCTTAAGAGATTTGAATCTCCAAATGCCATTTTAGGCACCTGATGACAACACAACTCTTGTCTGTCTACCACTTGGTACAACCTGGCACACAATTAAGGCCGCAGTCACGTATCCTGGGAGTTTGTTTAAGCCAGGGGGAAACTGGAGCCGCATGCTAAAATATTATGTATGCACTACTTTCGAAGTATCTGTAAGCCAACTTGGCAGGTGGCTGTAGTTTAACCGCAAGGAAGTATTAAGTTAGTTGCATGTCCTTTACAGGACGTGACAGTCAACCGCGACATGTTTGACTGTTTTTTTTTAAATTTATTTTCTAGTCAATTTTACGTTTAGTAGTTTGCGATTGCCATTTGGGAAAATCAACTCAAGTCGGTCTGCTTCCAAATCGCTTCCGACTGATTTCGGACTCAGTGTGGGGGAATGAACAATTGCGTTCAGTGACCCCAGACATAGGTTTACCGTAAAGAAATGTACAAATCGCATTTGAATGACAGTTTTATCCAAATGATAAAATTATATAAATAACAATATCAATAACCCAAATGTTAAGATAATTCAGCATAAGAAATAAATTCGCTGATAGGACTTATAGAAGCAGAAGAAAGAAGAGATCAGAGAACATACTAGGCAACATAGTAATTTAAAGCAACAGTGTGACGATATTTGAACCGTCGCCTTCAAATACCGATAGCAGCTCGCAGAAGGAAAAGTACTTCGACCCATAAATAAGCACCGCTAAAAGTGGGTGATTTCATTAGCTAGGTCAACAATCAAATAACCCACAGCTGTGGTTTATGGACTTAATTCGTACCCTGGCAAATAAATAGCACCATATGCCTCAACAATGTATATTAACTACGCATAAGCACAAGAACCTCATTTCAGTATATGTCTTGCTGTTAACCCCCATTTGACAGTCCCAGTGGCGGAATGGCTAGCACGCGTGCATGCCCTCAGGTAGCCATGAGTCTGGATCCTTTTCGAGGCGGGGGTCTTTTCATTGACTTGAGCTCTCATGTCGGCCCTGCCTATACTAGGTACTACGAGATTTTGTGGGAAGTAAGAGCACCAAATTTAGAATGTTCAATTCTCACGTTAAATCGGTGCCATGTATGGATCAGAAACAGCGAACTAATCAAACGATTACTAATCAGCTAATAACATTTATTAAACGGCGCAGCGCAAAATAGAAGAACTAACTTAGTTTGACAGAATCACCGGTGTGTTCACGGAGAGAACTACATAAATATATTTGGCAGGATCACTAATGTGAAGTCCATGGTGAGAACTAAATAAGTAGATTTGACAGAATCACCAATGTGGAGTTCATGGAGAGAACTAACTAATTAGGTTTGACAGAATCACTAATGTGAAGTTAATGGAGAGAATTTAAATAAATAGGTTTACATAACAAACACATAAAGACATCGGAAGCTTTTGTTAGGTCTAATATATTCAGAACATTTAACAGATGATGCAATTTTGCTAGCAGAAAGTCGGGCACATTTTCAATAACTACTAAACATGTAAATGAAACATGTAAAGGAAACATCTCAAGGGAACATGTAAATGAAACATGTAGAGGAAACGTGTAAAGGAAAAGAGTAGAGGAAGTATATAAATTAAATAAGGAAAGGAAACATCTAACTGAAACATATAAAGGCAATATGATAAGGAAACATGTAATGGAAAAATATAAATGCAATGTAATCAGGAAACTTTATAAGACTATATATATATAATTATATATATAATATATATATATTTATATATATATTATTATAAAATATATTATAATGTAAAGCAACATGTAATGGAAACATATAAAGCAAATAAGTAAAGAAACATGTAAAGGATATAAGTAAAAGAAACATGTAAAGGAAATAAATAAAAGAAATATGTAAAGGAAATAAGTAAAAGAGACATGTAAAGGAAACATATAAAGGAAACATTCAAAGGAAAGAAGTAAGGGAAACTCTCAATCTTGCCAGTTGTCACCAAGTTCTCTAGTTTATCTCTTCTCATAACGTGCCCAAAATGTTGACTGTATATGTCTAATTTCTCTAATCAGTTTACGGTTTCCATTTAGTTCTTGTAGGACTTGCTCATTGGTTTTTCTGCCCATTCTCTTCTTTGCATTCTCCTCAGAAACCACATTTCCACTGTCATTGGATCTTTGTGCTTTTCCAGCTTGTTTGCTTATTGTCCATGTTTCACATCCATACAAAACAACAAGTTCTATATAGCACTTCAACACTCTTTCTCTCGTTGCAGTTTACATCCTTTTTATTGGTCAGTATATTTTCCATCTTACAAAAGGCTACCCTTACCATAATGATTCTTATTCTAATCTCTTCAAGGCAAGATAGGAGATCATTAACAGATTCATCGTGTAGCAACAAATCTTCTGCAGAACGTCGGCCTCAAAACGGTCTCAGGAAAGACTCTCGATCTTTCGCCAGTTCACCTGCCTCTTTGCATTTCCATGTCCAGTGCACCATTTATGTGTCCACCTACGTGTTGGTCGATCCCTGTCGGTTCTTCCTGGTCTTTCCAAGCCACTCCGACTTTAAATAAGGCCAAAGTATTTCAATTTCCAAGAGATTATATCTTTGGTGAGCCAGCTTTCTACGATGCTCAGATTTTATAGAATGCTGTTAATTTTATTTTTCCTGATCCATGTGTATTATAAGAATTTGTTTATAATATTGAAGTTCAGAAGCACTAATTTGCTTCTGTAATTGATTGCGAAGCTACGTGAAAAATGCATTTACTCAAATATTTTCACTTTTATTTGTTCGTTGTTGATATGACAAAGGCAGTTAATGTAGTTTAAATGACTAACATTATTTTTTGCACTATTAATTACTGTTGCCCATTAATCAGTTACTATGATGACATCAGTAGTTTACAAATAGTCTCTTTTTCTTTTGTCTTCTACTTTCTTTGTTAATTAACGCGCTCTTTTTTACGACACAGTCTGTCAGGGCCGCCGCGAGCCTACGTCTAACCCTGACACCTGGATTCATTTTGTGTTTAAGAGATAGTTAGACACGCAGTTACATAATTCCTTGATATACCGAGTCGAAGGTTCGAAACCAGCCGCTTTGGAATCAGATCGCTTTGCGTTAATTGCCATGACACGAGAAGTCGGCATTCAGAAAGAAATAGCAAACTACTGAACTAAAATTTAATAGTAAATCACACACAGCCAATATATGCTGAGATTGATTACAACGTCCTGTAAAGGACATAAAACGACTTTTCTTAACGCCTGCATCCGTTAAACTCCTACATTAAGCAAACATTCATGCATTCATTCAGTAACATGTCTTTGCAGAACCTCGCTCCCATAACAACCTTCCGGAAAACGTCTCGGTCATAAGCAAGATGCCCCGCGTCCGATTCACCCGTCTGGAGATCATCTGCCACATCCTGCACCCATCCTGTCTTTGGCCTTCCTCTTACTCTCTTCCTCCTTCTCTTGTTCTCTCCAAACTTTCATGGCGTCAAGCAAACACTTTCACAAAATTGAATGAAATATCCACAGGCCCTAGTGCTTTTCTTTTCTTGTTTCTTTTATGTGTTCTAAACCAGTCTTCTGCATTTTCTGCAGCCTACTTTTTTTTTATTCGAGAGTTAGCAGTGAACACCTGACGAAATCCCTAACCGGAAGCCGTAATCCAGCGAGAATCTTTCCATCCCTGGTGAATGGAAATCCCTTATCCTCTTTGCAGGAAAGATAATAAGGAAGGTCGTGGAGTCATTAATTTACAAAATACCTACAAAGACAAGCAGCACCCAGATTTGTCTGTCTTCTATTTCGCAATCTTCCCCCACTGGGAATCCAACGCCTCGTAGCTATTAATATCCACGAATTTGTGTAGGAGCGGAATTGCGATTATTTTGTTTTCACGATTATTTATTTCAGCTTGTTCTTGCATGAATGGGATTAACTTGTGCATCGAGCAGTTATTTGTATTAGCCAAATCTGTGGTAGTTATCGCTTTAATTCATGCAGTATGAAAAAGTTGTGACTGTAACCAGTTCGGCCAAGTTATTACTTTAAACGCAGTGCTTCCCAAACTGGGACGGCGCCGTTCTGCGTTTCTGTCGTGGTTCAGGGTTATGGTTAGCGACTTCTGCATTGGTTTACACGAAGAGTAGCTGGTTGCAAGTAGAGCACCAACCATGGAACACCATACACGCTGAATGGTTGGCTTTAAAGAAACAACGTGTTCAGACCTCTGTCGGTTTGTTGACTCAGACGGCGTAAGCATCGGATGATGTTCACTGCCAAAAGTATGGAAACGGGCTCTTGTGGGAATTGAAGGCAATGAAAAGGAGAACACAAAAGAAGAGACATTCAGAGTAAATACCGCATACAAAACAAGGTGACAGTCAATCAATTACCCCATCGTTGATAAGGATTTCCTGATAAATAGTAAAAAGACGTTATTAAATGAGTTATTAAGTAACAATGTTCGTGTTTTTAGGATCTTTTCCTGAACAGAAATCCAGTTATAAACGAGACTGAGAATTTATTTGTAATTTTCAGAGGAAGGAATCTTACGACATGTCATATTTTGTGTGTCCTTATCGTTATATAGTTATTTTGAATGTGTTTTCGCACACTCTGATTAATATTATATGGTTTTTATTGAGCATGTTTAGAATTAGGCAATATTCCAGCAATTGTATGCTTTTTTATGTTTATTTGTTGTTGTTGTTTTTTTTGTGTTTTTTTTTTTGGCGACCGCTCCCTTTGAACTTAAACGTAGTCCATAGACCTCTTCTAGTAGCACTGGACTGAATTTTGCGTGTGGATTAGTTTTCCCTATTATCACTGTCCCTCATCATCAGGCGAACCCACTCCGACTTCAAAGGTACTTGTAATTTTACGTCCCAAAATCAAGGACGAGAAGTCAACATTTTAGTCCAACTGACCGGTGTAGGGGTTGAACCCGCTACCTCAGCATCAGCACACCGGATGTTTAAGAATTGGCGCTTTGATCCATTCACCCATGCTGACCTCCTGACGTGTAATAATTGGGGCCATTATAGTGTTTCTTTTTTTTTTTTTTGCTTTCGGATACAGAGTTGCGTGTTTGGCTTCCTCATTTCGAGGTATTTCTGGTATGCTGTTCATTTTTATCTTTTTTGCTGTTTTTTCACGTCTGGTGAGGTTCATTTAATCATTTTTTTTGCTGTATTTCATGTCTGGTGAGGTTCATTTTATCTTTTTTGCTGTATTTCATGTTTGGTGAGGTTCATTTTATTTATTGTGCTGTTTTTTTTTCATGTCTGGTGAGTTTCATTTAATATTTTTAGCTGTTTTTTCACGTCTGGTGAGGTTCATTTAATCATTTTTTGCTGTATTTCATGTCTGGTGAGGTTCATTTTATCTTTTTTGCTGTATTTCATGTCTGGTGAGGTTCATTTTATCTTTTTTGCTGTATTTCATGTTTGGTGAGGTTCATTTTATTTATTGTGCTGGTTTTTTTTCATGTCTGGTGAGTTTCATTTAATATTTTTAGCTGTTTTTTCACGTCTGGTGAGGTTCATTTTATATTTTTTGCGGTATTTCATGTTTGGTGAGATTCATTTTATCTATTGTGCTGTTTTTTTTCACATCTGGTGAGTTTCATTTAATATTTTTAGCTGTTTTTTCATGTGTGGTGAAGTTCATTTAATCTGTTTGCTGTATTTCATGTCTGGTGAGGTTCATTTAATAATTTTTTCTGTTTTTCATATCTGGTGAGGTTTATTTAATCTTTTTTTGCTGTATTTAATGTCTGATGAGGTTCATTTAATCATTTTAGCTGTGTTTTTTTCATGTCTGGTGAGGTTTATTTAATTTTTTTTTTTGCTGTATTTAATGTTTGGTGAGGTTCATTTTGTGTATTGTGATGTTTTGTTTTGTTCATTTAATCTTTTTTGCTGTTTTTCATGTCTAGTGAGGTTCATTTAATCTTTTTGCTGTATTTCATGTCTGGTGATGTTCATTTTATCTATTGTGCTGTTTTGTTTTTTTTTCATGTCTGGTGAGGATCATTTTATCTGTTCTTGTTGTATTTCATGTCTGGTGAGGTTCATTTTATGTTTTTGCTGTATTTCCTGTTTGGTGATGTTCATTATATCTAATGTGCTGTTTTTTTTCATGTCTGGTGAGGTTCATGTAATCTTTTTTGCTGTATTTCATGTCTGGTGAGGTTTATTTTATCTTGTTCCTGTATTTCATGTTTTGTGAAGTTCATTTTATCTATTGTGCTGTTTTTTTTTCATGTCTGGAGAGTTTCATTTAATCTTTTTAGCTGTTTTTTCATGTCTGGTGAGGTTCATTTAATCTTTTTGCTGTATTTCATGTCTGGTGAGGTTCATTTTATCTTTTTTCTGTATTTCATGTTTGGTGAGGGTTATTTTATCTATTGTGATTTTTTTTTTCATGTCTGGTGAGATTCATTTAATCTTTTTTGCTGTATTTCATGTCTGGTGAAGTTCATTTAATCTTTTTTGCTGGTTATCATGTCTGGTGAGGTTCGTTTAATCTTTTTGCTGTATTTCATGTCTGGTGTGGTTTATGTTAGTTTTTGCTGTATTTCATGTTTGGTGAGGTTCATTTTATCTATTGTGCTGTTTTTTTCATGTCTGGTGAGGTTCATTTTATCTTTTTGCTGTATTTCATGTTTGGTGAGGTTCATTTTATCAGTTGTGCTGATTTGTTCTTTTTTTCATGTCTGGTGAGGTTCATTTGATCTTTTTTGCTGTATTTCATGGTTGGTGAGGTTCATTTTATCTTTTGTGCTGTTTTGTTATTTTTTTCATGTATGGTGAGGTTCATTTTATCTTTTTTGCTGTATTTCATGTCTGGTAAGGTTCATTTAATCTTTTTTTGCTGTATTTTATGTATGATGAGGTTCATGCTCTTGTAAAGCCTGGTGTTGTAAGGTTCCCGCCCCGTCTCGAGGTACTCTTCTTCCTGGGAGTAATTTATCGACAGTCGAGCCGTTGGTGACTACAACACAGAGCATCTAATTTCCCTTTCCCTTGGAAGGTGTGGGACATCGTGAACATTCAACTGTAGAGCTAACATGTTGTGGTCGGGTTTGGCTTTCCACATGATGTTCTCAGCAATATTTTCACTGTCGTGCCCATTGAGACCACTGAAATCATCATCATCATGTACTATGCCGACAAGCGTGGGGGATTCTGTTTCGCCATCTCACACGATCACCAGAGTCGTGGATCAGCTCTATATTTTTGTCTCGATTTTGCCATGTGGCCAAGCCATTCAGATATTTACTTCTCTGCCTTCCTTCCCTTGTTCTTTTCCTCTCAATCTTACCATTTATCTCCAAGTTCTCTAGTTTATTTCATAACATGCCCAAAGAAACTGTGACTGTCTGCGTCTAATTTCTCTAAACAGTTTACCATTTTCATTCGTTTCTTATCATCATCATCATCATCATCATCAAGTGCCGTGCCGGCTGGCGTAGGCGTTCATGGCTCTCCACAGATCTCGGTCTTTGGTGTTCTGAATCAACTGGATGATATTCCTCCATGCCACCGTCTCAATCCGTCCAGCATCATTTCTCTTGGTCTGCCTCTGCCTCTCTTCCCCTCGATCTTTCCAGTTGTGACGATGTTCTCCAATGCCTCGCTTCGTTTCTTATAGGAGTAGCTTATTGGTTTTTATGTATGTCCTTAGTATGCTTTGCATTTTCCTCAGAAACTACATTTCCACTGACATTAGATGTTTTCTGGCTTGTCTGCTCGTTGTCCACGTTTCATGTCAATACAAAGGTGTAACTTCTATGTAGTACTTCAACATCCTTATTTCTTGTTGCAATTGACATCTTTCTATTGGTCAGCATATTTTCCATATTGAAAAAGGCTAGATTTAAATGTCTAGGTCATTTAATGTAGTAGATTTGGGACAGTCAGGAGACCAGAAGAACGCAGATTTGGGACAGCCAGGAAACCAGAAGAACGCAGATTTTGGATAGCCAGAAAACCAGAAGAACGCAGATTTTGAGACTGAAGGCCTAATCACCATGAGCACTGTAAGATTGTGAAAGGAAACATTTGCTGACATATGTATGTTGATATGGCAACCATTGCTGCTGATGTAACTACTACTACTACTACTGCCGCTACCACTGCTGCTGCTACTGCTCCTACAGCTGCTGCTACTTCTACTACTACTACTACTACTACTACTACTACTACTACTACTACTACTACTACTACTACTACTACTACTACTACTACTAAAAACAGTAATTTTTGTTCTTCTTCTAATTCTTCCTCCTCTTCTTGTTCTCCTTCTTCTTCTCCATCTTCTTTCTCCAACTCCTCAGCTTCTTCTTCGTTTACTTATTCTTCTTCCCCTTCCCCTTCCCCTTCCCCTTCTTCTTCTTCTTCTTCTTCTTCTTCTGCTTCTTCTTTTTCTTCTTCTTCTTCTTCTTCTTCATCTACTAGTACTATCAACAACGCTCCACAAATCATTATTTGAAACAAGAGCGGAAATAATCATAGGAAACATGAAACTATTAAAAATAACCCTTAACTGAATAAATAAATCATGCAACATTCGGCAGACTACGATGATAAATTCGTTTAGTTTGCTAAAGTAAAAGTGTTATTACAGATTACATAGCCTTTGCCGTTGTAGCCGAGAAACATGTGCTTCTGTCATGTTAAGATATAGTGTGCAAGTATGAGGCTGAATTTAAACTGCCATTAATTCGAAAAGGTACTTTAAACAACTAATTATATCAGCTCAGAGAAGAGCTGTTTTTATAGTACAGTCGATACAACATATCACACTTCGTTTTCTGGTGATAAACACAATCTGTAGGACATAATTAGCCGTGATTGGCACTCATAGAAAGCAAAGAAACCACATTGACATTAGAGGACACGTCTCCAATCTCCTCCTTCATCTGCTGTGAGTGTCAGTCATCTACTGTGAATGTATTACGCGTACTATTTCAATGGCTCCAGACTGATGATCTGGAAAGCAGGATAAAGGGCGCAAACATGGGACACAAGCATACTTCGTAGCTAAATAAATGAGTTCTTCTTCTGCTGCTGCTGCTTCTGCTGATAATACTGCTGCGAGTTTTTGCTGCTGTTGTGTGTTACTCCTGTTATTGTTACTGATGTAGTTACTGCTGTTGTTGTTGCTGCTGCTGTTGTTGTTGTAACTGCTGCACTTGTTGCTGTTGGTGGTGTTACTGTTGTTGTTGCTGTTTTTAATGTTGTTGTTACTTCTGTTGTTGTTACTGATGTTGTTGTTACTGTTGTTCTTGTTGTTGTTTTTCTTCTTCTTCTTCTTCTTCTTCTTCTTCTTCTTCTTCTTCTTCTTCTTCTTCTTCTTCTTCTTCTTCTTCTTCTTCTTCTTCTTCTTCTTCGTCAACTACTACTACTAATACTACTACTACTACTACTACTACTACTACTACTACTACTACTACTACTACTACTACTACTACTACTACTACTAATACAACTACTGCTACTACTATTACTACTACTACTACTACTGCTACTACTACTACTACTACTGCTGCTGCTGCTGCTGCCGCTACTCCTCCTCCTCTTACTCTTTCTCTTGCTTATGTCTGCTTCTGAGGTTCATTCTCATACCTCAATCTTGGTCTCAGAAATAAACTTTACGATATTCTTTAGCCGTTTCTAGTTAACGCTAACCACTGAAAGAAAAGTGTACTCTCTTAGAGCCGTGTATCATTTGTATAATCTGCCACATTAAACATATGTTCTACTCTCATTTCAGACATTATATTTACTGAGTGGACTACTTTATATTTACAGAGTGGACTACTTCATATTTACAGAGTAAACTACTTTATATTTACAGTGGACTACTTTATATTTACTGAGTGGACTACTTCATATTTACAGAGTAAACTATTTTATATTTACAGAGTGGACTACTTTATATTTACAGAGTGGACTACTTTATATTTACAGAGTGGACTACTTTATATTTACAGAGTGGACTACTTTATATTTACAGAGTGGACTACTTTATATTTACTGAGTGGACTACTTTATATTTACAGAGTGAACTACTTTATATTTACAGAGTGAACTACTTTATATTTACAGAGTAAACTACTTTATATTTACAGAGAGAACTACTTCATATTTACAGAGTAAACTACTTTATATTTACAGAGTGGACAACTTTATATTTACAGAGTGAACTACTTTATATTTACAGAGTTGACTACTTTATATTTACAGAGTGGACTACTTTATATTTACAGAGTGGACTACTTTATATTTACTGAGTGGACTACTTTATATTTACGGAGTGAACTACTTTATAATTACAGAATCGACTACTTTATATTTACTGAGTGGACAAGTTTATGTTTACAGAGTGGAACAACTTTATATTTACAGAGTGGACTACTTTATATTTACAGCGTGGACTACTTTATATTTACAAAGTGGAGTAATTTATATTTGCAGAGTGGACTACTTTATATTTACAGAGTGTACTACTTTATATTTACAGAGTGGACTGCTTTATATTTACAGACTGGACTACTTTATATTTACAGAGTTGACTGCCTTATATTTACAGAGTGGACAATTACGATTTGCTCATTATCCATTTTATGCAATTAGTCTTTGCTACTGGATGTTAGAAAAAGAATGCTCACATGTTACATCGAAACAGTTATAACACACTGCTGCGAATCCTGGACAATTAGTAAACAAACGAAATATCCATAGGAGCTTTGGAGATGTGGTTTTGTGAAAGAATGCTGAAAATTATTTGGACAGCCAAAATGAGCAATCTGGACATTTTGAGGTGAGGCTAAGTCGCCGGCGTGGCTTTATAGAATTATCGTCTAGTCGTATAGAGGGTGGCATGGCTTGGTAGAATCTTCATCTAATTGTAATAAACGGCGGCGTGGCTTTATAAAGTTATCTAGTTGTGATAGACGCGCCGTGGCTTTTTGGAATTGTCTAGTTGTAATAGAAGGTATCGTGGCTTTATAAAATCATCTTTCTTTAATAGAGAGCTGCGTGTCTTCGTACAATTATTTGCCTTTGAAAGGGGGAGCCGTGGCTTTATAAAATTATCTAGCTTTAATAGGGGGAGCTGTAGCTTTATAAAATTATATAGCTTAAATAGAGGGAGTTGTAGCTTTAAACAATTATCTAGCCTTAATACAAGGAGCCGTGGCTTTATAAAATTATCTAGCTTTAATATAGGGAGCCGTGGCTTTATAAAATTATATAGCTTTAATAGAGGGAGCCGTGGCTTTATAAAATTATATAGCTTTAATAGAGGGAGCCGTGGCTTTATAAAATTATTTAGCTTTAATAGAAGGAGCCGTGGCTTTATAAAATTATATAGCTTTAATAGAGGGAGCCGTGGCTTTACAAAAAAAAAAATTTTTAATTCGCATATCCTTTTACAGGACATCGCTGTCAACACCAACATCTTTCAGCTGATTGTTGATTTCTTGGCAAGATTACGCTCAGTAGTTTGCCATTGCTTTCTGAGCGGCCGGCTCAGTATCCCGCAAGTCACCAGGGCGGGTACAACCACTTCCAATTCTCGCGCGCTGCGAGACCCTTTGTGGATAAACGGGATTACGGAGAAAGTCGTGTAACCCCTCGGCCAGAGAGACCGGCCTTTATAAAATTATCTAGCTTTAATAGAGGGAGCCGTGGCTTTATAAAATTATCTAGCTTTTTATGATTATCAAGTTTTAATAGAGGGAGCCATGGTTTTATAAAATTATCAAGTTTTAATAGAGGGAGCTGTGGCTTTATAAAATTATCTAGCTTTAATAGAGGGAGTTGTGGCTTTATAACATTATCTAGCTTTAATAGAGGGAGCCGTGGCTTTATAACATTATCTAGCTTTAATAGAAAGAGCCGTGGCTTTATAAAATTATCTAGCTTTTTATAATTATCAAGTTTTAATAGAGGGAGCTGTGGCTTTATAAAATTATCTAGCTTTAATAGAGGGAGCTGTGGCTTTATAAAATTATCTAGCTTTAATAGAGGGAGCTGTGGCTTTATAAAATTATCTAGCTTTAATAGAGGGAGCTGTGGCTTTATAAAATTATCTAGCTTTAATAGAGGGAGCTGTGGCTTTATAAAATTATCTAGCTTTAATAGAGGGAGCTGTGGCTTTATAAAATTATCTAGCTTTATAACATTATCTAGCTTTAATAGAGGCATCCGTGTCTTTATAACATTATCTAGATTTAATAGAGGGAGCCGTGGCTTTATAAAATTATCTAGATTTAATAGAAAGAGCCGTGGCTTTATAAAATTATCTAGCTTTAATAGAGGGAGCTGTGGCTTTAAAAAATTATCTACCTTTAATAGAGGGAGATGTGGCTTTATAAAATTATCTAGCTTTAATAGAGGGAGCTGTGGCTTTATAAAATTATCTAGCTTTAATAGAGGGAGCTGTGGCTTTAAAAAATTATCTACCTTTAATAGAGGGAGCTGTGGCTTTATAAAATTATCTAGCTTTAATAGAGGGAGCTGTGGCTTTATAAAATTATCTAGCTTTATAACATTATCTAGCTTTAATAGAGGCATCCGTGTCTTTATAACATTATCTAGATTTAATAGAGGGAGCCGTGGCTTTATAAAATTATCTAGATTTAATAGAAAGAGCCGTGGCTTTATAAAATTATCTAGCTTTAATATAGGCATCCGTGTCTTTATAACATTATCTAGATTGAATAGAGGGAGCCGTGGCTTTATAAAATTATCTAGCTTTAATAGAGGCATCCGTGTCTTTATAACATTATCTAGATTTAATAGAGGGAGCCGTGGCTTTATAAAATTATCTAGCTTTAATAGAGGCATCCGTGTCTTTATAACATTATCTAGAATTAATAGAGGGAGCCGTGGCTTTATAAAATTATCTAGATTTAATAGAAAGAGCCGTGGCTTTATAAAATTATCTAGCTTTAATAGAGGCATCCGTGTCTTTATAACATTATCTAGATTTAATAGAGGGAGCCGTGGCTTTATAAAATTATCTAGCTTTAATAGAGGCATCCGTGTCTTTATAACATTATCTAGATTTAATAGAGGGAGCCGTGGCTTTATAAAATTATCTAGCTTTAATAGAGGCATCCGTGTCTTTATAACA
This sequence comes from Cepaea hortensis, assembly GCA_963921405.1. NCBI lineage: Eukaryota > Metazoa > Mollusca > Gastropoda > Stylommatophora > Helicidae > Cepaea > Cepaea hortensis. The sequence goes on from OY992896.1 coordinate 18,530,112, forward strand.
TTATCTAGATTTAATAGAGGGAGCCGTGGCTTTATAAAATTATATAGCTTTAATAGAGGGAGCCGATGCTTTATAAAATTATCTAGCTTTAAATAGAGGGGGCCATGGCTTTATAAATGATCTAGTTTTATAAAATTATCTAGCTTTATAAATGATCTAGGTTTAATAGAGGGAGCCGTGGCTTTATAAAATTATCTAGCTTTAATAGAGGGAGCCGTTGCTTTATAAAATTATCTAGCTTTAAATAGAGGGGGCCATGGCTTTATAAATGATCTAGCTTTATAAAATTATCTAGCTTTATAAATTATCTAGCTTTAATAGAGGGAAATGTGATGTCAGAAACTGAAACAAGAACAAAAATTAATATACAAAAACTAAAGTAATGAAAAACTGTGAATAAAAATGTTACAGAAGAGTGTTAAACACTCATTGGATGGAAATGGGGAGACACAGATCTGTCCAGCAAGAATGTATTACTGAAGAATAGCCAAAGTACTGTTGTGTTGGCATCCTGGCGGTGGCCTTATGCATGTATGCGTGTTATTGGTTAGACTGATGTCTGTTCTACAGGGTTTTTGTAAAGTCTAACTATACTTTGTATATAGAACAAATTTGAAAAATTATTTCTTCCGTTGATAACACCATTTTGTTTGGAGTGCAAAGAATTACTCCAGCAGACGACAGCCATTCGCTGCATATTATTTCACGATAGACTTTGGAGCACATATTTGATGACATCATGTACTTCATTTTTTCAAATTTGTTCTACATGCAAAGTGTACTGAGACTTTACAAACACTCGGTACTTTTCACATAGAATAGGAGGAGTATTTTGTGTGATATTCACTGACACCAGAACGGAGTATTATAGGGTAAACGTTTACCGTGAAGTTGAAACAGCAATTAACTAACGACTAACGATTAAAGAATGTTGGTTATTGAGACAACCAAAATATGAGGAACATGAAATACTTCCGGAGTGTCAAAAGACATGAAAGTCTAGACAAGATAATTGTGTAGGGGAGTGTCCTTGGGGGCGCAGAGAGGGAGCCATAACATTGATGGATTCAAGATGTCATAGATAATTTACACACAACAGGAACAGGAGCTGGATATATGTGATAACAACCCCGCCGCGGAGCAAGCACAGCATGAGGTGTCTGGTCTTGAGAAGAGTTCTCCTTTCTCCGAATGTTTCGGCCCTTTACCTTCAAGACATTTTCTGGGGGGAGAGCCTACCCGGATCATGACTACATTCGAGAGCAATGTCCATACAGGGAGAAGATCTACAAAACGCAAGCCTCTGATGAACCACAAAAGAATATTTTACCATGCATGATATTTATATACGGTGCAAACCACTTTATACGATCTCGGATGTGGCGAATTTCTATTGTGAAGAACAATGTGTTTATCCCCGGCAATTTTTCTTCTTTGTCTCTTGTCTCTAATAAGAGGAATTTCTGATAAGAAGAAGTATTTCTTAGGTCCAAGGTGAGTTCGTCTTATCAGGTCTGCATTGTGTGTGTATATACAGTAAAATATCGGTTTTCGTAGATATTCCGCCCGAAAACAATCGGCGAAATCCGAAACCGACGAAAGCCGAAGCAATTATTTCCATATGAATCAATGTAAATCCAATTAATTAGTTCTAGACACTCCATACTACATATCAAAATCACATTTTATAGAAAATAAATATTGTGTTTAATACTATTCTTCGGCCCCAGACTTGTCCACCTTCGCCGTGCTTAGTAACACTGTGTATGCCAATGCGCCTCTTGAATTTTATAAACCATCCTCTGCTGGCCTTGAAATCACTAAGTAAACTAGCACTCGTCTCAAGCATTTTCTTAATGAGATCGGCATACAACAGTCTGGCCTTTTCACATATGATTGCCTCCGAAACAGAATCGCCATCTAACTGTTTTTAGTTTATCCAAATTAATAATAAATGTTCGACATCTTCAATTGTTGGCGATCTCTATTTCGTTAGCACATGCATGCCTTTCGCTACGCTAGTCTCCTTTATTTCTTCCATTTTCGTCACAATGGAACTTTTCGTCGATGGCGACTTCCCGTACATGCAGCCGATTTCAGCAATCTTAACGCCGCTCTCGTAATTTATTATTAGCAAGTTATGCTCACTCATCGAAAAACAACACTAAACTGAGCAGGAAAACGCTTGGGTCCCTTTGTTTTCGCAAACTTAGTAGCGAGGTCATGTAGGCACGCCCGACGAAATCCGAGGCAACAGGCGAAAACCGAGACAAATCTTTCGCAGAAAATATAGACGAAATCCGAAACCGACGATAACCGAAGGCAAGAAAACAAATTTTTTACTTTATATATATATATATATATATATATATATATATATATATATATATATATATATATATATATATATATATATATATATATATATATATATATATATATATATATATATGCTCGAAGATGTTATGCAGTTCGTGCACTATGCGAATATTCACCCTGTTACATCATCTATAGGTGGAGACAGAAAACTTATAAAAGTATCTGGAGTGTTCTCAGGTCCCATATTCCTTCACTTACTACTATGAGTGCCCATCAATACCTGTCAATACGTTTCTCATGGTAGATACAGCATTCTCTCTATTTTCATCATCTGTACGAGGAGACAGAACACTTATGGGAGTTTCCGGATGCTATAAAGGTGATACTTCGTATAGAACGCAAACGTTTATTATATTTCCTTAGGTCAGCAAGGATGAGACCATTCGCTTTTAAACTTCCCGTGTTCTGTGAGGTTCAACCCCTACACCAGTCAGTTGGACTAAAATGTTGACTTCTCGTCCTTGACTTGGGGACGTCAATTACAAGTACCTCTGAAGTCGGAGTGGGTTCGCCTAATGGCAAGGGCCACTGGTAACAGGGAAAGCTAATCCACAAGCAAAAATGAGTCCAGTGCACCCGCCTGTAGAGGCGACTACATTAATGGTAGTGGCACATTTATGGACTACGCCCGAGTTTAAAGCTAGCAAACGGAAAGCAATAAAAATCTTGACTGATCATAAAACAAAAATATCTTGACTGATCACAAAGCAAAACCATCTTGACTGATCACAAAACAATAATAATCTTGACTGATCACAAAACAAAAACATCTTGACCGATCACAAAGCAAACAAAAATTCTTGACTGATCACAAAACAAAAACATCTTGACCGATCACAAAACAAATAAAAACATCTTGACTGATCACAAAACAAACATTTTTTGACTTCTCATCTTGACTGATCACAAAAGCTGAATACACATTTACTTACATCTGCGACAACCTGAACGCTTCTGTAGGCAAACCCACACATGAAGACCATCACGAAGAATTCAAACGATGCCATTCTCTTTAACAACGTTCTGTTGTCTTCTTTTTCAAGAAATTGTTCCTTTTTTCGTTAGCTGTTTGCTGTTACTATACTAATTGACAGCAAAGTTACATGCTAGCAGGTGTATTCAAGAAGTATATTCTTGCTGGTATAAACTGTCTTTTTCTCGAAATTGTCTTTAATCTTTAATCAGATGAATTTCTAGAAATACATGATTGTGCCATTAAGGGTTTGAAGATTCCCAGAACTGAAACTTCTCCAATCATGGGGGGTGGTGTTCTCGATCCCTAGTTAAAACAGTTTTAAATGCGCGTGCTTTTATAAGCGCGTGCGATGCCAGGAAGCAGACGGCAGCATTCTCTCCCCGCCACCCATCGATACCTGTGATTGGCAAATGGAAGGGACATGCTTGATGACGTAGTCAGTTTGTGGGCGGGTAGGTCTTGTAAATCTTCTGAAATATGAATCGCTGGGGGACATCTTGAGACCGTGGAGATAACATGATTTTTAAAAGTGCATTGGTATTGATGTGCGCATACAGAAGTCACTTGTGCAATAGATGAAGAAATCAGAGGACGTATTAAATATTTTACCAAGCACGTGCTGAAGATCCCTCCAGGTTTGGTGTGCTATAAGCCGAAGTCTGTGGCGTAGGCATAGTGAACGCAGTTTCACAATTCCGACATATCGGTTTCGTTGTCAGCCGCAGATGATTTGAGAGCAGATCGCTTTGGGTTAATTTTCACAATAGTATGAGCGTCGGCAGTTCAGAAAGCAATGACAAACTATTATTTTTCATATCCTTTCTACAGGACACCGCTGTCAACACCACATTTTACTGCTGTTGTTGATGTCTTGGCAAGTTTACGTTCAGTAGTTTGCCATTGTTTTCTGAACGACAGGCTCCCAAACAAATTAGTTAACACCCAGCGCAACGCGGTCTGCTGCCAAATAGGTCGCAGCTGTGTTCCGAACGCAGGAAAGCAGGCTCACGAATCGCGTCCGTAAGCCTTTAGCCATGAAGACCGGCAGTCACAAACTACTGAAAGTAAAATTGCCTAGTAAGTCACAAAACGCCGATAAATGCTGGGCTTGATTACGTCCTGCACAGGATATGTAAGTAACTTATAGTGCTGTAGTATTGACGTGTACAACTTTTTGCCAATATTCCATAGTGTGTATTCATGTGGACGAAAGATCAGTCTAATCATGGCAGATTTTAGTGTGTCTAATTGACCGTGCTAAACAAGATAAACAGCGCATAAATCCCTTTGAATATAAATGTTATATACGGGTTCTAAGAATATCTTGGGTATAGAAAAGGACAATTGAATCCATACGACAAGAAATGAATATTGAAGAAGGTTGGCTAATAAAAACGATAAAACAAATATGTTGGTGACTTGAAACGTCATGAACGTTTGGAGAGAGCAATCGTAGAAGGGGTATATGAATGGGAAGAGAAGAAGAGGAAGGCCAAAGAGAAGAGGGGTGCAGGATGTTGCAGATGCTCTCCAGATGGGTGTATCGGACGCGGGACATCTTGCTTATGACCGAGAAGTTTTCCGAACGGTTGTTATGGTAGCGAGGTTCTGCAAAGGCCATACTACTGAATGACTGAATGAATTGACCGTGTCTCGAAAAAAAAACGCTTACTCGTACAGCTAGGCACTGTCTTTTGGAGGCGGCATCCTTATTTGCTTATAGCATGGCGTCATAAGGCCAGTTTAAAGATGTCCGCTTCACTTTTGACATTCACCAAAGCGGGGCAGCGTTCTGTTATCCGTTATTTGATCAATGAAGTTGTGAAACCTATAGACATTCAGCAGCGAATGAAGATCCAGTATGGCGATGCATGCCTGCCAGTCCAGCAAGTGTAAGAGTGGAGTAGGGGGTGACAGATTGTTCACGACCGGGTCAGCCACACCTAGTAGTGGTGACTCCAGGGAGGAATTGCATTGACCGCAGAGGCGACTGCATAGAAAAATTATACATTTGTTTTTTACTTGATACACTTATCCCATCGTTTTATCAGTTCTCCCAAACCAGCTGCGTAGAACTGCGTGCTCTGTTTTCTAAGCCATGTTTTCACTTCACATTCAACTTCGGCGTCATTCGCGAAATGTCTCCCGCCAAGTTTTTTCTTCCTGTTTATGCTGACAAATATTTGTCCCGTAAAGCGGTGCATAGGTGGGTAGAAAACGTTACGAGGGTGAATCAATAAGTAATCACACAGTTCTGTGGGATGGCAGGTCAATGGAGAAAAAAAACACGCAGTTCTATGCAGCGGGTTTGGAAGGACTGATATAACGATGGGATACGTGCATCAATGTTGGTGGAATTTATGTTGAGAAATAAAGGGACAATGTATGTTCAAAAATCAACTGATTTCAAATTGTTATCATCTTTAGTTATTTTTCTACAACCATTTGTGACTTACTTATTAACTTACCCTCGTACATTAGCTATTATATTTTGGCTGGCTGTAAATACATTAGCTGTTGCATTGTACCTGGCTTTAAATACAGTAACTATTACATTTTAGCTGATTGTACATATATTATCTGTTACATTCTACGGTTACATTTTAGAGGATTGTAAATACATTATCCGTTACATTTTAGCTGATTGTATATACATTAACATCTACACTTTTGGTGATTGTAAATACATTATTTGTTACATTTTAGCTGATTGTAAATATAGTATCTGTTACATTCTAGCTGGCTGTAAATGCATTATCGGTTTAGCTGGTTGTAAATACGTTACTGTTATATATCAAAACAATGTTTTCCCGCCGTGAATTTGAATAACGAAGACACAAACAAAAGACTGCACGATTTATGACCTGGCATATTTCGCTGCGTCGCGTCAGGTTATATTTTAGGCTGCTGTAAATACATTAGCTGTTACATTTTATCTGACAAAGACCACCATCACCATCACCACTTCCAATTTCCTCACCAACTCATTACTCACTGTCCAACATTCGCAACCCGTTAACAAGTTACTGGCAAATGGAAGTCTTGTTGACCAAAGATTAAGAGCGGTCGCTCTTATACTTCCGGTTTACTAATGGTAGGTTGGGAGGGAGAAATTAGGTTCTCCACCTTTACCGGCCAGCGGGATGAACACGTTTACTTCCCTTCCTTGACTTGGGGACATAAATTACAAGTACCTCTGATGTAAGAGTGGGTTCGCCTGATGGCGAGGGACACTGGTAATAGGGAAACTAGCTCACACACAAAAATCAGTCCAGTGTGGACTACCCTCGAGCACAAATCGAGCTAAAATTTAAAGAAAACTGGCAAGCATTGGTATTCATAGAAACGTCGCTGTTCAAAATTCGCATCCATACATTATTCACTACCTAACATTCACATCTATACAGCAGTAACTATCCAACATTTACATCCATACAGCGGTCACTATCCAATATTCATATCCACACACAAGTCACTACCCAACATTCACATCCATACTTCTTCGTCTTCTGCGTTCATCCGGAGAGTTTTTTCGGACTTGATTGCGTTGTGGCTGTTTACAGCAGAGCTGCGTTCCTTCGTCGTTATGCCGACACATCCGACTTCTGCGGGCATTTGTTGACCGGGTTAACTTTCCCGGGGACATCCATACAGCCGGCACTATCCAACATTCACATCCACAAACAAATCACTATCCAACATTCACATCCAATCACAAGTCATCATCCAACATTCACATCCACACACAGGTCACTATCTAACATTAATATCCATATACAAGTCACTATCCAACAATCACATCCACACACAAGTCACTATCCAACATTAATATCCACATACAAATCACTACCCAACATTCACATCCACACACCAGTCACTAACCAACATTAATATCCACATACAAATCACTACCCAACATTCACATCCACACACAAGTCACTATCCAACATTAATATCCACATACAAGTCACTATCCAACAATCACATCCACACACAAGTCACTATCCAACATTAATATCCACATACAAATCACTATTCAACATTCACATCCACACACAAGTCACTATCCAACATTAATATCCACATACAAATCACTACCCAACATTCTCATCCACACACAAGTCACTATCCAATATTCACATCCACACACAAGTCACTATCCAACATTCACATTCACACACAAGTCACTATCCAACATTCACATCCACACACAAGTCACTATCCAACATTCACATCCACACACAAGTCACTATCCAACATTCACATCCACACCCAAGTCACTATCCAACATTCACATCCACACACACAAGTCACTATCCAACATTAATATCCACACACAAGTCACTATCCAACATTCACATCCACACGCAAGTCACTATCCAACATTCACATCCACACACAAGTCATATCAAATATTCACATCCACACACAAATCATATCAAATATTCTCATCCACACACAAGACACTATCCAACATTCACATCCACACACAAGTTACCATCCAACATTCGCATCCACACACAAGTCACTATCCAACATTCACATCCACACACAAGTCACTATCCAACATTTTCGTTCATACCGAGGTCACTGTACCACTGTCCAACATTCAGAATCACACACAATTCACTATCCAATATTCACATCCCCACACAATACACTATCCAACATTCGCATCCACACACAAGTCACTATCCAACATTAATATCCACATACAAATCACTACCCAACATTCACATCCACACACAAGTCACTATCCAATATTCACATCCACACACAATACACTATCCAACATTCGCATCCACACACAAGTCACTATCCAACATTACCATCCACACACAAGTCACTATCCAACATTGACACCCACACACAAGTCACTATCCAAAATTCTCGTTCATACCGAGGTCACTGTACCACTGTCCAACATTCAGAGTCACACACAAGTCACTATCCAACATTCAGAATCACACACAAGTCACTATCCAATATTCACATCCACACACTAGTCACTATCCAACATTGACATCCACACACAAGTCACTATCCAACATTCACATTCACACACAAGTCACTATCCAACATTCACATCCACACACAAGTCACTATCCAACATTCTCGTTCATACCGAGGTCACTGTACTACTGTCCAACATTCAGAATCACACACACGTCACTATCCAATATTCATATCCACACACAAGTCACTATCCGATATTCACATCCACACACAAGTCACTATCCAACATTTACATCCATACATAAGATACTATACAACATTCTCATCCACGCAGAGGTCACTGCCTCACTGTCCAACATTCAGAATCACACACACACACACACACACACACAAGTCACTATCCAACATTCCCACCCACAGCCAGTATCGAACCATACATAATCTTTCAGCAAGCAATTTTTGCTTGCGCTGTGATGCTCCATGTTTTTCGTCATCCTAGTAAGACAAAAGGCAATAACGAAGGCAAACGGGAAACTCTCCGAATGTGAACCGTTTCCTGGTTAAGGTGCACCCATGGCAAACAACTCTCTCCCAGTTACGTCAACTGTCTGTTTGTCAACTATTGTTTTGTCACTGTGTCTAATTAAGGCCTTTTCAGAGCCATTGACGCGGAACAAATAAAGCGTGACGATTGCGTAATCAGATGTGTTTTGATCGCTTGAATTCTGTTTTTAATCAAGGAAATTAGAAACGGTATTTACTTCTGGCACAATTTTTTTTTTTTTAATGGTATCAAGCGTTCCTGCAACTTCCACGCGGGATGAACCGTGGTAACTTCTGCAAGTGATCAACCTTGAGATTAATCATTTAAAAAGTTAGTTGCATATCCTTTATAGGACGTCGCAGTCAACCCCAGCATTTTTTAATTGTTTGTGATCTCTTGGCAAGTTTACGTTCAGTATTTTGCCATTGCTTTCTGAACGACCGGAAACTATAGCATTTTATTTTGTTTTTAAACCAACGCAAGGCGATCTGCTGCCAAATCGCCCACGGCTATGTTTCGAACGCGGTATGCGGTATTACGAACTGCGTCTGTAACTCCTTCACCGCGGAGCGAGAGAATAATTTACACAATAATATATTCACGGAATTGACTGGCACTTACATATGCAAGCGGTCGCTATTATAAATGTGGCGTTGATGATCATGTCTGTCCAGAGCCTTCTGTCTCGTGTACTGCCAATCTTCTTATAATCCATGCCGTGGGCATTGGTGATCATGCCTGTCCACAGCCTTCTCTCTCGTATACTGCCAATAATTATAATACTGATTTTCCTCCATGCCATGATGTCAAACTATCCAACATCTTATCTCTTGGTCTTCCCCTGCCTCCGTTTCCTTCCAATTTTCCCGTTATACATCTTACTCTAAAGTAACAACAAAATGCCACTTTACTTGTCATTACCTAAGGTAACAACAAAATGGCACTTTACGTGTCATTACCTAAAGTAACAACAAAATGTCACTTTATTGTCATTACCCAAAGTAATAACAAAATGCCGCGTTAGTGTCATTACCCAAAGTAATAACAAAATGCCGCTTTAGTGTCATTACTCAAAGTAATAACAAAATGCCGCTTTAGTGTCATTACCCAAAGAAATAACAAAATGCCGCTTTAGTGTCATTACCTAAAGTAACAACAAACTGCCACAGAATGCGTCATTACCTAAAGCAACAACAAAATGTCACATATTTGTCAGTGTGCTTGACACAGGGGATCGGGTTCACTCTCCAGCGGAGCCAAAATTATTTGACCCCACTAGTACAGCTCTGGGGTCGACACAGCCTAAACAGGGTCACGTGATAATGAGCAAGTCCTACAACAAACAAATGAGAACCGTAAACTGATTAGAGAAATTATACAGAGCCGGGGGGGGGGGGGGGGCATGTTATGAGAAGAAATAAACTGGAGAAAGTGGTGACAACTGGCAAGATTGAGGGGAACGGAACAAGGGGAAGGCAAAAGGGTTAGTTAGTTAGTTAGTCGACAGATCATCCTCATTGCACATCGAACCATTCAGTCCATAAGTGCTCGGATCCCCTCCTCAGCAAATCCCGCAGCGTGTAGCGGCTAACGACGCCAGTTCTGTGTTGGTTTATCAATCTTCTTTGGCTTCCTGCGTAGTGTTCTTGTTTGGCCACCCCTCTTTTAATTTACTGTTCTCGCAGTCTGGCCATGGTTGTAGATGTGTAGATTCACAGTCATCACTTGGTTCATTCAAAAGTCTTACTTCTCGTAGAGAATTCAGAATGTCAGCCTGGTCCATGGCGCGTCCGCCCTCCACCGTAGCCTCACCTGCGAGTTTGTCAGCCAGCTCATTTTCTTGTACTCCGGCATGCCCAGACACGAAGATGAAACTAATCTTTGTCAGCCGAGACCGCTCCAGAGACAGCAATCATTCTCTTCGGATCCACCCCACCTCTATCCTCTTGATCATGTTCATTGAGTCGCTAAGGAAACATGCCCTAGTGAATGTCTGTGTCTCAAGCCATGTTATTGCTTTTCTTACTGCCATGACTTCCATAGTCAGGCTAATTGTGGTTTCAGTGAAAGCACCAGAGTCCTCCTTCACAATTCTCCCCTGGCCTGCGCCGTAAAAGCCCATAAGCTTCTCACATGTCGAACGACCGACCCATCTGTGTAGATGACAGCATCGCCGTCTAACGAATTCTCGAAAATCCACGCTTGTACTTCCGCCTCCACAGCAGCCGGATTTTCTTGTCTGCATTGTCTGTCTAGTTGGATGCAAACTGAAAAGGACGTACAGAAATCTGTTGGCACTTGTACCCACTCCTCACCAGGTTCTAAGTCCTCAAGTGCACACACCTGTTGAAGAATGTCCTCGGCTTGACCCATCCACGACATTCCTCTTTTTAACCTGCTGCCCTTCAACTTCCTAATTTCACTATTCAGTGGATGTTGTGTGTTTGCGTTAACTCTGAGGTAGGCGCGTGCTCTGCAAACTTGTATTCTGTCTTCAATGGTTGGAAAATCAAGAAGGTAGCTCATCGCCCTGTGTGCTGTATCTCTTGTACATCCAAGAATAATGCGCATAGCTTCATTCTGTATCCTTTCCATCCTTTCTATCTGCTTACGGCTGAGAGTCAGAATCGCCATCCCGTTCTCAAAAACAGCCCCTCGTACAGAAGACATAGATGGCGCTGCTCACAGTTTGCTGCCGCCATCACCAAGGCAAAAGGGTAAATGTCTAGACGGCTTGGATACATGACATAATTGATGCAAGAACAAAGAGCTGATCCACGACTCTGTTGATCGCGTGAGATGGCGAAACATGACCGTCCACGATTATTGACAAGACATGCTGATTACGACGACGACGATGATGATGATGATGATGATGATGATGATGATGATGATGATGATGATGATGATGATGATGATGATGATGATGATGATGATGATGATGATGATGATGATGATGATGATGATGATGATGATGATGATGATTTTCATAACTTTCTGGCTATTTTCAGGGGAGGAATTTCGGCAAGTCAGGAAACAGGCCATCCCTGATTACTTAGTCAAGAGACTGTCCTCACTGCACATCGAACAATGAGTCCTTAATGTTCAGATCCCATCCCCAATATCTCGTTTAGTTTAGCTTGTTGTGACTGACGACAACAGTTGTGTTGATTGACTATTCTTCTTTGGCTTCCCGCTGTGCGCGCTCGTCTGGCTTTACCTGGTATATATAACTTGATGTTCTAGCAGTCTGCTCAAAGTTACAGAAACACAACCACCCCTTGAGTCATGTACTCGTGCTGCCTCGCTGAGGATATTCAGGATGTCCACCTGGCCCATTCATTGCTCGTCCGCTCCCTACAGCAGCCAAGACGGCAAAGTCTATCTCCTCGATCGTTTATTCTTACAACAGCGTGCACGGGCAACGTTCGTCGTTTGTTAAGTGAGGGAAAGGCCTTGTACCGATTCCTCCGCGCATTCAGACCTACACGGTGTGATGATTCTAGCATCACACAGACCCTTTGTGGGTTCCTCCATCTTTGGGAAATGTTTTGTTTAAACAATTTTCAGCGCAACGGTAATATCTGCCTGGAACTACTTTACAGTACGAGCGAAAGTCATTAAGTAACAGAAATTTCATGAATAACTTTCTTAAGATAGTGTGAATCACAAATGTTGTGTGTGTGTGTGTGTGTGTGTGTGTGTGTGTGTGTGTGTGTGTGTGTGTGTGTGTGTGTGTGTGTGTGTGTGTGTGTGTGTGTGTGTGTGTGTGTGTGTGTGTGCTGTGAATGGGTGTGGGTGTGGTGTGTGGAACTTTGGGAGTGTGGGTGGTCGTGTGGGTGTGTGGGTGTCAGTGTATGGGTGTGTATGGGTGTGTGGATGTGTTTGTATGGGTGTGTCTTATTTCGCGACATAGTTCCCCTGCCTGGCAACTCATTTGGTCCACTTGTCCACTAGTTGTTGATGCCTTCTAGAACAAAGTGTTACACCATTTTTTTGCCGTTTCCATTACCTCGTTTGTGATTATTGGAAAGTTGTGTTAGGATCCATCAGCTACACACTTTCCTATAACCGAGGCCGTCATTGACAATTGTGTACGCAGCTCCGTGACTCATGTTGGAGTCCACGGCTGTTTCATTAATATTGACTCGCCTGTTGTCATGGACTAACTGGTCGATCTGTCCCTTCACTGTGTCAGTTGTCAAATTTAGAAGTCATAGACTACTACTTTGTCAGTTGTCACATTTACAGATCATATACAAGCTTGTCGATCCGCTGCTTTACTTTGTCCGTTGTCACACTTACAGGTCATGGACATGCTAGTCGATCTGCCGTTTCACTGTGTCAGTTGTCACATTTACAGATCATGTACAAGCTTGTCGATCCGCTGCTTTACTTTGTCCGTTGTCACACTTACAGGTCATGGACATGCTAGTCGATCTGCCGTTTCACTGTGTCAGTTGTCACATTTACAGATCATGTACAAGCTTGTCGATCCGCTGCTTTACTTTATCCGTTGTCACACTTACAGGTCATGGACATGCTAGTCGATCTGCCGTTTCACTGTTTCAGTTGTCACATTTACAGGTCATGTACAAGCTTGTCGATCTGCCGTTTCACTGTGTCAGTTATCGAATTTACAGGTCATAGACTACTAACTGGTCGATCTGCCGTTTCACTGTGTCAGTTGTCACATTTACAGGTCATGTACAAGCTTGTCGATCTGCCGTTTCACTGTGTCAGTTATCAAATTTACAGGTCATAGACTACTAACTGGTCGATCTGCCGCTTCACTGTGTCCGTTGTCACACTTACAGGTCATAGACAAGCAGGTCGTCTGCCGCTTCACTGTGTCAGTTATCACATTTACAGGTCATAGACAAGCAGGTCGTCTGCCGCTTCACTGTGTCAGTTGTCACATTTACAGATCATGTACAAGCTGGTCGATCTGCCGTTTCAATCTATCAAACCGCGCAGAGGGAGACCTACACGAGTGTGGCAGCTGATAGTATCAGCTGCCACACTCGTGTAGGTCTCCCACTGCGCGGTTTATCAATGACATTCCGTCTTCTATTTCGATATCTTTCTATCCATTCATACACCCTCTCCTGACTCAAACAACTATCTAAATACTGAAACATCATTCATCTGTATATTTCTCAAGGCTTCACACACTATGATCAAGAAAAAAAAAAAATAACCTCACGTACAGCCGAGCTTCTCTTCATTGTCTGGGCTTTATAACAACAGATATTTGCGATCCGACAATAAAACTACGAGCCTACACTTAAAACTAGAACCTAGATGGGAATTCCATTTTAAGAAAGTTTCCGCTTCAAAAACTTCCATGTAATAGATTCTATCCAGAATGTAACAGATTATGGAGGGAATAATGAACTCTGCCGAGCATAAACAGAGAGGTGGGATTTCCGGTCAGAAAATTAGTATTTTTAAACATCAACACACAGAGCTCAATCTCCACACCCATTGTGTACCTCCCTGTCTCTGTATACACAAACTATTGTCTTTCCGTGATCCTTATCTCTCTCTTTCTGTCTCACACACCTCACTCTCTCTCTCTCTCTCTTTCACCATGTGTCTCACTCCAACTCTCTGTCGTTCTCTGTTGTCTCCAGCTCTTTGTCTCTTTATACCCTCTATATGTCTCTATCTTTGTCTCTCTCTCTCTCTCTATCTGTCTCTCTCTCACTCTTTCTAACTCTCTCTCTCTCTCTCTCTCACTATGTCTCTCGCTCTATCTCTCTGTCATTCTCTGTCCGTCTTGTTGTCTCTAACTCTTTGTCTCTCTATATGTCTTTATCTTTGTCTCTCCCTCTGTCCAAATGTCTCTCTGTCCTTTTGTTAGTCTGCGTGTATGGCATTACCTCTGTGTGTCTGTCATTCCAGCTCTCTCTGTACTCTATGTCTCTCTTCCCGTCTCTAGCTCTCTGTTTCTCTATCTGTCTATTTTTATATCTCTGTCATTGCCTCTTTGTCTAGCTGTATCTCTCTCTCTGGATGGGGAGAGGATGTGTGGGTTAGGATGTGTATGTGGGTGGGCGTGGGATATGTGGGTTAGAGGGGGAATGTTTGTGGGTGGCGAGTGTGTTTTGGTTGGGGGAACAGGTGAGGGGAGTGTGGGTGGGGGATGTGCGGGAGGGGGATGGGTCGGTTGGTGGGGTATGTATGTGTCCCTTGGTGTGCGTGTGTGTGGGTAGGTGGGGGTGTGTGTGGGTGGGGTGATGTATGGGTACGTGGGAGATGGGCCTCATAACATGGTAATTTGCCTTGTTTATGTTTACAACATTCATTTCACAATGTTTATTTCTCTTCCTATGTAAATGTATAATGCTCTTGATGAACGAAAGACGAGTGATTGGAAGGGCCGAATGTAAGACGGGCCTGCGCGCCCAATTTGTGACCCGAATAAAGTTGATTTAAGTTGATTTAAGTTGATTTCTCTCTCTCTCTCTCTCTCTCTCTCTCTCTCTCTCTCTCTCTCTCTCTCTCTCTCTTTCTCTCTCTCTCTCTCTCTCTCTCTCTCTCTCTCTCTCTCTCTCTGTATGACTGACTCTCTGTCTCTTTTTTCTCACGGCATCGCTGTCCCTCTTTGCTACTACTACTACTACTACTACTACTACTACTACTACTACTACTACTACTACTACTACTACTACTACTACTACTACTACTACTACTAAATCGTTCCCCTTATTTCTTGCCTCTGTTCTCGCCGCGTGGATGTGTCAAGCTACAGTTATGAACAAGTTAAGCTTAGACAGAGATAGATAACCCTTCATTCGTCTGAGTATAACACCCTACATCTGCTTCTTCTTCCAACCCATGCCGTGTGGCTTTGATTATCATTCTTGTCTACATCTGTCTGTCTCTAGTGCTTCCAATCATTTCTGATACCGGCGTTTTTTCACGCCATGATGTCAACCTGTCCACCATCTTTTCTCTTCTATCCATCCTCATGCTGGTGTGGTGGGAAACGAGCAGATGGACAGATTGGCTGGTCTGCACCCCTTGGTGGGGTATTGTGGAACAGATTGGCTGGTCTGCACCCCTTGGTGGGGTATTGTGGGACAGATTGGCTGGTCTGCACCCCTTGGTGTGGTACTGGTGCATGATAAGACAGATATAGTCGGTGCCCTTAGGAATCGTGTGTAGAGAGCAGAATGAATCACCAAAAATCGAGAAGTAGATTGTGAGCTTTACTAAAACACGATTACATGAAACAAATTTGACGTTGCAGCCAAAGCCTTCGTCAGCACAGAACAAACAAACACAAACCGACACAAAACTACATAAAACACACTACATGACAATATTGAGGGTACTTATCTGAATTATGTATCCTAGCTTGGATTGATTGACGACAGGCATGCGTTAGACGGCTATCAGTGGATTGGATGGACCGGATGTATGGCCAACGGGTCAAAGGTCAATACCGTCAAAAGCTAAGGTATTGGCAAAACAACTCGGCGGGAAGGGGTTGGGGTAGAGAGGAGCCCATATGGGCAAAAGTTAAAAATTAGGATTGGCGAAGATATCGCGGACGCACTTCGTAATTGCCAATTTCTCGTTCCGCGCTCGAAACACAGCTACGGAAGATTTCATTGTGTTGGTCCTCACAGAGGGGTATGAGTGGCGGTCGCTCAAAAAACGATTGCAAACCACCGAACGCAAACCTGCCAAGAAATCCCAAACCGCAAAAAATATGCTGGGGCTGACTGCGACGTCCTGCAAAGGACATGCAAATACCTATTGGTGGACTATACAGCTGTAGTGAGCAGAAGAACGGGTAGATCATCACAGCTTGGAGAGAAGAGCACTGCAGGGAATGACCAAAGGATCTGACCGATACTCAAAACAACGTGAAACGACCTGACGGACACATAAGCAGACTTCTACTAGTACGATAAATTATTGGGACTCTTCGCTGGCTGTTGCAGATGAGGACGGATCACGTATAGAATTGTTCCGAGTGCTGTTATATCGGTTCTTGGCTCAGTTTAATTTCTAATCCATCCCCAATTCTTTGTTTGTAAATAAACAATAAATTCCTCCACAACAATATTTCTGGCCGGGTCAGAAAGTAAACTACTACTGACACTTGCTTAATTGTCACATTAAGATTGGCAACAACAAACTGTGTAAAAACGTCACAATAGAATATTTATCATCATGTGCCATGCTGATAAGCGTGGGCGGTCATGTTTCACCATCTCACACAATCACCAGAGTCATGGTACAGCTCCGTGTTCTTGTCTCGACCATGCTACGTGGCCAAGCTATCCAGATATTAACTTCACTGCCTTCCCGTGTTATTTTTTACCTCAATCTTGCCAGTTGTCACTAAGTTCTAGTTTATTTTGTCTTATAACGTGCCCCCAAAAGATATTGACTGTGTACGTCTAATTTCTCTAATACGTTTTTATGTTTTCATTTATGTCTTCAATGACTTCTTCATTAGTCTTTCAATCTCTCCTTGGTGTTCTTTGCATTGTCCTCAGAAACCACATTTCCACTGTCATTAGATGTTTTTCGGCTTGTCTGCTCATTGCCACGTTTCACATGCATACAAAAATAGTTTCTATTTAGCACTTAAAAACTCTTTTTCTCGTTGCAACTGACATATTTTTATTGGTCAGTATGTTTTCCCTCTTGCAAAACATTTGCCATGACGATTCTAGTTTTAATCTCTTCAAGCCACCTCCCATCAGTGCCACGTAGCGTTTGAGGCAAGAGTCATGGATTTAGTATTGAATAAGAAAATTGTGGCAAACAAATAAAGTGAGTCACCGTAGATCGTAAGAATACAATAGTTACTAAATGACGTCACGGGGACTACATTACGTGACCATAGTCAGAGAGCGTCTGACAACAGCAATGGAGAAAGGAGGACAGAAGGGCAACATCGAGATATCGACAATATTCAACTGAAAAGGCATTAGAGGCACGACATAGGATGGTTGCCATATACCTGGATCAGGCTATGGTTTGTAAGACACACTTTGCACGGCATTAGTTTAAAAATAATGAATAAGTGTGCAAGACGTTTTGGTGCAAACACGAAAACGTCACGATAAGGGCAGTTAGACTAGAGCTACGGTCCACGGCGGACGTGGCTTCTGGCCACTACAGCACGGCTAATACTATGCCGCTTTAGTTAGAATAATGTGTTGTGAAGTATAGTTGTAACATTTCTGTGGAGCGACTGCGTTGTTAAGAATCGTCGTATTAAAGTGGATTGTGTGAAGAAGACTATCCAGCGTCGTCTTATAAAAGGTTTGATTTGTCAGTGGCCAATTTTGGCTTTTCACTTGTCACCTAAAGAACAAGGAGGACTGGAAGGTATTTATAAATAAATATATATTATTAACCCCGCCGCGTATTTCCCGCTCCTTGGCAATGGCGGTTTTTCGCAGTGGATTACGAATCTGTGATTTATTATTAACTTATGACATATTAGGAAATTTAACACTCATACAATCGATCGAGCCAAATACATGTGAAGGCCAAGGTCACGAAATACTATGCACAGCTTAAACCATGTGAACGCACGGTGCAGCACGGAAAATAAACAGACAGGAAGAGCCGCGTAAAGATGTCGCCAAAGCAGTTGTTTGGAAAATGAAATCAATTACCGATTAATTTACAACAGTAAACACTGATCATTATTATAAATTGAAGTGTAAATATAACACACAGAGTATATTGTGTTAAATACTAAATAGAGGTGCAATCAAGTCATCGATTATACAGGATGTGCGCATCAGAAACAATGGATTACGCACACACTGTTGCACAGAAGTGAACATTCAGAAAACAACAACTGTTTGTAAAAGTGAGTGACAGTTCAAGAATATTATAAAAACAATAATATTGTAAGATCCTAAGAAATAAACCATTGAACTATGCGTCAGAAAGTTAAAGAATCAGAATGTACAAACGGAGATCAAGAATTAGAATATATGCTCGGTGCAATGGTACAGATGAGAAAGAGAGTAGATCTTGCACGAACACTGCGCTGCTATAATTGATAACACTTAGACAGTGCAAATATATATTTGTGAGCATATCCAATTTATCAAAATGAACATTACGTCAACATATCACGGAAGAACTACACGTACACTAGGACGTATTATTGGTGAAATTGTCGAGGATTTTTCTACCACCGAGCAAGTCAACTCGGTCAATCGTGACCGAACACGAACTCCTCACGTCGCCATTTATGTACTGAATGTACGAACGTCTGAGCACAACGTCAGCCTGTCAACATTCTGTCTACACCCATCATGGTTGAACACCAGACGATTTAATCTATTTATTCTACAAGTCAGTTCACAGAAGAAAATGACTTGAGAACGTTCATACAAGCCAATAAGAAGTGTCGGCATTGAAGATTAATTTCACCATTATTTATTATGTACATTTACTCGAACAAACAACAGATTGGCAGCACTACCAGATAATTTACAAAATTTCCGAACAATTAATTATCTTGATCTACATAAATATTTGATGTTCCGACGACACGAACACGTAACATTATCTAACAAGATTAAGAGTGATGCAGTTTCATTGATAGAAACATACGACGGTTCAAAACAACAATCACAACAACAGAAATGAGGTTCCTGAGAAGAATACTCAACGTATCAAGAAGAGATAAGATCAGAAATGAAGAAATCAGGACTAAAGTGGGGGTTAAAGCTGCTCTAGATTTTATTAGAAAGCAGCAAGTCAAATGGTTTGGCCATGCAAGTAGGCTACCAGTCAACAGCATGCCACAACAAGCAATGATGTACAGACCAGATGGAAACAGAGGAAGAGGCCGACCACGTAAACGTTGGACGGAGGGAATAACAGAATCCATGGGAATGTCGATATACGAAGCCCATAACCGGGCACTCTCACGAAGTTTATACTTCACCTCGACACCGCAAGGTACAAGAGGAACATGATGAGATGAGATGAGATCATTCTTACACTGGACGAAAATTTGATCACTGTGCTGAGTGTCATTTCATCGTGCACATCTTCAATTCACATTCATCTTCAGAGATACAGCAAATATAGTTCAACGAGAAATCAATTGACAGATAAACTTATGTGGTTCCATTGGTGTTAAATCGGATGAGAGCGTTAATTGACATTACGCTGTTACAAAATATTCACTTCAAATAGACGTATGTGTTAGAAACTTGGTTACGAACGACATGGAAAGACAACATAACTGAAGGACAGACAATTTGAGAGGGAGGATGTTGATCAACTGTATATGTTAATTAGGACTATGGTCAACAGTATTACAAGTTATTCATTTAGATCCGCATAGTTTGTGCTCATATAGTTCGGATGCTGACCTGGTATAACAGGCACTCCGGAAGAGGCAACTACGGATTATCTGATATGAACGTTGTAAAAAGATGTTAATAAAACGACATTGAACTGTAAAGGCCACACGTCAGAATTCAATATGTCAGTTCACAATTTTTCTCTTCAGTTCTTCATTGTTAATGTCATTGGAAAGGTTGAGCCTATGTTCTTCAGTGCCAACATATTTCTTATTACACAGAATGATACGTCATCACAGAAAAACAACAGTTGTCAACGGAAGTTTTATACGCTACTCACCGAGAACATCCTACAGAAATTTTTGGAATATGACAACACAAAACTGAATGAAACATCAAGTACTTTTAAGTTGTGAAGCCACATCAATTACATATAAATTTGTCTACATCAGTCATTAAATCGGAGAAGAGCGGTTGCTGACATTATATTGTCATAAATAGTACTCATGCCGAATATATGTGTGTATTATGAACTGCAACACATGGGCAGACTGTCCACCATAAGGCTGGCTTGCAGTATCAACGAAATCAGTTGTATCAGACATGGGCTTTGGGGAAGTATAAATCTGCCATGGTTGCTCAAAAAAAATCCGTGTAGACCTGGGACGAGCTACTTCAGCAATTAATCTACAAAAAGTTGATAGAGGAAGTTTACTGGTAGTCAATGTCCGCAAGACACGCTATTTACCGAGAAAATACTAAGTGTTTATGTGAACAGAATGACACAAATGTAGAGCCAAAATGTTGATTTCGGGATATCCACTGTTCACATGTCATTGCAATATATATGTATGCATATGTGCATGAGCTTGAGAATATTAGTTAAGTAGGACAGACAGACGGCACCACTTCTCGTTCCTTTCAGGGTAGAACAAACAGAATAAACTAACAAAATGTTTGCAACATTTTGAAGGGTAGAGGGGGTGAGTGCCATATACCTGGATCAGGCTATGGTTTGTAAGACACACTTTGCACGGCATTAGTTTAAAAATAATGAATAAGTGTGCAAGACTTTTTGGTGCAAACACGAAAACGTCACGATAAGGGCAGTTAGACTAGAGCTACGGTCCACGGCGGACGTGGCTTCTGGTCACTACAGCACGGCTAATACTATGCCGCTTTAGTTAGAATAATGTGTTGTGAAGTATAGTTGTAACATTTCTGTGGAGCGACTGCGTTGTTAAGAATCGTCGTATTAAAGTGGATTGTGTGAAGAAGACTATCCAGCGTCGTCTTATAAAAGGTTTGATTTGTCAGTGGCCAATTTTGGCTTTTCACTTGTCACCTAAAGAACAAGGAGGACTGGAAGGTATTTATAAATAAATATATATTATTAACCCCGCCGCGTATCTCCCGCTCCTTGGCAATGGTCACGCAAGATGAAGAAACAACGGCACAATCTAGATTATGAAGAACGGTCAAGAATAAATGCATGGCGCAGAAGGAATGAAGAGAAATATATGGCTTTATAACAGTGTGTAATATAAGACGAAGGCCGGTCGTTTGTTTGTTGATAAAACGTTTATTGGCTTAATATAACCAAGCTTCGATGTACACCTCCATTCGCTACTCAAGCTGGGTTCTAACTGCCCATACCAACCCAATACGTCACGATTGAGCATCTCCCCCCCCTTTCAGTCTCAATGCTCAATCGTGCCGTATCGGAGTTTTCCAATAGACCCCAATTATACCTACACTGTTACACCTCCCCATATTACTTAAAGAATTTTCCTTTTAAAGGAAAAATCTTTACTTCTAATCCCCATACTCTATTCCCTACTTGTCTTTTAACCTTCGCCCATACATCTTTTACTCTTCTCCCAGTGCTATGATCTGTCTATAACCTCCCCATATACTTCTTCTTTCCTTTTTTTATTTCCCCAACATTTCATAGTTATCTACTACGTAATTCTTCATTTCTGGTTCTTTCTGGTTATCTGTATCAAATATACATATCATAAGAACAGCTCATAAATTCTGTGTCAAAAATTATGATCTTATACAATTCCTCATTCTCATAAATTCTGTGTCAAAAATTATGATCTTATACGATTCCTCATTCTTTCAAACCCCAGGACGTACAAAAACAATGTAGTTAGAAAAAGTAAAGAAGTGGTGCGCACCAAATAAAGAACATGAAGAATGAATACACGACATGACCACATGGACATATTGTAAATGTACATTTAAGACATTCACCCTTTACCTCCCTTGCCAATAAAAAAATTTTTTGTAAAATAATTTTTTAAAACACCTTTAAGAAATATATTATTGTTTGTTATAAAACAATTTGGCATAAGTTTTCATGAACCTTTTATATTTCACATTGACATTGCCAACCACAATTCCGTTCCTCTTCCGTTATCTCACCTTTTACCATGAGCCCATGTTCATATTTTATGAACAACTTAAATATAATTAAAGCTGGTATTTCACAGCACCTATATCTTTCCCCCGTACAACCCATCCTGTTATTTTATAAATAAAGTGACGTGTGTGCAGACCCTGGATACGTCTATCCATTCGTGCATACACGTTCACCAACCATGGTTTCCCACTAGTTAATGAATGCATAGTTTCCCCTTACCTTGGACAAATTTGTTTTTATCAACTCTTTTCTTAACGAAAAACCTTTAGCAAAACCTCCTTCATTTGAAACTTAAATTTACTTAACTAACTTTACAAGCATTTAACTCAATATACCAAATCATTCATGTAATCAAAATAAAATGAACACAACCTCCAAATTAATCTAGAAGAAAAAAAAACACATTTTAAAATGACATAACATGCATGTTATCAAATCAGAATAAAATATCCTATTCTACCTATCACTATTGGACACTTTTACGGACCAATAGTTCTTGTCAACTCAAATGCTATGAACACAATCACCCTACTCTAAACCAATTACTCAAACAATAACAATCATATTTCAAGACCAAATCAAGAAAACAAAATGAGGTATTACAACTTAGGCTCAATAAAACAACCAAACAACATCCCTCATTTTCTAGTAGTAACTCAAGCATAAAAACATTTCTTATATGACTCATAACTCATAAAACTTAGATTTCATAAACACCGTTTTCAACACAATTTTAACTCTCTTAAAATTACCACCAGCATTAGGCTCTCATAAATGACGCATATCCAGTATTTATATGACCGAGAAGACTAAACCTCCTATCTATATATCTGTTATTTACAGATCAATTATGAACATATCTGTTCTATCTAGATAAACAAATCAGTAATCCAGAATTATCTATTTATTATCTCTTGACAGCACATAGTATCCTGAATAAGCTCTTAAGTAAGCACTGTAACCTATATCCAACATTAACTCAATGTAGCCATCCTCTACTTATCAACGTACTTGTGATCTATCCTGTCTATTATTATTATAACTTGTTAACCCCTATCTTTAAACACGGCACTTCTAACCTCAATAAAACAAATACATTCACCCACTGTACTAATATCTCAAAACCACTTTTTCCACCGTTTCGTATACTTCTTCTTGTTATCTACAGTACTTTCGATTTATCTACCTCTTACGTTTCCATTTCCTCAACAACTCTAAGTTTCTCTGAATAAGTGCTAACTCTATATCAACATCTTCTTCTTCGTACAACCTACTAGCCTCTTCCATACTACTACTTGACTCTGACTTTTCATCCATTTCTTCTTCTTCGTCTGTATGTCTCTCTTTAGCTGCCGCTAATTTCTTCCGTTCAACATCCCACCTAATTTGTCGATCATTCTTTCTTAAGGATCTTTCTAGTATAGGTATATCGTCTCCGCTTGTTGAATCATCTCTAATTCTTCTCTGTCTTTTTACTTCTTTATCTCTTTGACTGTCCATTCTTCTTTTTGTTGCTTGCCTAGTATTTTTAAATGGAGCACCTGTGTCTTCTTCCATACTATCATAATGAGTTTCATTTGTCCCTTCTTCTTCCATTCTTTTCGGAATTGTCTGTTCTTGTTCTTCGTAACTTGGATTTGCTAACAACTGATTTTGTTCTGGTTCTTTTCTAAGATCTGGGGTTACTGTAGCTCTTCCAAGATCTGGAGTTATTGTAACAACTTGTTCATCCAAAAATTTTGCATCCGAATAACAATTATTATTATAATTATTATTTTCTATCTCATTTTCATCTCTTCTTAAGTGTTCAACATGTGCCCTTGCTATGTGTGCTGTGACCTGGTTCTTTATTACATACGATACATTACCCAGTTTTTCCAAAACGTAATAACCTGGAATCCAACGAGAATCAAACTTAGAGTTTCTTCTATGCTTTTTGTAATAAACTCTATCACCTACTTTAAACTCCTGTAATTTTGTATTTACATTTTTGTACTTTTTCTGTCTTTCCCTAGCTTTTATTATATTATTTCTTAATCTCATATGTGCTTTATGCATTTCTTGTATTATGACCTCTTGAAAATCTTCACCCATATATTTCCGTCTAGGTTTTAATAAATTATCTATAGGTAATATTGGTTCTCTCCCGTGTATTAAATAAAATGGCGAAAAACCCGTGCTCTCATTTTGATTTGTACGAATAGCGCTAAGAGCAGGTCCCAAAAATAGATCCCAATCTTTTTCATGTTCATCAATAATCTTTGCCACAATGTTGTATAACGTCTGATGTTGACGCTCGTTTTTCGCATTTGACGAAGGTCTATAAAATGAGGTCTTTATATGTCTTATGTTTAAATCTTTTAATAACTTTTCGAATTTTTTATTTACAAATTCTCTACCATTATCTGTAAGTATACTTTGTGGGCAACTAAACCTTGGTACGAACTCCTGTAAAAAAATATTAATGACAGTATCCGCGCTCTTATCTGGAATTGCATAAACCTCTGGCCAAAGACTGTAGATGTCTACTATATGAATTAAATATACATTTCCTGACAATGTTCTGGGGTGTGGACCTGATATGTCTAAACTAATCTTTTGCATTGGGAAGTGAGGAATATCTGTGTCCTGTAATGGAGACTTTATTGTTTTCATGTTCCTTAATCTGCACTTTTCACACGTATCTACATATTTGCATGCAGATTTAAATAAGTTTGGCCAATAATATTTACTTGTAAGTGCTTTCACTAGTTTGTCTCTACCGAGATGTCCATTTTCATCGTGATATGCTTTTAAAAGTTCATTTTCCAAATGCTTTGGAATATATTTCCTTAGTTGTTCGTTCTTTTCACACATATAATATAACTGTCCATCCTCTTGTAATAGCAAATAATTCCTTTTATATTTGTTATCTTCTGTTTCTCGTAACTTTTCCTTTATTTGTATGATTCTTGGGTCCAAATCCTGCTCTTCTTTCATATTGAATTGTGCTAACTGTAGATCTTCTTCTCTATGTTCAGACTCTTGATCTGATGGTAAGCTATCAAATTCTCCCCCATTTATTATAGCAGAATCCAGAATATTTACCTGCCAATTCCTGTCGTCTATCTCTGGTTCGGCTGCCTCCACTTCTGTATCCTCTGATGACTGTGTATATGGAATTCTAGACAAAAGATCAGCGCATGTGTTTATCTTACCCGGTATGTATTCAATTTTCGCGTCGTACCCCTGAAGATTCAATGCCCATGTCTGTATTTTCCTGTTCTGCACTGGAGCTTCTAAAAAAAGACTTTAAAGGCATGTGGTCAGTTCTAATAACAAAACTTGCGTTATGTAAATAGTAATTAAGTTTTTGAAGAGCGTAATGAATCGCGTAAGCCTCCTTCTCGATAGTACTCCATTTTTTTTGTGATTTACTAAGCTTATGA
Organism: Cepaea hortensis; assembly: GCA_963921405.1. Taxonomy (NCBI): domain Eukaryota; kingdom Metazoa; phylum Mollusca; class Gastropoda; order Stylommatophora; family Helicidae; genus Cepaea; species Cepaea hortensis. The sequence goes on from OY992896.1 coordinate 18,556,132, forward strand.
GACAAAAAGTAGATAGGTCTTTCATTTTTTACCCCTGGTATTCCAGATTCTTTTCCTTCATATGGTTGTACTAAACATGCTCCTACTGCACTGTCTGAAGCATCTGTGTATAGTATTAACTGTTTGTTTAAGTCTGGATGCGTTAATAGTGGTACCAATGTTAAGCTGTTTTTTAAATAGTCGAAGGCTTTTTGACACTCATCATCCCACTTAAACCTGGCGTACTTGGCTGTTAAATTTGTAATTGGTTCAGCTATCCTTGAAAATGCCGGAATAAACCGTCTATAATACGCACACGTTCCTATAAAAGCACGTACTTCCTTAACGTTTGTTGGTGCAGGTAACTCTTTAATAATCTTTATTTTGTTCTGGTCTGGTTTTATACCCTCTCTATTTATAATATACCCTAAATATTTTGTTTCTGTTTTTAAAAATTGGCACTTACTAAGCTTCAACTTCACATCATGCTTTCTTAACCTGTCAAACACTAGTCTAATATGTTTCAAATGATCTTCTACATCTCCTTTGGTATAGACCAATATATCATCAATATAAGCAAGAGCGAACCTTTGCATACCCTCTAGAACTTCATTTATTAAGAGCATATAGTGTGAGGGCGCTGTCTTGACTCCAAAAGGCATTCGTAAGAATTCGTACGAGCCCATGTGGGTACAAAAGGCACTTTTCCGTTGCGCGTCCTCTGACATCGGAATACACCAAAACCCTGACCTTGCGTCCAACGTTGTGAAATATGTAGAGCCATTAAGTAGCCCCAAAATGTCATCAATTACCGGCAGTGGGTATGCTACATTCTTGGTGATTTTGTTCAACGCCCTGTAGTCACAACAGAAACGACTCGAACCATCAGGCTTGGCCACGATGACCACCGGAGATGACCATTCTGACTTCGACCTTTTTATTATTCCTGCTTTCAGCATCTCCTCTATTGCCTTTTCCATTATTTCTCTGTTTCTTAATGGAGTTCTGTATGGTTTTAGACTAATTGGTGGATGATCTCCCGTGTCTATCTCCATCGTAACCGTCCGCGTCTTACCCAATTCCAAATCACTAACCGCAAACACATCTTGATTTTGCTTTATAAACTGTTCTAACACTTCCTTATTTTCTGGCGAAGCTTTTAACTGTGACAGCAATTCTTGTTCCCTTGTTATTTTGTCTAGTGAATGTATATGTACTTTATTTTCTCCGAATGGATGGATCAATTCATTCATTCTGATTTTCCCTCTTCTTCCGCATCCGCGTCTGTCACTTCTCCTTTCACTAGAAGTTTCCAAATAACTTGTTCCCAACACTTCTGTTCTATTCGTTGCCAATATTTCACTAATGTTATGATCTAACTTTGCTATCACACATCCTCTGTATAACTTGATTTCTCTCCCTGTGTTGTTGATAATCATTACTGGAAAGGTTAAGTGTTTATCCAACTTCATTACTCCATCTGGAACCTCCAAACCAGGCTCATCAATTATTTCTTCTTGTAACTCAGTGATTCTGACTGTGTTTCCTTCCACATAATATGGGTTTCTCTTCAGCTTCGCTTGTATTAAATTAACCGACTGTGGTTTTAATGTCGTTGTCATTTTGACCCTAACTAGTGCTGCTATATGCATATCCTCTTCCATATCTATATATACGTCTCTAAATTTTAACTTATGTAAATCATAAAAAAGTCTTATCCCATTCTTTATCAAAAAATCTCTTCCTATCAACATATTTCTATTTAAACCCCTCACTACATGAAAAAGGTGTCTTATGTTGATCCCTCCTAATTTAAAATTGATCATTGTTTGTCCAACTACTTGTAAATTCTGTCCAGTAACAGAGTGTAAATTATTACTACACTTAAATACTCTACAATTTCTTACTATTTTGTATAAAAAACTTTCTTTTACTACACTAACTTGAGCTCCTGAGTCTATTAATGTACGAACTCTATACTTCCCTATTTCTAATATACACGAGCTATAATCTGTTTTTTCTTCTATAAATTTCTTGACTTCATCCATTTGAAAATATTCTCTGTTCGATCTATTATACTTGTTATTAACATACTCTCTAATACTTGGGACCCTATTATTTACCCTCCTATCATAGGTCCTGTCTAATAGGTAGGGCGCCGATTTACCTGTGTTCTTGTACCTGTAAAATTCCTGTGTCCATCAACAACATTCCCAGTCACCCTATTATTATCATATCTACCCTGTGTATTCGACTGGACACGCCTGTTATTACAAAAACGAGAAACATGTCCCCGTTGACCACAAACCCAACAGACAATGTTTGTGTTATTTGTGTTTCTTACTGCCTCACTTGTAGGGTATCTCACATTTCTTCTTTCAACATAATCGCTCCTATTTCTACCTTGTAAGGTTTGTATACCGCCTCTCCTATTCCATCCGAATCTTGTTTGTCCTATTTCCATGGGTTCCTCAATTCTGTCGTCTCTATTGCTTCCCACTTCTCGTCCTGTTCTTAATCTAAACCTTCGTCTCAAATTTTCCTCTTGCACCGCAATATCCACCGCTTGTGATAACCTCTCAGGGTTATCCCTCATCAGTTTAAATTTCAAACCATCAGATTTGATGCCATCCACAAAAATCCCTACCAACATCCTTTCCACCTCCTCCCCTCGCACATTCTGTCCTAAGAATGCCTCTTCAGCCAGGTTAATCAACCTATCGCTAAACAACTGCACCGTTTCTCCGTTATTTTGTTTAGCCTGCCTCAACACCGAAAATGCATGTTGCGGATCCGTAATTTCTGCATATTTTCTTGCTAGGTCCTCTTTGAATTGTTCCCATGTCTCATCTACCCCAGCCTCTAATTTTCTTCTTATATGATGTGAGACCGGTTCTGTTGCCGTCTGATACGCTAGTCTCATTTTCTCTTCATCTGTTGCCGAGATCAAATAGGCATATTTTTCTATAGAGGTGACCCACTTCTTATAGTCCTTAGCCTGTCCACTAAATTTCATAATTTCTGTTGCCATCCCCTGTTGTTTGACCACCATATTAAGTCGGCCTACTGCTGTTCCTACGCCTGTCAGAACTTGTGCTAAGGTGTCCTGTTCCGCCATGCTGAAAAAAAATAGCAAAACAAAGCAAGCAACCAATCACACAATTATAATTTCCCAAATCCCAACCAGCACAATTCAGTTGGTTATAATATTGTAAGATGTTACATTAATCAGAAGAAGCACCAACGATGTCCTGTCTGAGCATAGGAATAATGAACCCTGTCCTCGAAAAAAAACTCAAACTGGTGGCAATCAGAAGAAGGTTCCTTGTAGATAATGTTCTGTACTCCACTCTAATAAATGAATTCGGAACCTCACGGGATTCTATTTCTAAATTACTCTGTTACCTTCAGTTCAGTTCAAGCAACCAGATCCCGCATTAGGTGAAACTCAGTCTCAGAGTTCAGGTGGTGGAGTTCAGATACCATTTCTCCTCCCTCAGGTACTCTCGTCCTTCTCATGGGCTGCCAGAAAATTCTTCAACCCCTGGTTGGGTCACATCTCATGGGCTGCCGGAAAATCTTCAACCCCTGGCTGGGTCCCTTCCTTGATTCTCAGGTGGGTACTTCAACGTCGTTTGGAATGGGTCATAGGATTAACGTGGCCCAAGGATGGATCAGGTGTTTGGGTCGTAGGATCAACAAGGCCCAAGGATGGATCAGGTGTTTGGGTCGTAGGATTAACGTGGCCCAAGGATGGATCAGGATCAGCCAAGGCCCAACGATAATGGCGTGTCTTAAGAACTTATGGCCCGATCAACGATCATGCTGTCCTGACAACTCCTGATTAGCTCTTTAACTTTGAGGAACTTAAATTGCTGGTTTGCCCAAACTTTCAGGACAGGATCAATCCTGGTCAATCAAAATGATGTAAGGCAGCGGCTTTGATGGCTCTTGCTAACAGTCAACCTGCAGAAGGGCGGCCATACAAACTTTCTTCACCGTGACCTCTGCAAAACGGCTGGTACAACAAACTTCTTATCTGAAGTCTTAAAAAAGACTTACAAAGGACCACTCCTGGTCGAGCTTTTGGCCTTTGTATTCAGATATTATTACTATCTCGTCTTATAACTTGCTGGCCATCTTTTGGTGCGGCTGTTACCAGGTTCAATAGTTGTTTTTTCACGTGCCGCTTGAATCTTTCCGCGACGACGTTATTCAACTCCGACTTTGCATAGTTTTATCTTTCTCATTCTCAGGTTCGCATCCTGGTCGAGCGGCTCCATTTCGCCTCTTATAACAGTGTGTAATATAAGACGAAGGCCGGTCGTTTGTTTGTTGATAAAACGTTTATTGGCTTAATATAACCAAGCTTCGATGTACACCTCCATTCGCTACTCAAGCTGGGTTCTAACTGCCCATACCAACCCAATACGTCACGATTGAGCATCTCCCCCCCCTTTCAGTCTCAATGCTCAATCGTGCCGTATCGGAGTTTTCCAATAGACCCCAATTATACCTACACTGTTACAGCTTCACAACTGGCCGATCGAATTGTAGGCAAAAAGGTCACAGCTTTAGTACGTCAGTAAAGGAACTTAAATGTAAGCAATTAGTGATGGACCACGCTCAAGTATTTGTCATTTAGTTATCAATATGCTGAGATTGGATTCGACAGGCGAAACGGTATGTTTCAATCATTATTTATTTATTATATTCTGACCGATCCTCCCAGCTGAATGGGAACGGTCATGTAACTATTTATTGATTAACTGTCCGACCGATCAACACCATTAAAGTAAATATGACGTGGATTGTCATCGTTTGCTTCTGTCATTGTGTTGACATTCAATTTACGGTTCCTGTTAATCTGTTATGATGTTCTGGGACAGACAACGAGTGTAAATCAGGATCCAACACCATAGCAATCAGATGTTATGGCTATTCTGAGAAATAGTATCTAGCAGGTCATAATAACATGGTCATAATAACATGGTCTTATTAACATGGTCCTAATGATATGACCATAATAACATGGTCCTAATAGCTAATAGTCGGTCTCTGTGGCTAAAGGGCTTGCGAACGCGGTTTGCGAGCCCGTATACCCGGGTTCGAAACACGGCAGTGCTGGTTTTTTCGAAAAAGGTATAGGGGCCGGTCGTTCAGAAAGCAATGGCAAACTACTGAACGTAACACTTGCCTAGTACATCAACAGCAGCTGAAAATGCTGGTGTTGACTGCAACGTCCCGTAAGGGATACGCAACAACAAAAAAATAGCTAATAACATGGTCATAATAACACGGTCCTAATAACGCGGTCACAATAACATGGTCATAATAACACGGTCATAATAACATGGTCATAATAACATGGTCATAATAACATGGTCACAATAAAATGGTCCTAATAACATGGTCATAATAACTTGGTCGTAATAAGATGGTTATAATAACATAGTCATAATAACGTGGTCAAAATAACTTGGTCGTAATAACATGGTCATAATAATATGGTCATAATAATATGGTCATAACAATATGGTCATAATAACATGGTCATAATAACATGGTCATAATAACATGTTCATAATAACATGGTCATAATAATAAGGTCATAATAAAATGTTCACAATAACAAGGTCATAATAACATAGTCATAATAACATGCTCATAATAACATGCTCATAATAACATGGTCATAATAAGTCGGTTGTATGTCCTTTACAGGACGTTGCAATCAACCTCTATATTTATTGGCTATTTGTGATTTACAAGACAATTCTACGTTGAACAGTTTTGTAATTGTTATCTGAACTGCCAAGGTTCATATTATCAAAATCAACGAAAAGCTGTTTGGTTCCCAAATCGCCTGCGACAGATTTCAGTATGTTGAGGAATTGTGAAATTGCGTTCACTAACCCCTAAGACAAAAACACCGACATAGTTATAATATGACCGGAAGTCAGCATGGCCGAATGGGTAAGAGAGCCCGTTCTTAAACATCCGGTGTGCTGTTGCTGAGATAGGGGGTTCAACTTCTAACCCGGTCAGGTGGACTAAAATGTTGACTTCTTGTCCTTAACTTGGAGACGTAAATTACAAGTACCTCATAAGTCGGAGTGGATTCGCCTGATGGCGAAGGACACTGGTAATGGGGAAAGCTAATCCACACGCAACATTCAATCCAGTACTACTAGAAATAGTGTGTGGACTACGCTTGAGCTCAAAGCGAGCTAGCGCAACAAAAACCAAATAATATAACCAAACAAGTCGAGGACGGACATACAAATATTTGAATATTGCCGAATTCGTAACAGGCAAAAATATGCACCTACATGCACAGTAAAAACCATCTAATCGTTGAGGTGAGTTGAGCTAAGGACTGACATCACTGCACTCAAGACATTCCCATACGCGCTCCGTCCCCTCGTTCAACAGCCAGCGAAGAGTCACACTATTAATCGTTCCCACCGCTATCTGATTGAAAGTTCTCCTGGTCTTCCCTCTCAGGTTTGAGATTCTACCAAAACCCCTGCCGATCTTCCGCAATCTCATCCTTTCCACATATAGGTTCTCAATCTGTTCCTCCACCTTCTCCACCTGGTCCCACAGGCGCACGACCACCTCTCCCTACATCTAATATTAATCAGAATGTGCGAAAACATATTCAAAATAACTTTATAACTATAAGGACACACAAACTATGACATGTCGTTAAATTCCTTCCTCGGAAAATTACAAATAAATTCTCTATCTATCATTTATAACTGAATTTCTGTTCAGCAAACGATCCTAAAAACACGAAAATTGTTACTTAATAACCCATTTCATAACGTCTTTTTACAATTTAACAGGAAATCCTTATCAATGATGTGGTAATTGATTGCCTGTCAGGTTGTATTATTTGCCGTATTTACTCTGAGTGTTTCTTCTTTTGTGTTCGCCTTTACATTGCCTTCCCACAAGGGCCCATATCCATGCTGTAATCATTGAACATCATCCGGCATTTATGTCGTCTGAGCTCCACTGCGGAGCAAGCACTAGAAGAAATGTCCAATGGCCGGGAGAGTGTCAACCCAGGTCATAACTCCTATGTGTCTTTCTCCTGTCGTACTTTCGCGCACCCAGATTCGAGACGTTTTAGTTGTTTTTCGCACTTATCCCACAAGAAAACAGTTATGTGTGCCTGCCTACAAGTCATCCCTCCCTCGGGGAGGCGAACATTGAACACCTGGTGCATCGTGACAGGCAAATATGATTAATGCACCTTTCATTCGACCGTGAGAAAGCCAGACTTTTTTTCCCCCGGCCATTTTACCTCTGTGGCAGTCTCCATGTCTTTGGTTAGCTTTATGTGAAGTCATGGGGAAGAAGTTCCAGGGATATAGTGATTAGTGTGCTTACCTGAAAGACAGTTGAACGGGTTCAATCGTAGCAGACACCGCATTTTATTTTAGCCAGTACTGCTTCAGGGTCGGCTCAGCTTCATAAAATAGGTTTCATACAACTTATTACATTCTCTATTAAGGAAACTTCACAAACTAACACAACGGAACAAATTGTGGAGGGGGACAGATAGACTTACAAACCGTAGGTTTTTAAGAGCATGCATCTTTCCTATTGCAACATACGCCTGTGAGGCCTGGACACTTACTAAACATAAATGAATGAAGAGCACATAAATGCCTTTGAATATAAATGTTATATACGGGTTCTAAGAATATCTTGGGTACAGAAAAGAACAAATGCATCCATAAAGATGATAAAACACAGAAAACTGAAATATTTTCGTCACTTGAAACGTCATGAAAGTTTGGAGATAACAATAATGGAGGGGTATATGCTCGGGAAGAGAGGAAGAGGAAGGCCAAAGAGAATATGGATGCAGGTTGAGGCAGATGATCGTCAAATGGATTATCGGACGTGGGACATCTTGCTTATGACCGAGAAGTTTTCCGAAAGGTTATGTGAGCTAGCTTCTGCAAAGAACGTGCTACTGAATGAATGAATAGATAAATCAAACAAAGGCGTCGAGAAAGGGAACTAGCCAGCCAACCTAACATGCCTAGAATATGTAACACTTCACACAACAAGTATCTGCTGTGTAGCAACCTTCACCTTTTTAATAGTCGAAAAGTTTTTCTCATGTTGTATCTAGTCTGCAACAATGGAATGGGACGTCGGTTGTTCAGAAAGAAATGGCAGTTGTTCAGAAAGAAATGGCAGTTGTTCAGAAAGAAATGGCAGTTGTTCAGACAGAAATGGCAGTTGTTCAGAAAGAAATGGCAATCTACTGAAATGAAAATTACCTAATCAATCACAAACAGCCAGTAAATATTGAGGTTAACTGCGACGTCCTGTAAAAGGCCATTCAGCTAACTAACATACTTCTGTATTCTTCTTCTTTCGTTCGTCTGAAATATGTTTATAACTGCAATAGTGTCTCTTGTATGAATTTAACAGTCTTTTTTTAGTTCACTCAGCGGTCCATAGAGTTTATCTTCCATTGTTGTCTCTCTAGGCCAGAAGGTTCGCCTGGATATGTTGTAGTTTGGGCAATCCTGGAGTATGAGCTCTGCTGTCTGCGACGCCAAACCACATGTGCACATGGCTGAGTCACCAATCTTGAATTGTGTGTACATGTGGTTGCGTAATCTATTGTGTCCTGTTCTGAGGCGCAGAAGAATGACCTGTTCTGGTCTGTCCATAACGTGGTAAAGGTCTTGAGTAAGGTTTGATGGCCTTCTGACTGATTTGATCATTCTTTTCTTTTTGTGGTATGTAATGGGCACATCAGGTTGTTCTTCTTTTACTCCTTCCTTAGCCAATCGATCAGCTCTGTCGTTTCCGGGGACTCCACAGTGGGATAGTATCCACTGTATGGTGACCTTACGCTGACTGCTAAGTTCAGAAAGTAGTGTCCTTAGAGCTGGCAATTTCCCAGACAGGGGCGCCTCTATTACGGATTTTGCATTTGTCAATATCACCACAGGTTGTGTACCATGGCTGGTATTTTGTAATTTCTCTGTGGCTATCTTGATTACCTCAATTTCAGCATCATAGTTATGGCAGTACTTTCCTGTTGGAACTCTGGCCGTGTCTCTAGTATTATTTGGGTATTCTATGTACACTCCCGCTCCTCCATTTCGAACAGCATTTTGTGCTGACCCATCTGTGTAGACTCGGATCCAAAGATCCTGTGGGTATTCGTCATCAAGGAAGCTGAGAGTGGCTGTTCTGCGCTGTACACTGTTCCGTTCTTCCTTGTCAAATATTCCTCTCACTTTTGTCTGGATTTGTAGCGATAGTCTATGTTCATCTTTCTACGGGGTTCGCTCTGGAATAGTTGTCAGGGTGATACCAACAGTGGGAAGATCGATGGTTTCTCTGCAGAGTCGTTTGGCCTGGTGGATGAAACTACTTATTTTCAACCGCCCCATAGCTAAGTTTTTAAATCGGTTCTTCATAGAGTGGCCTGGAAAGCTGAGGAACTTTTCTGCTTGTATTAGTGTTTTTGTATCTCTGCGTTCTCTTAGAGCTTTTGTCCTCCCCATTTTCTCCATTGCTACTATAGGGGTTGATCTCATCCCTCCTGTAATGACTCTAAGAGCTTGATTTTGCACCTAGTCCAGCTCCTGTAATGTGGTTTTTGATGCTGAACACCACGCAGTTGACCCGTATTCCAAATGTGGTCGTATGCTCTGTTGATAAACTTTGCTAAGTATTTTCCCACTGGCTCCCCAAGTGGTTCCACTTAGCTTTCTCAGGATGGCTATTTTCCTTCTTGCTTTTGCTACTGATTTTTTAATGTGTTTTCTCCATGTCAGCCTGTCGTCGAATTTTACACCAAGGCATGTTGGTTCTTTATCTTCTCTTAGGGGTGTTCCATTTATCTGAATTATCCCTGCCTTTTGTTTCGGAGAAAGGGTAAATATAGTGGTGCTGCACTTGTCAGTGTTTATGCTGACACACCATCTATCCGCCCATGCAACAAATGTATCTACAGCTCTCTGTAGCAATATGGTGGCCACTGATGCATGTTCATTTGCGCTTCACAAAACCAGGTCATCAGCGTACATTGCCGCTTTAATTCCATACGGTAGATTAGCAACAAGATCATTCATGAAGATTACAAAAAGTGTTGGGGACAGGACTCCGCCCTGGGGAACACCGTGACGCAATAGAACTTTCTTGCTCTTGAGACCGTCTATCTGTACTCGGGCTCTTCTGTTGTGCAAGTATGCTTTCACCCATTTGTACATTCTTCCATTGACTTTGCAGTTCTCAGTTTCTTCATCAGACCTTCTTTCCAGACTTTGTCAAAGGCTTGCTTCAGATCTATCCAAGCCGCAAGCACCAACTTCTTCTCTTGGAATGCATCCTCAACTTCTTGAGAGAGGTAGGTTGTCTGATCTTCCGTAGAGTAGCATTGCCTAAAGCCAGTCTGCTGTGGCACAAGGATGTTTTCACTTTCAATGTACCACTGCAGTCTTTGATTGATGATGCGCTCTAGTGTTTTGCAGAGACAGCTGGTGAGATTAATTGGTCTGTAGCTGGAGGCAATGGAACTGTCTTTCCCAGATTTTAGGAGGGGTATCATGATTGCTTCTCTCCAGACTTGTTCAACACTGCCTAAGGTCCATGTGTTATTAAAGATCTGTAGCAGCTTTACTTTGGCCTCTGTTCCTAGGTTCCTGATCATTTGATTAGAGATACCATCAGCTCCTGGTGACTTTCTCATTTTCAGTTTTGATATGGCTAGCTCCAGTTCACTGAATGTGATAGGTGTCTCCATAACCTAATGTACAATTTCCTTCTGTCCTGTATGTTGCCATTTCTCTCAAATCTCTTGTTGTTTCTCTGGACTAATTTCGATATTGTTATCTTGTGCGAATGAGTCCGCAAAATGGTCAGCTGCTTGCTTTTCTGTTAAGATGTTTCCATCTTTATGTAGTGCAATGTTTGAGCATCTCGCCTTGCCATCATCGTTAAGCTGTTTTAATAGCTTCCACAACTTCCTTGTGTCTCTTTCAAAGTTCAGTGACTCTGTTTTCTCCTGCCAGCTTTTTCGTCTAGCCTGCAGCTGGGCCCTTTGAAATTTGGCTTTTGCGTTCTGATATATTGTGGTGCTCTTGGCTGGGATTGGCCTCTGCTTGCTTTCTACATACATCCACATCATTATGCAACTGTTCCAGTTCACTACTCCAGTAGGGTTTATAATGTTTACGGGCTCCTCTTGGTATTTTTTCTCGTGCTGCCTGTAGTATGCATTTCCCGCACTCTTCATCTACTTTATTTATGTCCTTCTCAGTGTTCAGGTATTTAACCAGTATGCTGGTGCGATGCTTGTACATTGCCCAGTCTGCTTTCTTGTAGTTCCACCTCGAGAGGGTGCTGCTTTCACTTACAAGCTAATTTTCTACGGTTAGAAAGACTGGCCGATGGTCACTGCCACCAAGTTGTTGCCCAACAATTCGTGTAATGTTCCACTCCAGGTCTGGTGAATGAAACGCCAGGTCAGGTGTAGTTGTAGTGTGCCATGATCTCGAGTAGAAGGTATGTTGGTCAGATGGTTTTTTAATCAGGATGAATCTATTCTCATCTTGCCAGTCTTAAAGTCTCTCTCCTCTCTGGTCCATGTAATCATAGCCCCAGCTCTGCGAGTGGCTGTTGAAGTCGCCACACACAATCATTTTTCCTTTTAATGGTAGTGTGTCCAGTGCCTGCGGGTGGTCATTTGGACAGTAGTAATTGATCAGGTGAAGGTCTGTATTGTCTGTTTTAAGTTTAAGTGCCTGATACTCAGCCCCTTCCATGTGAACTTCAATTTGGGAAGCAGTAATGTTGTTTTTAACAAGATCATTTCTGTATTTCTTAGAGCTAGAACTGACGGTTGTGAACCTGTTAAAAATGTCAGCTCATGAAGTGGCGGAAGGAGATGGTATCATATAATAAACATGTCTAGTTTATTGTGATGTATTTGTTTCTCTATTTTTCATTCTTCTTTTTCTGCATATTATCCACCATTGTGGCATAGGTGCTCAAATCATCCACACCAAGCCATTCTATCTTATGCTGTTTCCTGCCGCTCCCTCCGTGTCCCCTTAGTATTATACATATTCGTATATTGTTATATTATTCATATATTGTGAGTTCAAGACAAGGGAGTGTCTAGTTATATTGCCCTCAGGTTTTCTCAGGGTGTGTTCTATCCCGCGCCGGCGCCTTTTCTTCACCTCTTGGTTCACTTAGATTTGTTTAATTCTCTCCATGAGCTCTACAGTGGCGATACTGGCATACTGTTTAGTCTTGCTATTCTCCGCAGACCTAATTAGTGAATGTGTGTAGTTTTAGTGTGTAGAATTAGTAATTCTGTTCGTTGTTCTCCGTGTTTCTGACTAATACAGCAGTAGCGATTTAACATTGGAGTTAAAAATTCTAAGTTTGGTGCTAAGTTTAACTTCCTTTAACATCCACAAATTTCATACTGCTATGAAACCAACTCTTTCCTTTTGTATTCAATTTTCCATTTGAAAATGTAAAATCCACTTTCAGGGAAAGGTTAAGTTAGTTGCATATCCTTTACAGGATGTCGCAGTCAAGCCCAGCATTTTTTGGCTATTTGTGATTTCTTGTCAAGTTTACGTTTAGTAGTTTCTCATTTATTTCTAAACGGCCGGCACTTATACCTTTGTATGGAAACCAGCGCAAGGGGAAAAGTAGTCTTATAGAAATACTGCCATTGGTGTGTGAAATGTTAAACCTTCACACATTCTAAGCTAAGATATATGAGGTGGGGTAGTAAATTCCCTTCCTCGTCCCCTTTCCTTCTAAGACAATTCCCATAAGAGAAGCAGAGAATAGATAATGCATCGGACTTCAGAGTTGAAGCACAGTCTGCCAGATTCTTCACGAACAATCAGCCAATCTGCCCCTCTACCTCAAACACGACACATTTACATTAATATAACCAGGACAAGGTAGTCCCAGTAACAGACACAGCCCTTCGGGTGGGGAATGCCCAGCCTTCGCATATACTAGGCCATGATATATGATGTTGAATGATCAGTTTCCTTCCGCGTTGTCTTTCGTTCCAAGACAACTCCCAGAACATTCTGATAATTGCCCGGTTCTCATTTTTATGAAGTTGCGTTTGAGGTTAAAATACTGCATGTCCTTAGCAGGCCGTTGCGAAAAACCGCGGGTTTATTTTCTTATCAATTTTACATCCAGTAGTTTGTC
>OY992896.1:19309335-19534335 GCA_963921405.1 Cepaea hortensis
CCTAGCCCCAAGCACCCATTGAAGCAGGCAGGCTGTGGCGGATCAGCACCCAATTGGCTGGGGGGTGCCCAGCTTGAGGCGGGCGGTAGCTGATCAGTGGCACCTATAGGTGTCTCCCACCGTCAGAGGCAACACGTGGCGCCCCATGTCTACGCCAACTGACAAGGACTTATAACCCGTAACAGTTGCCTCTCGCTTTGATTCCGAGACCAGTTAAGACCAGGGATGGAGTTATTGCCTCTCCATAGCACAAAGCCTGGGCTAAAATATAGAGATCATGTGTTGCCCATGCAGCATGATCCCTCTCTCGGCCTGCCTAGTTCACTCCAGAGGAAAGGTAACACCCCTACATCTGGAACAAGACAAGCTGCAGAAGCTGCCGGATCAGCAAAGCAATGCTCTAACTGTCCGCCTGTCGGAGCTTCGATCCTAGACCAGTCGCCAACCAAGGCTTAGGGCCTGGTCTGCCCTGCCATGACAATTTTGTCTTTAGCTTGCATTTCCTCGCACCAGGGTAAGACTTGTACCCTCCCAATTGCGCTCTTCCGCCCGAAGCCGTTGGCACAATGTGGGGTGTCGGGTTTGGTAAGCGCCGCCCAACGTTCGGCGCTAACAGAAACCAGGTAGTACCGTCTACTGTTATACGGTAGCTCAGTCATATCTGACTAAGACCTGACTGTAGCCAGTATAGTAGTATAAGTAATAAATACACTTTTCCATCACATCATTGATAAACAAGTCTGTAAGTTCTCTGCCAGCACTGATACAATATGTAAGCAATCTAAAAAGCAGCAATGATTATTGTCTAAAGCTCAAGGCAGCAGCAAACAAAACCATCAAAGCAAAACTTAACTGTCAAAAGTAAGAGACCAATGAACAGGATCAATAAAGAAATATGTGAGTCATTCACATACGTGTGCAAGAATCAACAGATGCAAAACTGCAATCATTATCTGGGTGTAACAAAAGTAAACATGCAAGAAAGCAATCCAACCCATGAAAAAAGATAAAATATGTAAAAAGGCATGTTTTTATGATTAGAACACACAATAATTCCCCCTCTCTCTCTAAAAAAACAAAACAGTATTAGTACCATTTTCTTTACAAACCGAAATGAAAAAGTTCTAAGGATGAAATTAGCATAACTAAAGACATTACTTTTCTTTTATGTAAACTGAATGGTAATCAATAGAAAGTAACTAAAACAAAACAACTAAAGATAACAGCATACAATTAACTTGAATAATGAAGGCAAACAAATATTGCACAATTTATTCCCTGGCAATATTTTGCTGTTTCTCGTCAGTTGCACACTGCAGAAAACAGTCCATCATATAATGAAGTAGGATAATGAATCCTTTAAAATGAAATACACAAAACACATTGTCATACGTTTCACTGTCACCACCGCAGTTTTACAGAGGCTAACACCTCTTTTTTGTCTGTAAATATTTATGAAGTATGCATATGGTGAGATACAGTGAAATGTGTCCGGCAAAAATTGTGCAAATTTTTGTTTGTGTCTTCAGTATCCAAAATCACAAATTGAAAATGTTTTGAATGCCTGTAAAATAAGTGTCAACTAAATTAAATTGGACAGGTAGAAACATAAAACACAATTGTAATGGATTTCAGAAGTTGATGTTTTAATTATGAAAATTCATATATGTTGAAAAAAGTTTCGCCAACCATTTTGAATTATTCCATTATGCTCTTAGATAGTAATACTGTCTTCTTCTTCTTCTTCAGCGTTCCGAGCCATTGAGGTTCTTTGCTGCAAATACAATCCGTCTCCATTCGTCTCTCTGGTGGACCTTCTCTTGCCAGTCGTTGATTCCAAGTGCTTGCAGGTCTGTACATGTATTATCTCTCCACCGCCTTCTTGGTCTACCTCGGGGTCTACGGTCATTTATTTCCTGAGTGTAAGCGAGTTTTGTTTCCCTATTATCTTCCATTCTTTCTATATGCCCCAGCCATTGTAGTCTATTAGCCTTCATGATACCAGTGATTAGCGGGGACTTAAACATATCATAAATGTCTTTGTTACTTCTTCTTTTCCACTCTCCACTTTGTGTATCCCTAATGGGTCCAAAGATGCGTCTTAAAATTTTGTTCTCAAAGGTTTGTAACAAGGCTTCGTCTCCTTTCGTTGTACTCCAGGTTTCAGAGCCATACAGCACAACTGGTCTGATCAGTGTTTTGTATATTGTGATTTTGGTGTTACGAGATAGCGCCTTTGATTTTAGTAGATGTTGTAGTGCATAGTATATCTTATTTCCAGAGTTGATTCTAGTTTGTATTTCTTCCCTTATGATGTTGGAGCAGTTGAAGATCGTACCCAGGTATTTGTATGTTTCCGTTCTTTTAATGGTCATATTATCTATTTGTAAGTGGCCAGAGTTTCTAGCCATTCCGTCTCTTGAAATTACCATATATTCTGTCTTATCTTGGTTGATAACCAGCCCCATCTGTTGGGCTTTTCCCTTTAAGTGAGTCAATATTTCCAATGTCTTTTGTTCACTTTGCCCTATAATATCTATATCATCTGCATAACCAAGCAGCTTGGATGTTCCTCCAATATGACATTCCTCCTTTACCTTCCTTACAACTTTCTCTAGAGCCAGATTGAAGAGTAGCGGCGATAGTGCATCACCCTGTTTCAAGCCAGATGTTATTTGGAAGGGGTCTGATTTCCTGCCTTTATATGTTACTATATTATAAGTATCTTCCATGCATAGTCTGGTCATGTTGATTAACTTCCTTGGTATTCCAAATTCCTGCATAGCATTCCATAGACTATTCCTATGGACACTATCATAAGCCTTTTTAAAATCCACAAAAATGTTATGGAGATCTCTTTTATATTCCCAATGTTTCTCGGCTATTTGTCGTAAGATAAATATCTGATCTATTGTTAATACTGTAGCCGTATTAAATGTTATAGCCACTGGGAAGGAACAGTGATGGAAGGCATGGTATCTGGAGGAGGCAAGGGTCAACCAGCAGGAAATGGACACCGGACATCACAGACAATTTGGGCATGAAAATGCATGAGGCTGGAGAAATGGCCAGAAATTGAGATTTGTTTTGGTGGGTTATGATGAGCACTCAGGACTACTACAAGATAATGATGATATTAGGTAGTGCGGTACTGTATCATAATTTTAAGAGATACATAAGGGCTGATGAGCCAGAGTTGGAGTTATACAGACCAAGACCTTGTTTTACCTAGATGTAGGGCAGCCTGGGGAGACCACTGGTTTCTAACCATATCACACATCTCCTTGATCTCCTTGTACAGTGAGATCAAATTAGATAAGGGATAAAATTGGGAGATCTTGTGTGCAAAGCACACATTAAAAATCCCGCAGTGGTTTGAAATCTTATATAGCAGGCTGTAATGTCACTACCCTGGCAAGAGTGCTGTGAAAGAAAAGCTACCCACGGGTAGATACAGCCAGTTACCTTTGATGGAAACTATCTAAAGGAAGTAAACTTTATACAAATGCACGCTGAAGTCAGACACACACTGACCTGTGAGTGGTGCTTAACCAGGTCAGATGTGCTGCCCCGAAGGATGGAACTAAGAAGAACAAGGAGAGGACTGAACCCAGACCATAGCATTGGCAAACCAGTGACCACAACACTACCACAGCTCATGATAAAAGAAAAACTTCTGAAATCCAATCTGGCACATAGAAAGCAAAAAGCAAATTAATGAAACCTCTACTAGTCCCAGAGTCTCCACCTTCCATGAGGCCACTGGTCAGGTCCTCGGAATCTGAGACCGAAGATGCATCTTCTTTCCTGGTGCTGCTGGAATCAGCAGACTTGATGCTTGAGTCTTCTGGTTGGTCTTTCTTTGACTTCCTGGCTGGCGAATGCCGAAACTTTTTCCGCACGCTCCATTTTCGTAGACTGTTGGTCTTGTTGATACCTGGAAGCTTTTTAATAAATGCTTTCTGGACGTATTTTGCTCGAATCCAGGCTTCTCTTGCAACTCTGAAATGTTACAGGTAAAGCAAATATTAGATACAAGTTAAACACGAATGGTAACATACATCTCTTGACAGTTGCTACTATTTGGGTGTAAAGTGTTATCTGGCTGGCTTTGACAGACAATAATTTGTTACATTGTGCTTCAAGAAAAAGGAATAATAATTACAACCCATGGTGGGGACCAGGGATGGAGTTATACCTCTTCATATCACAAAACCCAGGCTGAATTTAAAGACCATGTGTTGCCCATACAGCATGATCCCTCTCTCAGACTGCTTTGTTTACTCCAGAGGAAAGGTAACACAAGCTACAGAAGTGGCCAGATCAGCAAAGCACTGCTCCAACTGTCTGCCTGTCAGAGCTTCGATTCTAAATCTGTTGCCAACCAAGGCTTAGGGCCTGGTCTACCCTGCCATGACATTTAGTCTTTAAGTTGCACTTCCTTGCACTAGGATAAGGCTTGAACCCTCCCAATTGCGTTTCTCCTCCCGAAGCCGTGGTCACAATGTGGGGTGTTGGGTTTGTTATGTAAAGTGTGAGTAGGAAGTAAAAGACCCTTCCCATGCCTTGGGGTATACTGAATATGTGTTACCCGCCCCATACTTGCACAGACTAATCAGCATCTGATGGGTGATTGTGGTCAATATCATGATTGTGGTCAATATCGTGCCGTCGTCTTCACAATGTTTGTTGGTACTATTAAATCTGTGGACAGGCATATTAGGATATAGCTGGTCATGATTCAGCACAACACAGACAGACAGGCAGCCAGCCTGAGATGGTGATGCTTCCTCCATGGGTTTGAGATATTTAAATGTGAGCAGACTCCAACCAAATATCCAGTGGGGAAACAAGAGATAGAGAAAGTCAAGGAAAGAAAATTCTTGACAGCCGTTCATTATGGCAGGTGAAAGTATCAGCACAAGGATTGATGCCTTCTGCTGGAGATCATTATGGGAGGTGAAAGTATCATCACATGGATTGATGCCTTCTGCTGGAGATCATTATGGGAGGTGAAAGTATCATCACATGGATTGATGCCTTCTGCTGGAGATCTTTATGGGAGGTGAAAGTATCATCACATGGATTGATGCCTTCTGCTGGAGATCATTATGGGAGGTGAAAGTATCATCACATGGATTGATGCCTTCTGCTGGAGATCATTATGGGAGGTGAAAGTATCATCACATGGATTGATGCCTTCTGCTGGAGATCATTATGGGAGGTGAAAGTATCATCACATGGATTGATGCCTTCTGCTGGAGATCATTATGGGAGGTGAAAGTATCTGCACATGGATTGATGCCTTCTGCTGGAGATCATTATGGGAGGTGAAAGTATCATCACATGGATTGATGCCTTCTGCTGGAGATCATTATGGGAGGTGAAAGTGCTGTTTGTCTATCAAGAATGATGATAACCATTCATTTCATCCAATGGGGTTGAAAGTATGGAGATGTGAGTTCTAAGATGGCCGGTAAGACCTATTTTGGCTCGAAATGTTCTTTGACAATGTGGGCAAATAATGCGGAGGAGGATCTCCTGCAGTGGTTTTTCGATCCAGCCTTTTCTTCACAGCTCTTGCAATCCTGGTTGCTTCACAAGTGACTGCACCCTTGCGTAATGATGTACACCACAAATTTTGGTCTTTTGCAGGTCTCCCAGGTGTCAAGATGAATTCCAAAAGCTTTCAGTGAGATTTTCAGAGTGTCTTTAAAATGATTCCTCCAACCGCCTTGGAAGCATTTACCATAATGCAGTTTGCCATAAAAAATTAATTTAGGGAGCCTGTGATCTGGCATGCGAGTCAAGTGACCAGCCCAGCGAATCTGATTCTTCATTAGTAAAGAGTGAATACTGGGCATGGACGCTCTTTCTAGGACTTCAGTGTCTGGGATCTTGTCTTGCCATTTACTCTTCAATAGCTTCCTAAGGCAGACTGTTTACAAGTGGTCTAATTTCCTAGCATGTCGCTGATAAACAGTCCAGGCTTCACAAGCATATAGCAGTGTGGATAATACAACTGCTTTGTAGACTTTTAGCTTTGTTTGCAGGCTTATTCCATTTCTCTCCCATACATTCTTGTACAGTCTGCCAAAGGCTGCACAAGGTGAAAGAATCAGCACATGGAGTGATGCCTTCTGCTGGAGATCACAAAGTGTAAAGAAACATGTGCAGAAATTTTAAACAAGCCACAAGTCAAACCTGTTACATTCTGGGGTTGCCCTCACAGCCACAGATTCATCCACGTCTGCTTCATAGCATTTGTTGACCACATCATTGCCCAGCTCTAGCATCACCTTCAGGTGTTCTGGTTCCCAGGTGTCCAATGTAATAGACCGGACCTGACATTCATAAAACAAAAATCAACTGCAACTGATGTTTCCAGATGATACTGAAACAACAGAAATGAACTGCCTACAAAGAATTCTAGAATTATTGAGAAGAGACAAGATCAGAAATATGATATCAGGAAGCCAGCAGAGATAGAACCTGTGATAAAATGTTTTGCGTATCCTTTTACAGGACTTAGCTGTCAACAGCAGCATCTTTCAGCTGTCTGTTGATCTCTTGGCAAGATTACGCTCAGTAGTTTGCCATTGCTTTCTGAGCGGCCGGCTCAGTATCCGCAAGTCACGAGCGGGGGTCGAACCACCTCAGTTCTCGCTCCACTGCGAGACTCTGCGTGATAAACGGGATTACAGAGAGAAAGTGTTGTAACCCCACAGCCAGAGAGACCGGCAGAACCTGTGATAGGCTACATTAATTACAACAAATCAAATGAATTGGCCATGTAACAAGATTACTGGAAGACAGCTTCCCATAGAAAACTATGGCACTTGGACTAAGGAAACAGAGTAATAGGGTCAATCTTCTTTTCCATCCCCAATTGATGCACAGACTCTCAACAAACTAAGTAGGGATTATGGCAGTGCTAGATTTTATTAGAAGGCAGCAAGTCAAATGGTTTAACCATGTAACTAGGTTACCAACTAACAGTATACCACAACAAGCAATGATGTACAGTCCAGTCCATGGGAATATCCATACATGAAGCTCATAAACGGGCACTCTCCCGCTCTTTATACTTCACCTTTACCCCGCAAGGTACAAGAGGAACATGATGAAACTCTCATCAAGCTTACTCCATGCCAGCCTATTTTTGATATATCATATCGATAAGTGGTGCCAGCTCCATATTTGTATAGACCATTTAACACTCAATGGTTGGTGTGGTCAATATCATGCCAGCCATTTTTATTTCCCAGAAGTCCTTTCCATATTATGATTTTCTTTCTTCTACCACCTATGCTGTCTTTCCCAAGTCATACATTGTTTTCACATTCCAGATGCCAATTCTGGAGATATTCCTAGGTTAAAGGAAGTTAATCAGTGATCCAGAATCCTTGTGGGTTTCACTGCATCATGTCATACCTCTTCTAGAAGATACTTTCTTCTTCCTTGGCTGATTTATTATGTTTTTTTTCCCTTAACTTTCGACCTGTTCATGATTGGTTGCATTTTGCAGCTAAAGTTATCTATGGGTGAGGAAGCCAGTCCCAAGCCCAACCTTCCTTAGCTGCCTCTTATGACATGCATGGCAGGTTACAATTTTACTAATCTTTGCTTCCTTTATAGTCTCTGTTAACTCACAGGCAAGAGCAACAGGTTACTCCCACAAACGATGAATTAATGGGAAATGTAAAGCTGTGAATACCACCATCTATGAAGCACACACAAACACTAGCGCCATATCTCTCTTCAAAATTTAACCAATAAAAGACAACATGTAGACATAGAAAGAAACAAAAGACTTAAATGTGAACAGGAATTATCTACTCTTTAAATTCCAAAAGGTTTAGCAGCAGATTGTCAACTGGAAAAATAACCAGCAATAAACATGAGGAATGAATTATAACAAGATCTTTTTTTTTTTTTTTTTTGGCGCTCGCTTGCTTTGAACTCAAAAATAGTCCATACACACTACGTCTGGTAGCACTAGACTGAATTGTATGTGTGGATTAGCTTTCCCTATTACCAGTGTTCCTCGCCCATCAGGCAAACCCACTCTGACTTCAACAGTACTTGTAATTTACGTCCCCAACTAGAGGACGCACTAGACAACATACAAATTGAAAATTATAGCTACCGCCCAGGATTTGAACCTGTCACCTCCAAATGATTATGGCGCCTCGCTGCGGAAACAAGTGTACTTCGATGCATGACCAACTAGACACCTAAAGGTGTCTTCATTAGCCAGGTCTATCATACACATAAACCTATAACTATAGAATATGGACAGAATTTGTATCTAACCATTGAGATAGTCCCATAGACCTCAGAATTTTATATGAAACCAGCATAGGTCAAATAAGAAACACAAACATATTGGACTGTAATGCTGTGTCCAGTAAATTAACAAACATTTAAAGAAGAGAAATGATTGGTCGGTTCCAATGTTGTACAAAACAAATGAAAACCTTAAAATGATTTGAGAAATTTGACAGTAAAGATGTTTTGGGCACATAGTGAGGAGAAATAAACTTGAAAACTTAGTGACAAAACCGATGAGTAAAGAAAAAGGGGAAGACAGAGTGATCGATTCCTGAATGGTCTGACCATCTGGCATAATTAGGAGAAGAAAACAGACCTGATTCAAGACTCTGATGATCGTATGTTCTGACTGAATATGAAAAGTAACATAACGTGACGGCCAGGACTTATGGGGATAAACTCAGCAGACGCCAAGCATTCCTTGGGATTGAAAGCTAAAGGTAGTCCCATATAGATATTGGGACATAAAATGTTAGGCCTTCACATTTTCTAGGTCATGATACATGGGCTGTAGTGGCTAGTTCCATTTCTCACTGCCTTTCCATCTCTGACAATTCACAGAAAATTCAGAAATTTGTCTGGCGCAAATTTTAACCCAAGAGTTAAAATATATATTGGGGTACACAATTACACAGCTGTCACAGTTCATTATTAATATTTTTTTCCACAATTGGTGCTCTCTGTGATTATACCAGGGATAGATGCAGCAGTGGGTTTCCCTTGCCTTCTGTTTCTTTGCATACAACTGAAATAAAGCTTGACAGGCTGTAAAATAAAACCCACTGATAGTCAGATTATACACAACTAATGTTCATCTACATAAATGTTAAATTCTAGTATTGGTATCGCACGAACTGTTAGTTTCTGAGTTGGGAGAATGGGAGAGTTCTCCAACATTCCCTATAGAGATAATCCCTTGGTGCCAGATCAGGAGAAAAGTCTTTCCACCAACATCACTCTAACAGATGCAAGATGCCTTCAATACCTGAACGTCAATGCATTACCTTTGACAAGTGCACTCCAAAGCTTCTGTGAATTCCGGAACATTCTATGCACAAGGTGACGCCAAGATTGATGCTTGCCCACCTGGGATCGGGGGCTCCGCAGTCACAACAGCGTGAGTTACCTGGGATGACTAGAAGCTGCTCCATCCTCCTGCAGAAATCATGCCATAAATGTTAAACAGAATCCACTTAAAAAAGAGGGAACCTTACTAACATAGTGGCTAGCGTCCGGCAGTCATGTGTTCGAATCCACACTGAAGTGGGGATGTTTTAAACATACCTGTGCTCCTGACTGTGGCAAAAGGGTTATGAATACAATTCTTAATCCCACATTCAAAACACAGCTGCGGGCAATTTGGAAGCAGACCACCTTGCCTTGGTTTCCATACAAAGGTATGAATGTTGGTCGTTCAGAAAGCAATGACAAACTACTGAACGTAAACTTACCAAAAAAAAATCAGTCACAAAACGCTGGGGTCGACTGCCACATCCTGTAAAGGATATACAGCTATATTTTAACCTGTGCAAACAGGTTGACTGTCACATCCTGTAAGAATATGCAGCTATATTTTAACCTGTGCTCACAGACTGACCCAGCCTAAAACTGGTACCTGGAAATGGTCTGGGAAAGAAAGGTGATCTGACTGATACTGACCACACCACACATAGAGAGCCAATTGATCTATACAAATCTGAGACTGACACCTCATGCCAAATTCCTCAAAGCCAGGACAAGGGTCTTTTGTTTCTTTTTGTTTTCACTTATTTGTACCAGAACTACAGGAGTACAGCAAAGTGTGATTTTGCTCAAGTACATTTTGAGTGATGCTGGATAACCACATGAACAATATCATATGCAGAACAGAGACAGAGAGTGAGAGAGATACAGAAAGTAGACATGTTTTGTCATCTTAATTAAGCATGTCCATCTGTCACTGTCTGTCCAGTTAATGAAACAGGTCCTTCGCAGAATGTCACCATCATCACCGCCCACCAGCTCGTCTGCATCATGCGTTTTCATGTCTCAGGTGCCTGCAATGTCCTCTGTCCAGAATCATGCTAGTGGATCCCAGGGTTTTCATGCCTCAGGTGTCTGCAATGTCCTGTGTCCAGAATCATGCTAGTGGATCCCAGGGTTTTCATGTCTCAGGTGCCTGCAATGTCCTGTGTCCAGAATCATGCTAGCAAATCCCAGGGTTTTCATGCCTCAGGTGTCTGCAATGTCCTGTGTCCAGAATCATGCTAGTGGATCCCAGGGTTTTCATGTCTCAGGTGCCTGCAATGTCCTGTGTCCAGAATCATGATAGTGGATCCCAGGGTTTTCATGTCTCAGGTGCCTGCAATGTCCTGTGTCCAGAATCATGCTAGCAAATCCCAGGGTTTTCATGCCTCAGGTGTCTGCAATGTCCTGTGTCCAGAATCATGCTAGTGGATCCCAGGGTTTTCATGTCTCAGGTGCCTGCAATGTCCTGTGTCCAGAATCATGATAGTGGATCCCAGGGTTTTCATGTCTCAGGTGCCTGCAATGTCCTGTGTCCAGAATCATGCTAGCAAATCCCAGGGTTTTCATGCCTCAGGTGTCTGCAATGTCCTGTGTCCAGAATCATGCTAGTGGATCCCAGGGTTTTCATGTCTCAGGTGCCTGCAATGTCCTGTGTCCAGAATCATGATAGTGGATCCCAGGGTTTTCATGTCTCAGGTGCCTGCAATGTCCTGTGTCCAGAATCATGCTAGCAAATCCCAGGGTTTTCATGCCTCAGGTGTCTGCAATGTCCTGTGTCCAGAATCATGCTAGTGGATCCCAGGGT
Organism: Cepaea hortensis; assembly: GCA_963921405.1. Classification (NCBI taxonomy): domain Eukaryota; kingdom Metazoa; phylum Mollusca; class Gastropoda; order Stylommatophora; family Helicidae; genus Cepaea; species Cepaea hortensis. The sequence continues at coordinate 19,320,482 of OY992896.1, forward strand.
TTTCATGTCTCAGGTGCCTGCAATGTCCTGTGTCCAGAATCATGCTAGCAAATCCCAGGGTTTTCATGCCTCAGGTGTCTGCAATGTCCTGTGTCCAGAATCATGCTAGTGAATCCCAGGGTTTTCATGCCTCAGGTGCCTGCAATGTCTCTGTCCAGAATCATGCTAGCAAATCCCAGGGTTTTCATGCCTCAGGTGTCTGCAATGTCCTGTGTCCAGAATCATGCTAGTGGATCCCAGAATTTTCATGCCTCAGGTGCCTGCAATGTCCTCTGTCCAGAATCATGCTAGTGGATCCCAGGGTTTTCATGTCTCAGGTGCCTGCAATGTCCTGTGTCCAGAATCATGCTAGTGGATCCCAGGGTTTTCATGCCTCAGGTGTCTGCAATGTCCTGTGTCCAGAATCATGCTAGTGGATCCCAGGGTTTTCATGCCTCAGTGCCTGCAATGTCCTGTGCCCAGAATCATGCTAGTGGATCCCAGGGTTTTCATGCCTCAGGTGTCTGCAATGTCCTGTGTCCAGAATCATGCTAGTGGATCCCAGGGTTTTCATACCTCAGGTCCTGCAATGTCCTGTGTCCACAATCATGCTGGTATATCCCAGCCTCTCCTTTCATGAACCAAGCCTTCCATCACTGGCCTCCCCAAACCAATGTGATGTTTTATATGGCCAAAGTATCTCAGTTTCTGAGATACAACGCTATTTACGAGCCAGTTCTCTTCAATGTTCGAATCCTGTAGCACGTCAGTATCTTCTTCTTCTTGATCCATGATTTTATATCCAGGGTCTTGCCGGCTGGTGTGGGCGATCATGCGTCTCCACAAATTATGATCTCCTACGATATGGATCAATTCATGTGTTGACTCCCTTCCGTGCCATGATGCAAGACTGTCAAGAATCTTCTCCCGCTGTTTTCCTCTATCTTGGCCTGCTAGTTTTTATCTCTAACTGCTGTGGGATCTCTAATGTGAGGAATCTTTAATGTGAGTAATTTTTAATGTGAAGGATCTTTAATGTGAGGAATTGTCAATGTCAGTAATCTTCAATGTGAGGAATCTGTAATGTGCTAAACACTAATAATTGTGGGCAATATTCCAGAAACAGCTTACACTTTTGCCTTGCTCTGTTTCGCTTCCACCGGGGCAGCAGCTTCGCCTGGACTAGATTCTTTGGATGAGGCACTGACAGCTTTCTTGTTCTCCTGCAACACCACAGAAACATTTGGTCATGAAGATGTATGGCACAAAAGAACTGGGCAGACAACCCATGAATCAAGGGGGGGGGGGGGGAAGCGAAGGAGAAATGCTAGCCTGGATGGGGGATGCAATGAAAAAAACTGGGAATTCTATCTGGATGGATGGATGGGTTGATGGATGGATGGGTTGGTGGGTGGATGGGTTGATGGGTAGATGGATGGATGGGTTGGTGGATGGATGGGTTGGTGGGTGGATGGGTTGATGGGTAGATGGATGGATGGGTTGGTTTAATAGATGGGTGGATGAACAGATGGGTGGTTGAATAGATGGGTGGTTGAATAGATGGGTGGTTGAATAAATAGGTGGGAGGGTGGATTGGATGAATGGATGGCTGAGTGTAGCTGGAGGGGCCTTTGTCAGTAGTCCACAGGGCAGACAGGAGAAGCAAAGGAAGACCAAGGGACATGGAGAGTGAAGGTGAGTGGTGTTGAGAGGACATGGGTGGCGCTGTATAGGGTAGCTAAGGGCGGCTCATAGTGAGTGGTTGGGAGCCAATGAAATACACTGAAAAGTACGTTAAAAGTCTGAGTGGAAAATGCAGATGCTAAACCCCATTGTCCTTGAAGAGTTAAGGCAGTTCCAGCAAGGCAAGATATATGAAGGGCTGAAACTGACGTAAAAACCAGTGTGTGTAATGTTTGAGACTCATTTTGCTGACATGAAAAGAGAGACTACCAGTGAAGATGATGATGACTATGTCAAGCAGTACCAGGAGAAGTAAAGAGAAGTAACAGTGTAACCTGCCATGCATGCCATAAGAGGCAACTCATCATCATTATCATCAAGTGCCATGCCAGCTGGCGCAGGTGTTCACATCTCTCTACATATCCTGGTCTTTGGTGTTCTGGTTCAACTCCACTGAGGATATTCCCCCCATGCCACCGTCTCAATTCATCCAGTGTCATTTCTCTTGGTCGGCCTCTGCCTCTCTTCCCCTTGATCTTTCCAGTCATCACAATGTTCTCCAATGCCCCTCTTCTCATCACATGACCAGAGAAAGTTGTTTCTCTTTCTTATTGTTGTATATAATGTTCTACTTTCATCAGCCTCTTTTGGGCAGTAGTCATTAGTTACTTTGGCAGTCCAAGGAATTCGCAACATTCATCTCAGGAACCATATCTCTGTTGCTTCCAAGTTCTTCCTAATTTGTTCATTCACACTCCAAGATTCACAAGAGGCAACCAAGTAAGTGATTATGAGACCAGTTACATCATCCCATTTTAAACTTCAGCTGCAAATTCTAACTAATCATGACTAAGTCAACATTGGCTTGGGGTGGGTTGGTTAAAGCCCCATATCCCACTAGAAGATGAAAAGTATGAAACAGAATACCAGACATTGCATTTAAATACTAAGTTAACATTGGCTTGGTGTGGGTTGGTTAATGCCCCATATTCCATTAGAAGATGAAAAGTATGAAACAGAATACAAGATTGCATTTAAATACTAAGTTAACATTGGCATGGTGTGGGTTGGTTAATGCCCCATATCCCACTAGAAGATGAAAGGTATGAAACAGAATACCAGACACTGCACTTAGCTCCAATTGATTAGCATTAAAACGTATCACAAGCACCACTTATTAGGTCAAGGCCGAGGCAGAACCTCACTTTGAAATGAACCCAGGTAAATCCCAAAGGATAGCAACCATTTTGCACATCAATGATGAAAGCTCCGTGTAACTAGGTAATTATGTTTTTAACGAAATCCAGATCTTGCCGCTGATGAAAAATATGGATGGGAGATGAAGGGAAAGAATATCTTCATGTGTTTGAAGATAGGGGTTGAATGATTCACAAAACATATACACAAAAATAAATAGTTTCAGCCAAAGATGGAATGAATATGATCACAGAAAGTTCACCGTGCTGTGTTTACAGTTGTTGAATTGTGCTTGTAAATGTCATGATAGTATGATTATTTCTGGATAGATGGATGGATGGATGGCTGCGTGGGTGGATGAATGGATGGAAGGACAGAACGGTGGATGGGTGGGTGGGTGGATAAATGGGTGGAAGGACAGACATATGTGTGGTGGGTGGATGAATGAGTGGAAGGACAGACAGATGGATGGATGGATGGGTGAGTGAGTGGAAGGACAGACAGATGGGTGGGTAGGTAGATGAATGGGTGGAAGGACAGACAGATGGATGGATGGGTGGATGAGTGGGTGGAAGGACAGACAGATGGATGGATGGGTGGATTAATGGGTGGAAGGACAGACAGATGGATGGGTGGGTGGGTGGATGGATGTATAGGTGGATGAATGGATGCTTCAATTGTAGGATTAATGGAGGGCAGGCTGGATAGAGGGTTGGATGAAAGTAGGGTGGAAGGAGGGGTGGATGGATAAACAGATGGTCAATGGTAAAATGAATTCCTACGCTAGTTGGCAGGGTACATGATGTGACTGATAGAAAATATTAAATAAATCTGAAAGGCAGTAGGAGATGTTACACTCACTGTACAGTAATTTTGCAATCTGCATCATTCGAGGAGTTAGATGCCATACAAAGTGGAAAAAGCCCAAGAAATCAATATTATGTTTCTAATAAAATAATCCAGCATAAAAAAATCCCCAGAAAAACAGTAATAAGCCCAACCTCTTACCCCTTTATCAAGCACAGCATGCAGTGTGTCTTTGTAGGCATGGCTAATGCTGGCATTCAAGGCACTTATCCACAGCTGGCATTCTTCATCAGAGTCTGCCTGAAGTATGTGGCTCCTGCAATGGAAACAGTGGTTAACAATAACATAATTAATTCTCAACTATACTGAAACTTCAACCATTAGATTTTCAAAACCGTGTTGTGCAGACAGAAAGACTTAATAGCGAATCTGAGATTACTGTGGGGATAACAAAACTCTGCATTTGAAGAGTGTCAGTGTTATGTATTACAACCAGAATATAATTCATTTATTCACTTCATTTGGTATATAACTCTGCAGAGGGCACCTGATGATGTGCACTGAAATATGCCAGGCAAAACATTGTGCAGCCCATGACTTCTTTGTTGAAATAAAATGGCAAGTAAGTAAATAAAAACAAGCACTCTTCACAGACCAAATAGGAGCAGAAGAAGAGGCTGACCATGTCAATGATGGACAGAGAGAATAACAAAAATGTCTAAGAGAATCTTGATATATGAAGCTCATACATTAGCACTCTCCCACACTCTCCCACTGCTCATGTTTCAACTCTACACAAGGTACAAGGGGAACAAGATGAGATGGTGATAAGACACTTTCACATTACTGAGCAATAGCAGTCTACTGGTGGAATGCCCGGACATATCCAGTTTCTGGAGAATTTAACTAGGTGAATTCTATTACATCTAGAGAATCAGAGCACTGTTAACTTAGGACCCGCAACCTCAGTTTTCCAATGTTAAAAAAAGTTATCTGCATATCCTGTACAGGATGTTGCAGTCAACCCCAGCATTTTTTGGGCTGTTTGTGCTGTCTTGGCAAGTTTATGTTGAGTAGTTTGCCACTGCTTTCTGAATGACCAGCACCCATACCATTTCATAAAAAACCAACGTAAGGTGGCTGGCCTGCTGTCTAATCGCCCAGAGCTGTGTTTCAAACATGATATGCGGGATTACGAATTGCACCCGTAACCCCATCGCCACAGAGCCAGCCATTTTCCAGTGTATATAATTCAAAAATCTCGCTGAACTAAATGTCCTATGTCTGGTTTCTTGACAGCTAGTTTTAACTTTTTTACTCTTTAGAAGAAAAGCTGTCTAACTATGACACTGCCAGCTTGCAGTTTCCAGGCAATGAACATCCCTTAAGGGCGGAACAGCTGAGACAGTAAACACAGCCTTGTACAGAGCCCTCACGAGGGTACTGACCACAAAGTTCTTTCTAACCCAACTTATGTTATGTTGTTTGTCCATCAAGAATGATGATGACCATTCATTTATTTCATCCAGTGGGGTTGAAAGTATGGAGCCGTGAGTTCTAAGATGGCTGATAAGGCCTATTTTGACTCAAAATGTTCTTTGACAATGTGGACAAAGAATGCTTGACGTTTCTGGAGGAGGATTTGGAAAGAGGATAACAAATTTAGAATAGATTGGAAATTGTTAATTTAAGTCACCTTTTGTCCTTGACTTTGGATCATGAATTTACAAGTACCTATGAAGTTCACCTGATAACGAGGGACACTGGTAATAAGGAAAGCCAACCCTCATGTAAAATCAGCCTGATGCACTCATTAGTAGTACCCTTGAGTTCAAAATGAGCGAATGCAATGACAATCTTGGCTAATGCTGAGGCAACATTCCACTAATTATAAAACAACCTGTAATGCTTATAACATATAAATTTAAAGTTGAAAATTGTGTATGGCCTGCAAACAATGTTATAAATATTCAAATGGCCCTTGGCAGAAAAAAACAAAGATTCCCCGCCAGTTTTAAAAGGTATTGCCAGGAGGATAACCACATGAGATAATAACATCACTTGTTAATCTGGGACGCAGAGGTGTTTCCAAGGCACCAGGGCTAGGTTCTATACTGGCCAAGACCTATTGACGCGTCCTTGTCGAGCGTCCTGGGCAACAGGTCCCTTTTGGGTCCTGGCTAAAGTCAGTAGGATCGTTGATTCCAAAGAAAGTCATAGAGTGTCTGCATGCATGGCGAGGAACCACCAGTCTGCACACCAATAAGCCAGACATGGGACAACAGATACTCATGCAAACCTCAGGTCATGTATGACATCCCACTGATATTTGACAACAGGATGTCTTCATCCGACATACAGGACTTTCACGCTGGAGTTCATAGCCAGCGAACACAAGCAAGCAAGCAAGCACTTGTTAATCTCTCTTTATTCAGTTATCTAGCACTACCTCTATCTTTCTTTCATTGTCACTCTCACTTTCCCAGTTCCTTTCTCCATCTTTCCTCTGCCCTGCTTCAAAGATTCTGGAGTTTAAAAACCATTTAACAAACTTCAGGGGAAGCACTCCCACTGATTAGCACCTGGCTTCCTCTCTCCCAGACTTTCTGGAACACTAATCCAATATTTTTCCAATTATCGTTACCCGGTTCCCAAGGAGGTGAACTCGTTTGTCAACAACAAATTTGTTCTTAAATTCCTCTTGATCTAATAGACAGAAAATAATGGTATGTCTGTGGCATAAATGGGGCAGTTTCAGAGACATAAAACTGGGATTCTATAAACTGGTCATGATGATCTAGAACCATGGTGGCTTAGTGATTAGTGTGTCTGCCTAAAATGACAATGGTAAGGGTTCAATACCCAGTAGTTACAATACTTCCCCCCCCCCCCACATTAGTATGGTTAATGGAGGGTAAGGGGCGGGGGGGGGGGGGTGGTTTGAAAGCAGCTGCAGACGATTTGGAAGCAGACCACCTTGCATTGATTTCAATGGTAAGAAAACAATGACCAATTACTGAATCTAAATATTGTCTAGTTCCTAATGAGTAGTAATTACTCGCTACATGATGACAATTTTCTTGACAACGGAATTTGTGCTTTGAGCGACGTTTTCCCGCGCTGTGGAAAGAGACTGAGCCATATGGGATAAAACCCGGTGCAATGAAGTCAACTCTGTCGACTTTTAATTCGACTTTTTTTAGTTTTCTTGACAAAGTAACTAATACTTTCATCAATCACTCACTACATGATCAACATTTCCTTGACACAGTATATAACTAGTACACTTTGATCAACCACTCGCTACATGAAGACAATTTCCTTGACACAGTCTATAACTAGTACACTTTGATCAACCACTCACTACATGATCAACATTTCCTTGACACAGTCTATAACTAGTACACTTTGATCAACCACTCACTACATGATCAACATTTCCTTGACACAATATATAACTAGTACACTTTGATCAACCACTCGCTACATGAAGACAATTTCCTTGACACAGTCTATAACTAGTACACTTTGATAAACCACTCACTACATGATCAACATTTCCTTGACACAATATATAACTAGTACACTTTGATCAACCACTCGCTACATGAAGACAATTTCCTTGACACAGTCTATAACTAGTACACTTTGATAAACCACTCACTACATGATCAACATTTCCTTGACACAGTCTATAACTAGTACACTTTGATCAACCACTCACTACATGATCAACATTTCCTTGACACAATATATAACTAGTACACTTTGATCAACCACTCACTACATGATCAACATTTCCTTGACACAATATATAACTAGTACACTTTGATCAACCACTCACTACATGATCAACATTTCCTTGACACAGTCTATAACTAGTACACTTTGATCAACCACTCACTACATGATCAACATTTCCTTGACACAATATATAACTAGTACACTTTGATCAACCACTCGCTACATGAAGACAATTTCCTTGACACAGTCTATAACTAGTACACTTTGATAAACCACTCACTACATGATCAACATTTCCTTGACACAATATATAACTAGTACACTTTGATCAACCACTCGCTACATGAAGACAATTTCCTTGACACAGTCTATAACTAGTACACTTTGATAAACCACTCACTACATGATCAACATTTCCTTGACACAGTCTATAACTAGTACACTTTGATCAACCACTCACTACATGATCAACATTTCCTTGACACAATATATAACTAGTACACTTTGATAAACCACTCACTACATGATCAACATTTCCTTGACACAATATATAACTAGTACACTTTGATCAACCACTCACTACATGATCAACATTTCCTTGACACAGTCTATAACTAGTACACTTTGATCAACCACTCACTACATGATCAACATTTCCTTGACACAATATATAACTAGTACACTTTGATCAACCACTCGCTACATGAAGACAATTTCCTTGACACAGTCTATAACTAGTACACTTTGATAAACCACTCACTACATGATCAACATTTCCTTGACACAGTCTATAACTAGTACACTTTGATCAACCACTCACTACATGATCAACATTTCCTTGACACAATATATAACTAGTACACTTTGATCAACCACTCACTACATGATCAACATTTCCTTGACACAATATATAACTAGTACACTTTGATCAACCACTCACTACATGATCAACATTTCCTTGACACAGTCTATAACTAGTACACTTTGATCAACCACTCACTACATGATCAACATTTCCTTGACACAATATATAACTAGTACACTTTGATCAACCACTCGCTACATGAAGACAATTTCCTTGACACAGTCTATAACTAGTACACTTTGATAAACCACTCACTACATGATCAACATTTCCTTGACACAATATATAACTAGTACACTTTGATCAACCACTCGCTACATGAAGACAATTTCCTTGACACAGTCTATAACTAGTACACTTTGATAAACCACTCACTACATGATCAACATTTCCTTGACACAGTCTATAACTAGTACACTTTGATCAACCACTCACTACATGATCAACATTTCCTTGACACAATATATAACTAGTACACTTTGATAAACCACTCACTACATGATCAACATTTCCTTGACACAATATATAACTAGTACACTTTGATCAACCACTCACTACATGATCAACATTTCCTTGACACAGTCTATAACTAGTACACTTTGATCAACCACTCACTACATGATCAACATTTCCTTGACACAATATATAACTAGTACACTTTGATCAACCACTCGCTACATGAAGACAATTTCCTTGACACAGTCTATAACTAGTACACTTTGATAAACCACTCACTACATGATCAACATTTCCTTGACACAATATATAACTAGTACACTTTGATCAACCACTCGCTACATGAAGACAATTTCCTTGACACAGTCTATAACTAGTACACTTTGATAAACCACTCACTACATGATCAACATTTCCTTGACACAGTCTATAACTAGTACACTTTGATCAACCACTCACTACATGATCAACATTTCCTTGACACAATATATAACTAGTACACTTTGATCAACCACTCACTACATGATCAACATTTCCTTGACACAATATATAACTAGTACACTTTGATCAACCACTCACTACATGATCAACATTTCCTTGACACAATATATAACTAGTACACTTTGATCAACCACTCACTACATGATCAACATTTCCTTGACACAATATATAACTAGTACACTTTGATCAACCACTCACTACATGATCAACATTTCCTTGACACAATATATAACTAGTACACTTTGATCAACCACTCACTACATGATCAACATTTCCTTGACACAGTATATAACTAGTACACTTTGATCAACCACTCACTACATGATCAACATTTCCTTGACACAATATATAACTAGTACACTTTGATCAACCACTCACTACATGATCAACATTTCCTTGACACAATATATAACTAGTACACTTTGATCAACCACTCACTACATGATCAACATTTCCTTGACACAGTATATAACTAGTACACTTTGATCAACCACTCACTACATGATCAACATTTCCTTGACACAATATATAACTAGTACACTTTGATCAATCACTCACTACATGATGACAGTTTCCTTGACACAGTCTATAACTAGTACACTTTGATCAACCACTCACTACATGATCAACATTTCCTTGACACAATATATAACTAGTACACTTTGATCAACCACTCACTACATGATCAACATTTCCTTGACACAGTATATAACTAGTACACTTTGATCAACCACTCACTACATGATCAACATTTCCTTGACACAATATATAACTAGTACACTTTGATCAACCACTCACTCCACTACATGATCAACATTTCCTTGACACAGTATATAACTAGTACACTTTGATCAACCACTCACTCCACTACATGATCAACATTTCCTTGACACAGTATATAACTAGTATACTTTGATCAACCACTCACTCCACTACATGAAGACAGTTTCCTTGACACAGTCTATATCTGGTATACTTTGATCAGCTACTCCCTACATGATCATCTGTCTGGACTAATTCTACATGAACTAACTCCCCACACTGTATTCAATTACTTAGGCGGTCATGTTTCGCCATTTCACACAATCACCAGAGTTGTGGATCAGCACTGTGTTCTTGCTTTTTCTCTTGTTCTTTTTCCCTCAATCTTGCCAGTTGTCACCAAGTTCTCTAGTTTATTTCTTGTCATAACGTGTCCAAACAATTTTGACTGTCTACATATAATAATAGTTTAGTTTAGTTTAGTTTAGTTTAGTCGATGGATCAACATCACGGCACACGGGTGTAAACCATAAGTGCTCCGTTCTCCTCCTAACTCAAACCTGAGTCTGGAGAAACTCAGCTCAGTGCACGAACTCCGTAGCACCCGCGAGGATCCTGAAATACTTTGGGTAGATTTTTAACTCGAAATTTTGCCCGGGCAGCGCCGTTAGGCTACTCTTTTTTCGATTTCGATTTCCAACTGCCAAAGGATTTTTTACGTGCGTAACATACACATACAGAGACCAGGGGGAATTTTATTACTAGAAGTCCACATGAAAAAATCCCAGTCCTCACCGGGGCCTGAACCCGGGACCTCCAGCACTCGAGGCGGACACCATACCTCAAGACTACTCAGCCCCCCTTACATCTAATAATAATAAGAGGATAAGACCTTCACACACACACACACACACAACCCCCCCCCCCCCCCTCCCGGACTTGCTCGCTTTGAACTAAAGCGTAGTCCATACACTCTATTTCAAGTAGAAATGGATTGAATTATGCGTGTAGATTAGCTTTCTCTATTACCAGTGTCCCTGTCCATCAGGCAAACCCACTCCGACTTCAGAGGTACTTGTAATTTACATTCCCAAGTCAAGGATGAGAAGTCAACTGACCAGTGTAGGGGTTCAACCCCTTACCTCAGCATCAGCACACCGGATGTTTAAGAATAAGTGACCTTGTCCAATCGGCCATGCTGACCTCCCAGACCTTTGAATAAAATACAGATAACATGAACGACAATATACCTTGTTGGTGAAAGCACTTCGAAACAAAACCGTCGATCAAACTCCGAAGGCTGCCGTATTGTACAGAGCCTCAAGTCCTCCTCCATGATGGTCAGGTTATCCTTGGAGCGTTTGCGGTAGACCAGCTGATTAACTTGAATGCAGAACCACCTTCTGTAATACACAGACAATGTATCACTTCAGCTAACAGTTCAGTTCATGACAAATGTGCAGTATGGGCAATTTCACATACACTGCCACTTCATATGTTTACACATGATTAATGAGAAAACAAAAACATGCCCAATCAGAAACTGGTGATTTAGTTTTATGAGGTGATTGTGTCAAATGGTGAATCATGACCGCCCACTCTTACCAGAATGGTACATGATGATGATAATATGTGTGCAGTTATGGGTATTTCATAGCTCAGTGTAAGAGGCTTTTTCTCCAAACAAAAACTGCTTTGTGACTGATCGAGCCTCATAAAATAGGAATGATACATTTGGAAAAGAAAACCAGAAAAGTACCAAAGAAACAACCACTTTTGGAACTAAAAAATCAAAGAGCTAGTTTACATATAAGGTCAAAAAAGTAGAAACATAGTTCAGTAAATAAAGTTTTTACAATGACAATAAGACATAAACCTGTTGCCCTGCTGCCTTCATGTCGGCTGTACTATGCTTGTGAATTTGATAATTTGGAGGACATTCTTGATGTGGCAGTTGTGTGTGTGGTAGGTGTGTGTATATGTGTGAGTTGGGAGCATGCGTATGTGTGGGGTGGGTGTGTATGGGGTGTGTGTGTGTGTGGAGGTTGTGTGTGTAGTGATGGATATGGTGGTTTGAGTGTGTTGTAATTGTGAATGTGTGTGTGTATACCTTATGTTTTCTTATTGTTCTTATTTTGTAAAATTCAAAAAGTCATCACTGTGAATGCCAGAGAAGGCATTTTTGTGCAGCAATGATGATCCTTCACAAAATGAAACAAAAAAAAACACTAGCTCATCATCATCACCATGTGCCTGGCATCATGGCGCAGGCATTCATGTCTCTCCACAGATCTCGCTCCTTGCTGTTCTGGATCAATTCTATTGATGACATTTCTGCACGTCACCATCTCAGAGCATCATTTCTCTCAGTCTCATCTCATCTCATCATGTTCCTCTTGTACCTTGCGCTGTCGAGGTGAAGTATAAATATCGTGAGAGTGCCCGATTATGGGCTTCATGTATCGATATTCCCATGGACTCTGCTATTCCCTCCGTCCAACGTTTACGTGGTCGGCCACTTCCTCTGTTTCCATCTGGTCTGTACATCATTGCTTGTTGTGGTATGCTGTTGACTGGTAACCTACTTGCATGGCCAAACCATTTGACTTGCTGCTTTCTAATAAAATCTAGTGGTGCTTTAACCCCCACTTAAGTCCTGATTTCTTCATTTCTGATCTTATCTCTTTTGATACGTTGAGTATTCTTCTCAGGAACCTCATTTCTGTTGTTGTGATTTTTCTTTTTCTCTTTTTCTGTCATTATCCAGGTTTGGCATTGGTAGCATAGAGTTGGTAGGAAGATTGTGTTGTAAAGTGCTTTCTTAGTAGTTATTGATACATGTTTGTTCTTTAGTATTGGTGCCATTTGTCCAACGAGTTGATTTGCCTTATTGCACCTATTTTCGATCTCGTCTTCTGATCTCCTATTTGATGATATTATACATCCTAGGTACTTTAAACTCTTTACTTGTTTCAAGGGATGTTCGTTTAGGTGAATTGTTGTTGTTTGTTCTTCTTTAGTTATAGTCATTACCTCTGTTTTGCTTGTGCTAATTTTCATGTTATGTTCCCTACACATTTCGTTTAGACTATTCATGTGGTCTTGTAATTCAGCTTCAGATTTTGCTATTAGTGCTTGGTCGTCCGCAAACAGGAGTTCTCTAATGGTTAAGATTTGCAGATGGTTCTTCTTCTGTGTTCTCGTCGTGTGGTGTTCTTGCGGTCTCTGCTTGGCTGGTTTCTTTACATATGTTGTCTATATATGTTATGAACAAGAGAGGGGACAGGACACAACATCAGTCTGCCTCCACTTATTCCACTGCAGAAGTCATCATGAAGTTCCCAAATGCCTCTCTTCTCATTATACTACAAAAGAATACCATGTGGGTATGCACTGAATGCAGCAATGTTGACTTTTACAGTATTAAGTGGTCAGGTCTTAGTCAGATATGACTGAGCTACCGTATGACAGTAGATGGTACTACCTGCTTTCTGTCAGCGCTGAATGTTAGGCGGCTCACACCAAACCCGACATCCCACATTCTGCTAACGGCTTTGGGTGGAAGAGTGCAATTTGGAGGGTACAAGCCTGATCCTAGTGCGAGGAAATGCAACCCAAAGACTAAATGTCATGGCAGGGCAGACCAGGCCCTAAGCTTTGGTCGGCAACTGGTCTAGGATGGAAGCTGCGACAGGCAAACAGAGAATTGCCTTGCTGATCTGGCAACTACTGCAGCTTGTCTTGTTCCTCGCATATTGGTGTTACCTTTATTCTGGAGTAAACTAGACAGGTCGAGAGAGGGACATGCTGCATTGGTAACACATGGTCTCTAAATTTAGCCCAAGCTTTGTGTTATGGAGAGTTAAAACTCCCTTTTACAAACTATCATCTGTCAAAACGGCCAGGTGTTTGTCAGTCATTAAGTAGAACACATTAAGTAAGACACTTGGACAAGAGCAGTCAAGGCACACATAAATAATATGGGGAGGAAATGGATGGAGATGCATGGGACAGCTAAGGATGAGAGGGCTTGGAGTGAGTTGTTTGAGGACCTATTCCTCAATGGGGAAATAAGGGACTAAAAGGAAGAATAAGAAGAAGAGCACCATTTGTGTCAGGGTGTGGGTTTGGTATGAATAGTACTCACACCCGCACAAGTGTTTGTTAGTATGTGAAACATGTTTTGTGACGAGGGTCAGGAAAGATAACTCTTGAGTTTGAAGTTGGAGTACAAGTGAAAACATGGTCCAGGTCGGACATTTTGTAATAAGTGCGAGAATGGCAACAGTCTAGTGCCTTTTTGTAGAATAGATTTTAGTTGCGAGTGATAGTTCTGGTGCGCATTTTAAGTGAGAATAACTGTGCATATATATATCAAATGAAGACGTGAATGTAAATGTGAAGCTGCAGAATAAATGATGAATCCAGCGTGGACTTCTGTTACATCCTTCACTTAGACTTGTAACGTTGGTGCGTGAGTTGGAGAGAGCAAGTGGCTTGCAAATATGGACAAGCAATCAAGGCTTGATAACAAAGTGGTTAGAAGATATTAATATCATGGCGCATAGATCTTCAGATATTAAAATTCGGAGCACAGAAATAGCACCATGAGGAAATGCCAGCCATGGATCTGACTTGCTTGTAGAATGATAATGAGCAGAAGCGAACATGAAGCAATGGCCTCAAGTTAGGTCCATGACAATTTGTCTCTTCTTATAGTTCTTATGCATATGGAATTCTCTGGGATGAAATTCCTCTTCTTCATTCGTTGACTTTCTGGCATGAAATAATTCTTCTTCTTTCATTCGCTCTCTGGGATGAAATAATTCTTCTTCTTTCGTTCGCCCTCTGGGATGAAATAATTCTTCTTTCATTTTGCTCTTTCAGATGAAATGAGTTAAAGGCAGGCAGAGGTATGCTGCTAAGTCACAAATCCAAGATAAGACATCTAAAGAAAACATACTCCTAGTACGTAATGTTTTCTGCCAAAATTCCATATTTTTTAAAAACTTTTTTTTAAACATAAGCCTAAGTTTCCCCTCCATATGAAAACCACTTAACAAATCTGCTGGCTTGATTACACCTGGTGTGGTTTTACTCATGAGCTGCTTAAATACTCGCTTTTCTGTCAAATTCTTTGCCTTCCTGAACGGGCTGACATTTCCTGAATGACCTGGCGGGTTCAGATGAGTTTAATTTCTTCTACACATTCCTTTTCTATCTATCATCTGCACCTCCTTTTCTGTTAATCTTTCCAGCCGTTTAACTGAATTCTGTATTGTATGTTTCTCCATTTTAACAGAAAAGGTAACCCTACATCACATACAGATGAAGGAGTGTGAAATGCACTGAGACATACATATATTAGTTTTGACTGACTGATTGTCTGACTGCTGGACTGAATGAATGATTGTTAGTCATGAAGTGATATTGTAAACATGTGTGGTATACACATGTAAATATCTATCGACCAACCACTCATCTCAACCTCTGACAACCATAAGTCCCAGAAAGTTGTTACTTAACCTCCTCCTCCAACCCTGTACAGGGATTATAGTTAACTCCTCCCGATCCCAGTTACTGTTACTGTAAAGTCAAAGCTGCCACTCAAGGGAGAAAGAACTACATCCGTCACCTCATGTCTTCTTGCACTTGTATTTAATTTACCAAGGTCAGCTTAACATGAAAATATGTTTCTGTTTACCTGGTGGATCTTGCGCAATCCTCACACATGTTCATATTTGTGAAAGTTTGTTTCATATTTTGCTGAAGTTTTATTTTTTATGATCTCTTGCATACCTAAAGGATCAGATTTCAGCTTTCCATGTCATGGTGTCATAAATCAAGAAAGTGTGTATGGATATATATATATATATATACTGACTGGCACTTTGCCATCTTGACAGATGTTAAGTCTGTTACATTGTGCTTAAAAAACAATAAGCATAACTACAACCCATGGTGGTAGCGAATGTGGCCACACAGACCAATTCACAAGGTAAATGTGTGTCCACAATGGATGCATGTGTTCATATGGTCATTTCTACCACCATGCACCATCATACATCTCACAAGCTCAGTGTCTGACCTACATGTACTAATTTTTTAATTTGTCTTTATTCTCCCAAAGTGCAATATCAATGCCTGTATCAATCATGTCCCGCTTACACACATCTTCGTACCAGAATGACCCCAAGATCATTTACCCATCTGTAATTCATGAAATGGGTGCTCTTTGATATTCTACTATCATCCACCCTCCTAATGTGTCCTATCCATCTAAGGCTACGAAGACTGAGCATAGAACAAACTCTCTCTCTCTCTCCCCTCTGTATGTGTGTGTGTGTTTGTGGTGTGTGTTTGTGTGTGTGTGTGTGCATGTGTGTGTGTGTGTATGTGTATGTGTTTGGTGTGTGTGTGGGGTTAGTTAGTTAGTCGACAGATCATCCTCATTACACATCGAACCATTCGGTCCATAAGTGCTCGAATCCCCTCCTCAGCAAATCCCGCAGCTTGTAGCGGCTAACGACACTAGTTCTGTGTTGGTTCATCAATCTTCTTTGGCTTCCTGTGTAGTGTTGGGAAATGTATGTATGCTTGGGGTGTGGGTGGATGGGATGTGTGGTTGGTGGGAGTGTGTGTGGGTGGGGATGAGGTGGATGGGTGGGGGCATGTATGTGTGCCTGGGGTGTGTGTGTGGTTGGGTGGAGGATGTGTGGGTGAATGGGGGATGTGTGGGTGGGTGGTGGATGTGTCTCATAACATGGTAATATGCATTGTTTATGTTTACAAAATTCACTTGACAATGTTTTTCCTATGCACTATTGATGAATGAAAGATGAATGATTGGAAGGGCTGAATGTAAGACAGGCCTACGTGCCCAATTTGTTACCCTTTGAAAATAAAGTCCGTTCGTTCGTTCGTTCTTTTGTATTCTTGTTTGGCCACACCTCTTTTAATTTACTGTTCTTGCAGTCTGACCATGGTTGTAGATTCACAGTCATCACTTGGTTCTCGCAAAAGTTTCACTTCTCATAGAGCATTCAGAATGTCAGCCTGGTCCATGGTGCATCTGCCCTCCACAGTAGACTTACCTGCAAGCTTGTCAGCCCGCTCATTACCTTGTACTCCTGCATGCCCTGGCACGAAGATGAAGCTAATCTTTGCCAGCCGAGACCGCTCCAGAGACAGTAACCACTCTCTTCGGATCCCCCCCCCCCCCCCCCCCCCCCCCATTTCTATCCTCTTGAGCATGCTCATTGAGTCGCTAAGGAAACATGATCTAATGAATGTCTGAGTCTCGAGCCATGTTATTGCTTTACTTACTGCCATGACTTCCATAGTCAGACTGCTTGTGGTCTCAACAAAAGCAACAGTCTTCCTTCACAATTCTCCCTCCGGCCTGAGCCGTAAAGGCCCATGAGCTTCTAACGCGTCGGATGACCGACCCATCTGTGTAAATGACAGCATCACCGTCTACCTAATTCTCGAAAATCAACGCTTGTACTTCCTCAGCCTCCACAGCAGCTGGATTTTCCTGTCTGCATTTTCTGTCTAGTTGGATGCAAACTGAAAAGGATGTACAGAAAATTGTTGGCACTTGTACCCACTCCTCGCCAGGTTCTAAGTCCTCAAGTGAAGAATGTCTTCGGCTTGACCCATCCACGACCTTCCTCTTTTTAACCTGCTGCCCTTCACCTTCCTAATTTCACTATGCAGTGGATGTTGTGTGTTTGCGTTAACTCTGAGGTAGGCACGTGCTCTGCAAATTTGCATTCTGTCTTCAATGGTTGGAAAATCAAGAAGGTAGCGCATCGTCCTGCATGCTGTATCTCTTGCACATCCAAGAATAATGCGCATAGCTGCGTTCTGTATCCTTTCCATCCTTTCTATCTGCTTACGGCTGAGTCAGGATCGCCATCGCATACTCCAAAACAGACATGACCAGCCTCTCGTATAGAAGATATAGATGGCGCTGCTCACAGTTTGCTGCTGCCATCACCCGCATCGCAGCCAAACCTTGCTTGGCCTGTTATCATCTGGTCTATGTGCTCATTATAAGAAAGGCTTCGAGCAAAACGTATCCCCAGGTAGTTCATTGCCTGCGTTCTTTCCACAGTCTCTGAACACAGATTTACAGTTGGTGTTGGAGTGTTGACAATATGATTATTCAACGAGAACCATGTCACTGTTGCCTTTGTTGGGTTGACCATTGCGCCAGCTTCAACACACCAAGTACTTATGCGATTGAGTTCGGTTTGTAGTTCCAAAGCAACCTGATCTCTATCCCTGCCCTGACGATATACTAAAACGTCGTCGGCATATGACAATGTCCTCCCCCATCCAGTGATCTGCTCGCTGGTGATCCTCACAGTGTAGGCGTTAAACAGCACCGGTGATAATGGTGATCCCTGTGTGTGTGGTGTGTGTGTGTGGGGAGGGGGAGTTGTTATATTCTAATACCATGCCCTTTCCAGAGCCTTCTGTCTCTTGTACTATCAACCATTTCTGATACCAATGTTCCTCCATGTCATGATATCAAACTTCCCAGCATCTTCTCTCTGGCTTCTCCTCCCCTACAACTTTTCCGTTGTGACATATTCTAGATTCCCCCTTGTCATGCCCAAAGAATGTAGACTGTCTTCTTCTGATGTGAGTAACCAGTTCTCTTTCTGAGTTCACTTTTTTGAAGATAACTTCATTGTTTTTTCTATCCATCCACAGTTGTCTTATCATTCCTCTATAAAACCACATCTCCCACATAATTCCGTACTTATCGGCTAATTGACCATTATTTGCTTCAGTACACCAAGACTGGCTCAATATAGCTCTTAAGAACTCTTTTCCTATAAGCTCCTTGTTTTCAACATGTTGCAGTAATTGTCAATTATTCATTTCACTTCAGTGCATTAATTAAAATTGGCTCAATATAGCTCTTAAGAGAGTTCCTATAAGCTCTCTGTTTTCAAAATGCTGCAGTAATTGTCCATTATTTACTTCAGTACATCAAGATTGGCTCAATATAACTCTTTTTCTTTAAGCTCCCTGTATTAAAAATGCTGCAGTTGAGAAACATCTTGGTTATGATAATGCTTAATTGATACTATTTTGAATTCTTTTTTTTTAAATAGCACGTTTCCTCCTTTAATATCTTATCTGGTTTCCTCATCTGTTATTACATTTAAGCTAGGTTGAGTTGAGTCAAGAACCAACATCACAGCACATAGGACCTTCTCATATATGCTCCGTTCTCATCTGCAACAGCCAGTGAAGAGTCCTAATACTAATTATACCAACAGCAGTCTGATAATTATATGTCCGTCTGGCCTTTGCTCCGAGTTTTGAGTGTCGGCCAGATCCTCTTGTGTGTCTGTGTGTGTGTGTTTGTGTTAGATTCATTACATTTTAGTTGTGGCACTCCCTGCTCTAACTCACCTGACATAGTTCTTGAAAGCATTGCTGTTGCGTTTGAACAAATATCCCTCCGTATGCAGGAGATCTCCATCACCCTGCAGAAGTGTGCTGGTGCTGAGATCCTGAAAAAGCAGATGGTAAAAAGTTATTCAAAGTGACAATGCAAGGCATGCTGTTGTCTTCCCTTTTCTAAAAATAAAAAATGATAATACAAGTCAGCAGTTGTTTTCCATTTTCTATCATTAAAGTGATAATACATATTATGCAGTTACCTTCCCTTTTCTATCATTAAAGTGACAAAACAAGTCCTGCAGTTACCTCCCCTTTTTATCTTTAAAGTGACAATACAAAGTATGCAGTTGCCTTCCCTTTTCTATCATTAAAGTGACAATACAAGTCATGTAGTCAAAACTGCCAAAAGCCATCTACTGCCTATAGTACCCTGGGGTGTAGGACCAGGGGAGGGGGGTGTGTGTGTGTGTGTGTGTGTGTGTGTGTGTGTGTGTGCGCGTGTGCGCGCGTGCGTGCGCATGCGTGCGCGTGAGTCCCATTAAGTCATGCAGTTATCTCCCAAAATTATGCTGTTGTCTACCCCTTTCTATCATTAATGTCATGCTACAAGTCATGTCTTTGTTTTCCCTATTGTATCATTAAAGTGACAATACAAATCATGTAGATGCCTTCTTTTTTAACATTAAAGTGACAATACAAATCACACAACTATCTTTCCTTTTCAACCTCTAAGACTCAATGCATCAAAAACTGCAAGCAACAAACTTCTAAAACAACTTTCAAAATAATATTAAATGACTTTCAAACTTTGCTAAATGAGTGAAGAAATAAATGTGAACACTTTCTGACACTGCTAAATGAGTGAAGAAGGACTTGTGAATACTTTCAGACAATGTTAAGTGATTGAAGAATGAAATGTTAAAAATTTCAAACTGTGAAATGAGTGAAGACAGACATGTGAATACTTTAAAGCATTGTGAAAAGACAGAGATGTGACTACCTTCGAACTTTGTGAAAAAATGTGAAGAAAGAAATGTGAATACTTTCAAACTTTGTGAAATAAGTGAAGAGAAAAAAAAAATGTGAATAGTTTCAAACATGAAATAAGTTAAGAAAGAAATGTGGATACTTTCAAACCTTGTGAATTAAGTGAAGAAAGAAAAAGAAATGTGAATAGTTTCAAACATTATGAAATAAGTTAAGAAAGAAATGTGAATACTTTCAAACTTTGTGAAATAAGTGAAGAAAGAAATGTGAATAGTTTCAAACTTTGTGAAATAAGTGAAGAAAGAAAACAATGTGAATAGTTTCAAACATTATGAAATAAGTTAAGAAAGAAATGTGAATAGTTTCAAACTTTGTGAAATAAGTGAAGAAAGAAAACGAAATGTGAATAGTTTCAAACATTATGAAATAAGTGAAGAAAGAAATGTGAATACTTTCAAACTTTGTGAAATAAGTGAAGAAAGAAATATGAATACTTTCAAACTTTGTGAAATAAGTGAAGAAAGAAATGTGAATACTTTCAAACTTTGTGAAATAAGTGAAGAAAGAAATGTGAATACTTTCAAACTTTGTGAAATAAGTGAAGAAAGAAAAAGAAATGTGAATAGTTTCAGACATTATGAAATAAAATAAGAAAGAAATGTGAATACTTTCAAACTTTGTGAAATAAGTGAAGAAAGAAATGTGAATACTTTCAAACATTATGAAATAAGTTAAGAAAGAAATGTGAATAGTTTCAAACTTTGTGAAATAAGTGAAGAAAGAAAACGAAATGTGAATAGTTTCAAACATTATGAAATAAGTGAAGAAAGAAATGTGAATAGTTTCAAACTTTGTGAAATAAGTGAAGAAAGAAATGTGAATACTTTCAAACTTTGTGAAATAAGTGAAGAAAGAAATGTGAATACTTTCAAACTTTGTGAAATAAGTGAAGAAAGAAAAAGAAATGTGAATAGGTTCAAACATTATGAAATAAGTTAAGAAAGAAATGTGAATACTTTCAAACTTTGTGAAATAAGTGAAGAAAGAAATGTGAATACTTTCAAACATTATGAAATAAGATAAGAAAGAAATGTGGATACTTTCAAACTTTGTGAAATAAGTGAAGAAAGAAAAAGAAATGTGAATAGTTTCAAACATTATGAAATAAGTTAAGAAAGAAATGTGAATACTTTCAAACTTTGTGAAATAAGTGAAGAAAGAAATGTGAATACTTTCAAACATTATGAAATAAGTTAAGAAAGAAATGTGGATACTTTCAAACTTTGTGAAATAAGTGAAGAAAGAAAAAGAAATGTGAATAGTTTCAAACATTATGAAATAAGTTAAGAAAGAAATGTGAATACTTTAAAACTTTGGGAAATCAGTAAAGAAAGAAATGTGAATACTTTCAAAGATAATTGAAATTATTACTTTTTTTTTTTAAATGTAAAGGATGATTGGTTTTCTATTGTTATGTTACAGTTTTAAGGGAAAAAAACAAATGAGACCTTGAGGTGAGTAATTGTATTTTTCATCTGGTCAAAGGCCCAATACTTTTTGGATACACATCATATATTTTACTTAATTTGGACTTTTAGTCTCAACTACTGGGTCCACTTTAAGTGGAGTTTGTTTTATTTGAGCCGATTTCTGAACAACTTCTGTGGTACATGGCTTACTAAGAGCTATATAAAGACTCATTCATTCATTCAGTAGCATGTCCTTTGTAGAACCTCGTTCCCATAACAACCTTCCGGAAAACCTCTTGATCATGAGCAAGATGTCCCGCGTCTGATACACCCATCTGGAGATCATCCGCCACATCCTGCACCCATCTTCTCTTTGGCCTTCCTCTTCCTCTCTTCCCAGGCATATACCCTTCCATTATTGTTCTCTCCAAACTTTCGTGACGTTTCAAGTGACCAAAATACTTAAATTTTCTTTGTTTCAATTTTTCACATGTATGTAAATGACATAGGCTCAACTGTGGTAAAGCTGTGGAAATGTAAAACATTGGAAAAACACGATGTGTAGGTAAGCTTCACAAAATTACAATTTAAAAAAAAAGAGAAAAGGAGGCTGCAGCGAGAAGCAAACATACACTAAACAACAAAAAGAAAGAAACCACAACAAAGTGACAAGTATTCATAAGCTAAACAATAAAAAATAAAGAAACCACAACAAAGAGACAAGTATTCATACACTAAACAATAACAAGAAAGAAACCACAACAAAATGACAAGCATTCATACGCTAAACAATAACAAGAAAGAAACCACAACAAAATGACAAGCATTCATAAGCTAAACAATAAAAAATAAAGAAACCACAACAAAGAGACAAGTATTCATACGCTAAACAATAACAAGAAAGAAACCACAACACACAGAAATAACACTACATAACACTGTTGCTGTGTACCGATTGATCTATAATAATGCAAGGCTAGCACCTTACATCCAACATCTTAAAGGCAATGTAACAGGGCCCTAATCAGTGATTACAACTTGTGAAACCTCTCTGTTCGCTGATATTACAATAATGTTGAAATGCTTATATTATTACACACAACCCAGCTGTTCAAATCATCTTGCTTAGTTTTGCTCCCCCCGTCTAATAGTTTAATTAAGGCCATAATCAGTGATTACAACTTGTCAAACTTGTCAGTTCGCTGATATTACAATAACGTTGAAGTGCTTATATTATTACACACAACCCAGCTGTTCAAGATGTTCACATCATCTTGCTTAGCTTCCCATGTTTAACAGTTTAATTAATGCAAGGGTAATTTCTACCTGTGCATAAAAATTTGCCAGATAAGCAAAATTACATATGCATACAAACACAGCAACAGAGATGAGGATGTAAGCAAGTTTTTTACAGCATACGTGAAGTTAGTGAGGTTGTAAAAAATAATGGCCTAGCACCATGAACCCAAAATGCCTCAAAGTATAGAGCTAGATCCTTTACTTCATTAACCATCCTAAGTGTTGCTACTTCTTCCAACACTACCAGCTCTGATTGGGTTATGAATTGGTTTTGATTTGTTATGCAAAGACAATTAGGACAGTTCAACATCTACTGAGGTATGTATCATTTCTGCTGCACTCATCAACTTTGTTTGTTGACAGAGTATCATATATAAGTGCGTGTGATGAGAGAAACTGTTGCCAAACTGAGCCAGTCTTTTTTTTTTAGACAGTTCTGTTTTAAAGCTTGCATTTCAGTTAATGTGTATATTTTGTTGTTTTTGTTGTTGTTGCTGTAAGATGATGGACATTAAATCTACACTTTCCCGGGAAAGTTAACCCGGTCAACAAATGCCTGAAGAAGTCAGATGTGTCAGCTGAAAGGTGCAAATACCACAGCTCTGCTGTAAAAACGCAATTATGACTAAATCAACATTACAGAAGAACACAGAAGAAGAAGAAATCTATATTAACATGTCAGTTAAGTTAATCCTCTTCTTCTTCTTTCATTTTTTTTCTTCTTCTTATTATTACTTTTATTTTTCTTCAACTTCTTCTTCTTCTTCAACTTTTTCTTCATTGCCTTATTTATCTTCTTCTATTTCTTCTTTTTCATCTTCTTCTACTTTCTTCTTCTTCTTACTTCTCCTCATCTACCTCTACTTCCACTTCTTCATTTTCTCTTCTTCTTTCCCCTCTTCTCCTCCATCATCATCTTATTATTCTTCTTCAGGCGCCTTGTCTACAGCAAATCATCTGAGAGTAAGACTCTTGAGTCCCCTGCCTTCTGATACTGATATGAAGTTGTTGTTGCTTATATTATTATATATAACCCAGCAGTTCACACCTTCCAACACACCCCCCACCCCACCTAATAGTTTAATTAATAATGCAAAGGTAATTCCTACCTGTGCATAAAAATTTGTCAGATAAGCAAAACTACACTTGCATACAAGCACAGCACCAGCGCAGAGGATGAAAGCAAGTTGTTTACAACACACCTGAAGTAGGTGAAGTTGTGAAAACCAAAGGGATCACATAACTTTCCCACTATCTCAAGATAACAGTCCTGGCTGATTTATGAGTCTTGGCAAATTTCATCATATCTACCCTCTCCCCACATCTCCCTGCTTAAACTATGGTTATTCCACGATGTAAACAATTGTAGAGCAATGCATAGAGTTATGTGTACCATATTTTTATTCTCTCTCACTATCTTTTCTCTCCTCTCTCTCTCTTTAAACCCCTCTCTTCATCACTTTCTCTCTCACAACCTACTCTCTCGCTTTAATATGTCTCTGCCTATCTCTGTGTTTGCTCTCAGACTATTTCTATCTCCCTTTCTGTCAGTGTAAATCTCTTCCCCTTTCTCCCTCCCCACTCTTTTACTTCAGCATCTGTCTGTCTGTGTAAATTTCTTACTCTCTCTTCTCTGCCTCCTCTCTCACTCCCTCACTACCTCCATATCTATCTGCATAAACTCCATTCTGTTTCTCTATCTTTCGCACTTTATAATCGATCGGTCTGTCTGTATAAATCTTTCCCTCTCTGTTTATCTATGTGTTATGTAGTGTTATTTAAGTGTTATGTAGTGTTATTTATGTGTATTATGTAGTGTTATTTATGTGTATTATGCAGTGTTATTTATGCATGTTATGTAGTGTTATTTATATGTGTCATGTAGTTATTTATGTGTGTTATTTAAGTGTTATGTAGTGTTATTTATGTGTGTTATGTAGTGTTATTTATGTATATTATGCAGTGTTATTTATGTGTGTTATGTAGTGTTATTTATGTGTATTATGCAGTGTTATTTTTATTTATGCATGTTATGTAGTGTTATTTATATGTGTCATGTAGTGTTATTTATGTGTGTCGTGTAGTGTTATTTATGTGTGCCATGTAGTGTTATTTATGTGTATTATGCAGTGTTATTTATGTGTGTTATGTAGTGTTATTTATGTGTGTCGTGTAGTGTTATTTATGTGTCATGCAGTGTTATTTATGTGTGTTATGTAGTGTTATTTATGTGTATTATGTAGTGTTATTTATGCATGTTATGTAGTGTTATTTATGTGTGTCATGTAGTGTTATTTATTTGTGTCATGTAGTGTTATTCATGTGTGTCATGTAGTGTTATTCATGTGTGTCATGTAGTGTTATTTATGTGTGTCATGTAGTGTTATTTATGTGTGTCATGTAGTGTTATTTATGTGTGTCATGTAGTGTTATTTATGTGTGTCATGTAGTGTTATTTGTGTGTGTCATGTAGAGTTATTTGTGTGTGTCATGTAGTGTTATTTATGTGTGTTATGTAGTGTTATTTGTGTGTGTTATGTAGTGTTATTTGTGTGTGTTATGTAGTGTTATTTGTGTGTATTATGTAGTGTTGTGTGTGTCATGTAGTGTTATTTATGTCTGTCATGTAGTGTTATTTATGTGTATTATGTAGTGTTATTTATGTGTGTCATGTAGTGTTATTTATGTGTGTTATGTAGTGTTATTTATGTGTGTCATGTAGTGCTATTTATGTGTTATGTAGTGTTATTTGTGCGTTATGTAGTGTTATTTATGTGTATTATGTAGTGTTATTTATGTGTATTGTGTAATGTTATTTATGTGTGTCATGCAGTGTTATTTATGTGTCTTATGCAGTGCTATTTATGTGTCTTATGCAGTGCTATTTATGTGTATTATGTAGTGTTATTTATGTGTATTATGTAGTGTTATTTATGTGTATTATGTAGTGTTATTTATGTGTATTATGTAGTGTTATTTATGTGTATTATGTAGTGTTATTTACGCATATTATGTAGTGTTATTTATGTTTGTTATGTAGTGTTATTTGTGTGTGTCATGTAGTTGCATTTGTGTGTGTGTCATGTAGTGTTATTTGTGTGTGTGTTATGTAGTGTCATTTATGTGTGTCATGTAGTGTTATTTGTGTGTGTCATGTAGTGTTATTTATGTGTGTCATGCAGTGTTATTTATGTGTGTTATGTAGTGTTATTTGTGTGTCATGTAGTTCTTCTTCTTCTTCTTCTTTCGTTCGCTTGAAATATGTCTATATCTGCAATGTCGTCTCTTGCATGAATTGAACTGTTTTTTTCAGTTCACACAGTGGTCCATAGAGTTTATCTTCCACTGTCGTCTCTCTAGGCCAGAAGGTTTGCCTAGATATGTTATATTTTGGGCAGTCTTGGAGTATGTGCTCTGCTGTCTGCGACGCCAATCCACATGTGCACATGGCTGTTTCACCAATCTTGAATTTTGTATACATGTGGTTGCGTAATCTATTGTGTCCTGTTCTGAGGCGCAGAATAATGACTTGTTCTGGTCTGTCCATAATGTGGTAGTCATCTTGAGCAGGTTTTGGTGGCTTTCTGACTGATTTGATCATTCTTTTCTTTTGGTGGTATGTAACGGGCACATCAGGCTGTTCCTCTTTGGCTCCTTCCTTAGCCAATTGATCAGCTCTGTCGTTTCCGGGTACTCCACAGTGGGATGGTATCCACTGTATGGTGACTTTATGCTGACTGCTAAGTTCAGAAAGTAGTGTCCTTAGTACTGGCAATTTCCCAGAGAGGAGCGCCTCGAGTACTGATTTTGCATCTGTTAGTAGCACCACAGGTTGTGTACCATTGCTGTTATTTAGTAATTTCTCTGTTGCTATCTTGATTGCCTCAATTTCGGCATCATAGTTATGGCAGTACTTTCCTGTCGGTACTCTGGCTGTGTCCCTAGTATTATTTGGGTATTCTATGTACACTCCCGCTCCTCCATTTCGAACAGCATTTTGTGCTGACCCATCTGTGTAGACTCGGATCCAGAGGTCCTGTGGGTATTCTTCATCAAGGAAGCTGAGAGTGGCTGTTCTGCGCTGCACACTGTTCTGTTCTTCCTTGTCAAATATTCCTCTCACTTTTGTCTGGATTTGTAATGATAGTCTATGCTCATCTTTCCATGGAGTTCGCTCTGGAATAGTTGTTAGGGGGATACCAACTGTGGGCAGATCAGTGGTTTCTCTGCAGAGTCGTTTGGCCTGGTGGATAAAACTACTTCTTTTCAACCGCCCCATAGCTAGGTTTTCAAATCTGTTCTTCATAGGGTGGCCTGGCAAGCTGAGGAACTTTTCTGCTTGTATTAGCGTTTTCGTATCTCTGCGCTCACTCAGTGCCTGTGTCCTCCCCATCTTCTCCATTTCCACTATAGGGGTTGATCTCATCCCTCCTGTGGTGACTCTAAGTGCTTGATTTTGCACCTTGTCCAGCTCTTGTAGTGTGGTATTTGATGCTGAACACCACGCAGTTGACCCATATTCCAGGTGTGGTCGTATGCTCTGTTGGTAAACTTTGCTAAGTATTTTCGTACTGGCTCCCCATGTGGTTCCACTTAGCTTTCTCAGGATGGCTATTTTCCTTCTGGCTTTTGCTACTGCTTTGTTGATGTGCTTTCTCCATGTCAGCTTGCCATCAAATGTTACTCCAAGGTATGTTGGTTCTTTATCTTCTCTTAGGGGTGTTCCATTTATCTGGATGATCCCTGCCTTTTGTTTTGGAGAGAGGGTAAATAGGGTGGTGCTGCACTTGTCAGTGTTTATGCTGACACACCATCTATTTGCCCATGCAGCAAATGTATCTACAGCTCTTTGTAGCAATCTGGTGGCCACTGATGCATATTCATTTGTGCTCCATAGAACCAGGTCATCGGCGTACATTGCCGCTTTAATTCCATGCGGTAGGTGAGCAACAAGATCATTGATGAAGATTAGAAAAAGTGTGGGGGACAAGACTCCGCCCTGGGGGACACCGTGACGCAGTAGTACTTTCTTGCTCTTGAGTCCGTCTATCTGTACTCGGGCTCTTCTGTTGTGCAAGTATGCTTTCACCCATTTGTACATTCTTCCATTGACTTTGCAGTTTCTCAGTTTCTTCATCAGACCTTCTTTCCAGACTTTGTCAAAGGCTTTCTTCAGATCTATCCATGCCGCAAGCACCAGCTTCTTCTCTTGGAATGCATCCTCAATTTCTTGAGAGAGATAGGTTGTCTGATCTTCCGTAGAGTAGCACTGCCTAAAGCCAGCCTGCTGTGGCACAAGGATGTTTTTACTTTCAATGTACCACTGCAGTCTGTGATTGATGATGCGCTCCAGTGTTTTGCAGAGACAGCTGGTGAGGCTAATTGGTCTGTAGCTAGAGGCAATGGAACCATCTTTCCCTGATTTTAGGAGGGGTATCATGATTGCTTCTCTCCAGGCTTGTGGAACACTGCCTAAGGTCCAGCTGTTATTGAAGATCTGCAACAGCTTTGTTTTGGCCTCTGTTCCTAGGTTCCTGATCATTTCATTGGAGATACCATCAGCTCCTGGTGACTTTCTCATTTTCAGTTTTGATATGGCTAGCTCCAGTTCGCTGATTGTGATGGGTGCCTCCAGAACCTCATGTACTATTTCCTTCTGTCCTGTATGTTGTCGTTTCTCTCGAATCTCTTGTTGTTTCTCTGGACTAATTTTGATATTGCTATCTTGTGCGAACGAGTCCGCAAAATGGTCAGCTGCTTGCTTTCTTGTTAAGATTTTTCCATCTTTATGTAGTGCAATTTTTGAGTTTCTCCCTGTGCCCTCGTCATTAAGCTGTTTTATTAGCTTCCACAATTTCCTTGTGTCTCTTTCAAAGTTCAGAGACTCCGTTTTCTCCTGCCAGCTTTTCCGTCTAGCCTGCAGCTTGGCCCTTTGAAATTTGGCTTTTGCATGCTGGAATTTATTGTGGTGCTCTTGGCTGGGTGTGGCCTCTGCTTGCTTTCTACACACTTCAACATCATTATGCAACTGTTCCAGTTCACTACTCCAGTAGGGTTTATATTGTTTACGGGCTCCTCTTGGTACTGTTTCTCGCGCTGCCTGTAGTATGCATTTCCCAAACTCTTCAACTGCTTTATTTATGTCTTTCTCAGTGTTCAGGTTTCTAACCAGTATGCTGGTGCGATGCTTGTACATTGCCCAGTCTGCTTTCTTGTAGTTCCACCTCGAGAGGGTGCTGCTTTCACTTACAAGCTCATTTTCTACGGTTAGAAAGACTGGCCGATGGTCACTGCCACCAAGTTGTTTCCCAACAGTTCGTGTAATGTTCCACTCCAGGTCTGGTGAATGAAAAGCCAGGTCAGGTGTAGTTGTAGAGTGCCATGATCTCGAGTAGAAAGTATGTGGGTCGGATGGCTTGTTAATCAACATGAATCTATTCTCATCTTGCCAGTCTTCCAGTCTCTCTCCTCTCTGGTCCATGTGATCATAGCCCCAGCTCTGCGAGTGGCTGTTGAAATCGCCACACACAATCATTTTTTCTTTTAGTGGT
Organism: Cepaea hortensis; assembly: GCA_963921405.1. Lineage (NCBI taxonomy): Eukaryota > Metazoa > Mollusca > Gastropoda > Stylommatophora > Helicidae > Cepaea > Cepaea hortensis. The sequence goes on from OY992896.1 coordinate 19,350,208, forward strand.
AGAGTGTCCAGTGCCTGTGGGCGGTCACTTGGACAGTAGTAATTGATCAGATGTAGATCTGTATTACCTGTCTTAAGTTTAAGTGTCTGATACTCAGCCCCTTCCATGTAGACTTTGATTTGGGAAGCCATGATGTTATTTCTTACAAGGGTCAGTATCCCACCTTTTCGCCTGTTCTTTCGGTCAGATCGGTAACACTGGTAGCCTCTGATTTTGAAGGCTATATTTTCATTGAGGTGAGTTTCTTGCAAGCAACATATGCTTACTTTTTCTTGGTCCAAGATTTTTTCTAATTCTATTTTTTTGTTGCTGACTCCCTCCGCATTCCAGTGCATTATTTTAAGTCTTCGTTTAGTATGGCCAGTCGTCCTATTCTCATGTCCCCTGGCTCCACAGGACATCTGAGAAGGACCTCCAGTAGTTGGGGTTGGACCCTTTCGAGACATAGGGCCCGGCACTGCACCTGCCTGGGGGTCCAAAGCAGGGCGAGCACCATAACGATTAGCAGTAGTCGACATATTCCATTTTGCGTGATTGCGTGGCATCCTGATTTCTGTGGTGCGCCTCTTGGCTGGTTGCCTCCGTCTTCAGCACCTTTCTTTGCTAGGGCAGACTGTGGTCTCACTCGAGTGTAGATGTGTACGCGCGCACACACCTGTCTGCGCATGCATGTACGTGCATACACATCTAGAGCATACTGGTTATTTTCCGGCGCCAGAGACTCGCCGTCGCCCCTTCTCCTGTTAGTTTAAACAGGCCCGCCACGTGAAGGCCAGGAGTTGGACTTTTGCTGCATAGGTTATGTATTCACGAGCCATTGAGGTATTTGAGCAATGTTGGGCGCTCACCCCAACACCGCGCCTCGGCTACATACAGCAACATTTGGAACCCTGTGTCATGTAGTGTTATATATGTGTATTATGTAGTGTTATTTATGTGTGTCATGTAGTGTTATTTATGTGTCATGTAGTGTTATTTATGTGCATTATGTAGTGTTATGTATGTGTATTATGTAGTGTTATTTATGTGTATTATGTAGTGTTATTTATGTGGTATGTAGTGTTATTTATGTGTTATGTAGTGCTATTTATGTGTCATGCAGTGTTATTTATGTGTATTATATAGTGTTATTTATGTGTGTCATGTAGTGTTATTTGTGTGTGTTATGTAGTGTTATTTATGTGTATTATGTAGTGTTATTTATGCGTCATGTAGTGTTATTTATGTGTATTATGTAGTGTTATTTATGAGTCATGTAGTGTTATTTATGTGTGTCATGTAGTGTTATTTATGTGTGTCATGTAGTGTTATTTATGTGTATTATGTAGTATTATTTATGTTTGTCATGCAGTGTTATTTATGTGTGTCGTGTAGTGTTATTTATGTGTGCCATGTAGTGTTATTTATGTGTATTATGCAGTGTTATTTATGTGTGTTATGTAGTGTTATTCATGTTTGTCATGTAGTGTTATTTATGTGTCATGCAGTGTTATTTATGTGTGTTATGTAGTGTTATTTATGTGTATTATGTAGTGTTATTTATGCATGTGATGTAGTGTTATTTATGTGTGTCATGTAGTGTTATTTATGTGTGTCATGTAGTGTTATTCATGTGTGTCATGTAGTGTTATTCATGTGTGTCATGTAGTGTTATTTATGTGTGTCATGTAGTGTTATTTATGTGTGTCATGTAGTGTTATTTATGTGTGTCATGTAGTGTTATTTATGTGTGTCGTGTAGTGTTATTTATGTGTGTCATGTAGTGTTATTTGTGTGTGTCATGTAGAGTTATTTGTGTGTGTCATGTAGTGTTATTTATGTGTGTTATGTAGTGTTATTTGTGTGTGTTATGTAGTGTTATTTGTGTGTATTATGTAGTATTTATGTGTGTCATGTAGTGTTGTGTGTGTCATGTAGTGTTATTTATGTGTGTCATGTAGTGTTATTTATGTGTATTATGTAGTGTTATTTATGTGTGTCATGTAGTGTTATTTATGTGTGTTATGTAGTGTTATTTATGTGTGTCATGTAGTGTTATTTATGTGTGTTATGTAGTGTTATTTATGTGTGTCATGTAGTGCTATTTATGTGTTATGTAGTGTTATTTGTGTTATGTAGTGTTATTTATGTGTATTATGTAGTGTTATTTATGTGTATTATGTAATGTTATTTATGTGTGTCATGCAGTGTTATTTATGTGTCTTATGCAGTGCTATTTATGTGTCTTATGCAGTGCTATTTATGTGTATTATGTAGTGTTATTTATGTGTATTATGTAGTGTTATTTATGTGTATTATGTAGTGTTATTTATGTGTATTATGTAGTGTTATTTATGTGTATTATGTAGTGTTATTTACGAGTATTATGTAGTGTTATTTATGTTTGTTATGTAGTGTTATTTGTGTGTGTCATGTAGTGTTATTTGTGTGTGTGTCATGTAGTGTTATTTATGTGTGTGTTATGTAGTGTCATTTATGTGTGTCATGTAGTGTTATTTGTGTGTCATGTAGTGTTATTTATGTGTGTCATGCAGTGTTATTTGTGTGTGTGTTATGTAGTGTTATTTGTGTGTGTGTTATGTAGTGTTATTTGTGTGTGTCATGTAGTGTTATTTATGTGTATTATGTAGTGTTATTTATGTGTGTCATGTAGTGTTATTTATGTGCATTATGTAGTGTTATTTATGTGCATTATGTAGTGTTATGTATGTGTATTATGTAGTGTTATTTATGGGTATTATGTAGTGTTATTTATGTGGTATGTAGTGTTATTTATGTGTTATGTAGTGCTATTTATGTGTCATGCAGTGTTATTTATGTGTATTATGTAGTGTTATTTATGTGTGTCATGTAGTGTTATTTGTGTGTGTTATGTAGTGTTATTTATGTGTATTATGTAGTGTTATTTATGTGTCATGTAGTGTTATTTATGTGTATTATGTAGTGTTATTTATGAGTCATGTAGTGTTATTTATGTGTGTCATGTAGTGTTATTTATGTGTGTCATGTAGTGTTATTTATGTGTATTATGTAGTGTTATTTATGTGTGTCATGCAGTGTTATTTATGTGTGTCATGCAGTGTTATTTATGTGTGTCATGTAGTTTTATTTATGTGTATTATGTAGTGTTATTTATGTGTGTCATGTAGTGTTATTTATGTGTGTCATGTAGTGTTATTTATGTGTATTATGTAGTGTTATTTATGTGTGTTATGTAGTGTTATTTGTGTGTATTATGTAGTGTTATTTAAGTGTTATGTGGTGTTATTTATGTGTATTATGTAGTGTTATTTATGTGTGTCATGCAGTGTTATTTGTGTGTGTCATGTAGTGTTATTTATGTGTATTATGTAGTGTTATTTATGTGTGTCATGTAGTGTTATTTATGTGTATCATGTAGTGTTATTTATGTGTATTATGTAGTGTTATTTATGTGTATTATGTAGTGTTATTTATGTGTATTATGTAGTGTTATTTATGTGTTATGTAGTGTTATTTATGTGTATTATGTAGTGTTATTTATGTGTATTATGTAGTGTTATTTATGTGTTATGTAGTGTGATTTATGTGCTATGTAGTGTTATTTATGTGTTATGTAGTGTTATTTATGTGTCATGCAGTGTTATTTATGTGTTTCATGTAGTGTTATTTATGTGTATTATGTAGTGTTATTTATGTGTGTCATGTAATGTTATTTATGTGTGTCATGCAGTGTTATTTATGTGTATTATGTAGTGTTATTTATGTGTATTATGCAGTGTTATTTGTGTGTGTCATGCAGTGTTATTTGTGTATGTTATGTAATTATGTAGTGTTATTTATGTGTATTATGTAGTGTTATTTATGTATTATGTAGTGTTATTTATGTGTGTCATGTAGTGTTATTTGTGTGTGTTATGTAATTATGTAGTGTTATTTATGTGTATTATGTAGTGTTATTTATGTGTGTCATGCAGTGTTATTTGTGTGTTATGTAGTTATGTAGTGTTATTTATGTGTGTCATGCAGTGTTATTTGTGTGTGTTATGTAGTGTTATTTATGTATTATGTCGTGTTATTTATGTGTTATGTAGTGTTATTTATGTGTGTCATGTAATGTTATTTGTGTGTGTCATGTAGTGTTATTTATGTGTATTATGTAGTGTTATTTATGTGTGTTATGTAGTGTTATTTATGTGTGTTATGTAGTGCTATTTGTGTGTATTATGTAGTGTTATTTAAGTGTTATGTGGTGTTATTTATGTGTATTATGTAGTGTTATTTATGTGTGTCATGCAGTGTTATTTGTGTGTGTCATGTAGTGTTATTTATGTGTATTATGTAGTGTTATTTATGTGTGTCATGTAGTGTTATTTATGTGTGTCATGTAGTGTTATTTATGTGTGTAATGTAGTGTTATTTATGTGTGTCATGTAGTGTTATTTATGTGTGTCATGTAGTGTTATTTATGTGTGTCATCTAGTGTTATTTATGTGTGTTATGTAGTGTTATTTGTGTGTGTTATGTAGTGTTATTTATGTGTATTATGTAGTGTTATTTATGCATGTTATGTAGTGTTATTTGTGTGTGTTATGTAGTGTTATTTATGTGTATTATGTAGTGTTATTTATGTGTGTCATGTAGTGTTATTTATGTGTGTTATGTAGTGTTATTTGTGTGTGTTATGTAGTGTTATTTATGTGTATTATGTAGTGTTATTTATGTATGACATGTAGTGTTATTTTTGTGTGTCATGTAGTGTTATTTATGTGTGTCATGTAGTGTTATTTATGTGTGTCATGTAGTGTTATTTATGTGTGTTATGCAGTGTTATTTATGTGTGTCATGTAGTGTTATTTATGTGTGCTATGTAGTGTTATTTATGTGTATTATGTAGTGTTATTTATGTGTGTTATGTAGTGTTATTTATGTGTTATGTAGTGTTATTTATGTGTGTTATGTAGTGTTATTTGTGTGTATTATGTAGTGTTATTTAAGTGTTATGTGGTGTTATTTATGTGTATTATGTAGTGTTATTTATGTGTGTCATGTAGTGTTATTTGTATGTGTTATGTAGTGTTATTTATGTGTGTCATGCAGTGTTATGTAGTGTTATTTATGTGTTATGTAGTGTTATTTATGTGTTATGTAGTGTTATTTATATGTATCATGTAGTGTTATTTGTGTGTTATGTAGTGTTATTTATGTGTGTCATGTAGTGTTATTTGTGTGTATTATGTAGTGTTATTTATGTGTGTCATGTAGTGTTGTGTGTGTTATGTAGTGTTATTTGTGTGTGTCATGTAGTGTTATTTATGTGTGTTATTTGGTGTTATTTATGTGTTATGTAGTGTTATTTATGTGTGTTATGTAGTGTTATTTATGTGTGTTATGTAGTGTTATTTTTTAGATACAGTTTTAGTTTCAGCAATTGCAAACTTAAAAAAAAAAGCAATGTTTTCTCATTGTAAATTTGAATAATTAAAACCCAAACAATAGTTTATAAAATGTACTGTTATGCAGTATGTTCTTTTTTGTTCAGAAATGAATGGCAAACTACTGAACGTAAACTTGCCCAGGAATCACAAACAGCCAAATAATGCTGGGGTTGACCGCTATGTCCTGTAAAGGATATGTGACTAACAATGTTTTGCAGTATCTCATCATGTACATGCTACAGAAGCAGATAAACACAGAATAATCAAGTAGCTTTATTTTATGTTGTTATATTAACATATACACAGAATAATAAAGTAGCATTATTTTATGTTGATATATTTATGCAGTATGCTCCTGGTGAAATAAAGCAAAAGATGCCAGAAAAAAAACCATGTAATCTAATTCCTCTTCTTTCGATCACATGAAATTTGTCTATAACTGCAATGTTGTCTTTTGTATAAATTTAACTGTTGTATTTTGTTCACTAAGTGGTCCATATGCCAGCTCCATGGCAAAGGAGTTACGGATGCAGTTCGTGATACCACAAACCCGCATTCAAAACACAGCTGCGTGCGATTTGGCAGCAGAGCACATTGCGTTGGTTTTTTTATGAAATAGTATGGGTGCCGGTCGTTCAGAAAGTAATGGCAAACTACTGAACGTAAACATGCCAAGATATCACAACAGCAAAAAATGCTGGTGTTGACTGCAACGTCCTGTAACTAACTTTAACAGTGGTCCATAGAGTTTATCTTCCACTGTTGTTTCTCAAGGCCAGAAGGTTTGTCTAGATATGTCGTGTTTTGGGCAGCCTTGGGAGTATGTGATCAGTTGTGTGCGGCAACAATCCACATGTGCACATGGCTGACTCACCAATCTTGAATTTTGCATACATGTGGTTGCGTAATCTATTGTGCCCTGTTCTGAGACGCAGAATAATGATTTCTTCTGGTCTGTCTACAAGGTGGTAGTCGTCTTGATCAGGTTTTGGTGGTTTTCTAACTGATTCTTTTGAATGCAATCTAATGTTTGTGCTTTCATTATTCAAACAGTAAAATTATCTGCATTTGCAGCCATGACTGTTGGACGGAATTAGGAATAATGATAGTAATTCCCATAGCAAACTGCAGCAGCAGCAGAAAATGCTGGCAGATGTTCAATCTGATATCATGAGCCTGGAAAATCTTTGATGGCTGCAGAAAAAGGGGATGAGCACATGTGGTAGCATCTTGTGTTCAATGATGTTGATTCTTCATTTCATATTCATTTAACTGCAGGGCACAAAATATCAACTGCTGTGGCCTTGCCATTGTCCTTCTGCCAGTGGCTTAGATGAAGACCATATTAGGCACTGTATGCCATTTCTTTGTCTTTCCTCATAATCTAAGAATCCATTGGCACATTCTTGCCAGCATTTCAGTTTGTACAGTGGTTTCCGTTGTCTATTTATGAATATTATCCATCCAATGCATTTTTAATGTCTCTATTTATTTATGAAAATTATCCAACCAATGTATTAGTAATGTCCTTATCTATTTATGAAAATTATCCATCCAATGTATTAGTAATGTCCCCAACTGTTTACAAACATTATCCATCCAATGTATTAATGGTCTCACCATATATTTATGAATATTATCCATCCAATGTATTAGTGGTTTATCCATCTATTTATGAATATTATCCATCACACATATTAGTGGTTTATCCATCTATTTATGGATATTATCCATCACATGTATGAGCGCTGTCCCCATCTATTTATGAATATTATCCATCACATGTATTAGTTGTATCCCCTTTTATTTATGAATATTATCCATCCAATGTATTAGTGGTGTCCCCGTCTATTTATGAATATTACCCATCCATTATATAAGCAAATAGAAATAATATCACGGCAGGCGTGGAAACAAACATGTAGGTATTTTAAAAAACTGGGATTTAAGAAAACAATGCTGGATGAGATCAAAGTCACACAATTACGATACTTCTCCAATTAAGGAGAAGAACAAACAAACTTGTATTACAAAAACTAGGATTTAAGAAAACAATACTGAATAAGATCAAAGTCCACAATTAATGAACTGCGGCTATATAAGGAGACTGATTCACTGTTAGTTACATTTACTCTATATTACTGTATAGGGCATAAATATGGACAATGAATGAACAATGTAAGGGCAAAACTGAAGCTTTGGAAAAGTGGTTATATAAACAAATAGGAAGCAAATCATGGCAGGAGTGGAAACAAACATAAAGGTATTTCACACACTGGGATTTAAGGAAAGATTACTCAATGTGATCAAGGTCAGATAATTACTGTACTTTGGCCTATATAAAGACTGACTCACTGTTAGTTACATTTACTGTGAGACTTGAACACTTACTAAACAAGCTGAACAGGCATAAATGCCTTTGAATATAAATGTTATAGATGTGTTCTAAGAATATCTTGGATACATAAAAGAACAAATGCATCCATATGACAAGATCTGAATATGGAAGACAGCTGGCTACTAAAGACGATAAAACAAAGAAAATCTTAAAATTTTGGTCATTTGAAACGTCATGAAAGTTAGGAGAGAACAATAATGGAGGGGTATATGCCTGAGCGGTATCTGTGGCTAAGGGCTTGCAAACACGGTTTGTGAGCCCGTATACCTGGGTTCGAAATACAGCGGTAATGGTTTTTTCGAAAAAGGTATAGGAGCTGGTCATTCAGAAAGCAATGGCAAACTACTGAACGTAGAATTTGCCCAGGAATCATGAACAGCGAAAATGCTGGGGTTGACTGCTACATCCTGTGAAGGACGTGCAACTTAATTTTCAAACTACTGAATGTAACATGTGCCTAGTACATCAACAGCAGCTGAAAAATGCTGGTGTTGACTGCAACGTCCCGTAAGGGATACGCAACAAATTTGTTTTTTTTATATGCCTGAGAAGAGAGGAAGAGGAAGGCCAAAGAGATGACAGTTGCAGGATGTGGCAGATGATCTCCAGATGACTATATTGGACGTGAGACATCTTGCTTATGATAGAGATGTCTTCCAGAAAGTTGTTATGGGAGCAAGGTTCTGCAAAAACCTGCTGCTGAATGAATGAATGAATTGTATGGTGCAGAAGTATGGACAATGAATAAACAAAACATGCGCAAAACTGAAGCTTTTGAAATGTAGTTATAAAAACAAATAGGAAGAATATCATGGCAGGAGTGGCAACAAACAAAAAGGTATTTATTTCACAAACTGAAATTTAAAGAAACAATATTCACTAATATAAAGTCACGCAATTGAGTATCTCGGCCATATGAAAATACACATCTCGGAGTTAAAGGACATGCTGGAGGGAAAGGTGGAAAGGAAGCACACAAGGGGAAGATAACCTTATAGGTGATCAGACAATGACAAGTGATGGACTGGTAGAAGCTTTTATTAAGGAAGGTACCATGACAACACAGAACAGATGGTATTAAACAAGGGGGTTGACTGCTGTCAAGCTGTTGCTGAACTCTGAGTCAGAACACAAAATATGACTGAGCAGCTCAACGAATTGAAAAACACACAGATACAGACGAATGTTTCAGCTGAAGTCTTCATCTGTGGAACTACACAATCAAAACATAAAAACATAATACAAAGGAATACTTATCTATTCAGAGGTAGTGTGACCAACAAAATGGGGTCCATTCTCAGCTTCATTGACTGGACTGACTACCTCTGAATGGATACCTGTGAAATTCCTTTTTGTTATGTGTTTTGTTTTTGTTGTTCCGTTTGATAAAGACTTTTTGTTCCAAACGTTTGTGTGCGAATTTCCATTTGCCGAGCTCTCAGTCATAGTTTGTGTTCTTACTGAGGTGCAGGACTGAGAGGGCTAGAGACTCATTACAGCCAACCTTCAACGTGGAGATGGCACTTGCTTTATTTGTTTGAAGGCAGTTCACAAGTGATGTGCTTCTAGATTTTCCATTTGTTCTTGTGTGGCATGCCATCAGATATTTACGTGTTTTTCTTTTCTACGGATTATAATCAACATCCACAAATTTCAGTGCTCAATATGTTAACTCTTTACAGCGACATATTGAATACAATGGAGAACAAACAGAAAGTTGAAAAGTTCACCGGAACAAAATGAGTGCAAATAACAGCGGTTGGCACAGAAAAGTATTCTTCATTAGCAAACAAACAAATATTAATACTAACTCAGTGTTATTTTGAATCGTCAAGGGATGTGAGTATCCATCTGTCATTATTAATTTGTATTTGCTGATGAAGAATTTGTTGTTATAATGTCAACTTGATTATTACTAATCATCATCATCATGTGACCTGCCGATAAGCGTGGGCGGTCATGTTTCGCCATCACACAAGATCACCAGAGTCATGAATGAACTCTGTGTTCTTGTCTCGACCATGCCATGTGGCCAACCCACCCAGATATTTACTTCTCTGCCTTCCCCTTGTTCTTTTCTCCTCAATCTTGCCAGTTGTCACCAAGTTTTCTAGTTTATTTCTTCTCATAAAATATCCCAAAAATTGTGACTGTCTTTATTTAATTTCTCTAATCAGTTTACCGTTTTCATCAGCTTCTTGTAGGAATTGCTCATTGGTTTTTCTATCTATCCGTGGTATTCTTTGCAATTTCTTCATAAATCTCATTTCCACTGCCATTAGATGTTTTTCAGCTTGTCTGTTCATTGTCCACACCTCACATCTCTCGTTGCAATTGACGTCTTTTTATTGATCAGTATGTTTTCCATATTGCAAAAGGCTACCGTCGCCATAGCGATTCTTGTTCTAATCTCTTCTTATGACTGTTTCGAGTTGGTTGTACTGATTCACTTGTTTAAGAATATTCTTATGTATCTGTATATTACATGGTTGTATTTCTCTTTTCCCAGTGACCACATAATCTTTGTCTTTTTACAATTGTAATCATGATCTTGTAATGCTGACCCCTTTGGCTTTCTGTTTGTTCTCCTATGCACTCAATCAATCAATCAAATCAGGTGCCATCTCCATAATGAAGGTTAGCAGCAATGGATCTCCAACTGTCTGTCTCTCACCCTGACTACATTCTGTCCGATTGATGTTCGTCCATCTCTTGATGTTATCTTCCTACTTGTATCTCCCATGCACTGCATTTTCATAATTAACCCAAATGCATTTTTGACAGACCTAAGGTTACAGATTTCACCTAATGATAAGCCATTGTTGTGTACACAAACTTCTTATCATAGTCCATGCCATATCACATTGGTGATCATGTCTGTCCATGGCCCTGTGTCTTGTGTGCAGTCAATCAGTTCTCCTACTGATGTTCCTCCATGCCATAATGTCAAATTGTTCAGCATCTACTCTCTTGGTCTTCCCATGCTTCTCTCCTCAACTTTCCTGCTGTGACGACAGACTCCAGCTTTCCCCTTCTCATGACATGCCTAAAGAATGTGGACTGACTTCTTCTGATGTGAGTTACCATTTCTCTTTGTGAGTTAACATCTTCATTGCTCTTTCTATCCATCCATTGTGTTCTTATCATTCTTCTATAAAACTACATCTCCACAGCCTCCACATTATTCCTCACTTGTCTGCTAACTGTCCATGATTTGCTTCTGTACATCATGATTGCCTCAATATAACTCTTAAGAACTCTTTTTCTCACTTTGACTAACAAAGATAAATTGCAGAGAATATTTTTAATCTTATGAAACGCGATTCGTAATCACGCATACCATGTTCAAAACACAGCTGCGGGTGATCTGGAAGCAGATTGCCTAGTGTTGGTTTTCACTGAATGCTATGATAGCCGGCCATTCAGAAAACAATGGCAAACTACTTAACATAAACTTGCCAAGAAATCACAAACAGCCAAGAAATCACAAACAGCCAAAAGATGCTAGGGTTGACTGGAACATCCTGCAGCTAACTTTTTTAACTTATGAAATATTACATTTGCTTTGATTATTCTACATTCGACTTCCTTAATATATCTTCCAACTGCTGTTATTAAACTACCCAAATAATTAAAGTTCACAAGCTGTACAGATATAAAATAATACAACAGTGAATCAAATGCGATCACAGGAGTGCAGCGGAAGGGAACATGGGTGAGATTAAGGGTGACTAAAAGATCATCTAAAAGCCATACCACAGACACAACAGCTGCATCTTCCACTGACTCTCTCTCAACATGAACACATCCGGTTATCTTTGACCATCTAATAGCAACATCCTTCTTGACAGCAGTCTAGAAATAATGAAAATCTTATTGCTCCCACTGAATACAAGCTGCTGTCTACCTTCTACCTATTATCATCATCATCATGTGCAATGCTGATGAGCATGATCCGTCATGGTACCCCCATCTGACATGATCACCAGAATCTTGGTCCAAATCTGTGTTCTTATTCGGATTATGCTTGTGGCCAACCCACCAAGATATTTATCTGCCTGCCTATCCCTTGCTCTCTTCCCATCAATTTTGCCAGTTGTTACTCGTTTTCTAATTTAATTTGAATGTAAACAGCGAATTGCTAACAGAGACTCAGCCAAACCCAACACTAGATGAAGTCAAGTGGGTAATAATCAACCTCATTAAGAGAAATCCCAAGGATATGATAACATCACACAGAGCACAGAGTTTACTCAAGCTGGCGGAGAACAAAGTGAAATATATCACATTTTATGTAAAACAATATAGGAAACAGGAATTTGGCAAAGGAGAAGGAATTTTTTTCCCCACTAGCTTGCTTTGAACTCAAGCGTAGTCCATAGACACTACTTCTAGTAGTGCTGGACCGAATTTTGCATGTGGATTAGCTTTCCCTATTAACAGTGTCCCTCGCCATCAGGCGAACCCAATCCGACTTCAGAGGTACTTGTAATTTACATCCCTGAGTCAAGGACAAGGGGGTCAACATTTTAGTCCAACTGTCCGAAGTAGGGGCTGAACCCCTTAACCTCGGCATCAGCACAATGTATAGTTCTTATCCATTCGGCCATGCTGACCTCTAAAGCACAAATATGAGAACAATCAATATGTTCCAATAACAGAGTAGGGCGCCATGAAGTTATGTACCAATAACAGAGTAGGGCGCCATGAAGTTATGTACCAATAACAGAGTAGGGCGCCATGAAGTTATGTACCAATAACAGAGTAGGGCGCCATGAAGTTATGTACCAATAACAGAGTAGGGCGCCATGAAGTTATGTACCAATAACAGAGTAGGGCGCCATGAAGTTATGTACCAATAACAGAGTAGGGCGCCATGAAGTTATGTACCAATAACAGAGTAGGGCGCCATGAAGTTATGTACCAATCACTGAACAGTTTTAAGACAAAATAAGTCATGCTAGCTAAATTCCATTTAAATTATAGAAGAAAAAGGTTAATGTCATGATTGGGTCTGTGGGAGTTGAAGTAACAACTGGGATAACACAGTTTAATGTAATGACTGGGATAAAGTAGTTTAATGTAATGACTGGGATAAAGTAGTGTAATGTAATGAATGGGATAAAGTAGTGTAATGTAATGACTGGGATAAAGTGGTTTAATGTAATGACTGGGTTAAAGTAGTGTAATGTAGTGACTGGGATAAAGTGGTTTAATGTAATGACTGAGATAAAGTAGTTTAATGTAATGACTGGGATAAAGTAGTTTAATGTAATGACTGGAATAACGTAGTTTAATGTAATGACTGGGATAACGCACTTTAATGCAATGACTGGGATAAAGTAGTTTAATGTAATGACTTGGATAATTTAGTTTAATTGCAATGACTGGGATAAAGTAGTTTAATGTAATGACTGGAATAGGGTAGTTTAATGTAACGACTGGATGGATTGAGACACTGGCATGGAGAAATACCATCAGCAGAGTTGATCCAGTACACCAAAGACAGATATCTGTGGAGAGACATGAACACCTACGCCAGCTGGCAAGGCACTTGATGATGATGATGAATGTAACGACTGGGATAAAGTAGTGTAATGTAATGACAGTGATAAAGTAGTTTAATGTAATGACTGGGATAAAGTAGTTTAATCTAACAACTCGGTTAAAATAGTTTAAAAGAGTTTTACAAGAAACATATATCAGAGGAGGGTGCTGAACTACTTGTCATCATGGCATTGAGAAACATCTATTTCGGAAAATACTGGCAACATGTGAGTTAGAAGTTGTGGATAACCATAACAACCAATGCCATATAGCACGGACTAGAAGACAAAGAAGAGGAGAAGAGAAAGAAGAAGTAGAAATAGGAGAAGGAGAAGAAGTGGAAAAGAAGAAAGTGGAGGAGGGGAAACTTTAGGAGGTGGAGGTGGTGGAGAAGGCTGAAGTGAAGGAGGAGGGGGAAGAGGAAGTGGAAGAGGAGAGAAGAAGAAGAAGAAGAAGAAGAAGAAGAAGAAGAAGAAGAAGAAGAAGAAGAAGAAGAAGAAGAAGAAGAAGAAGAAGAAGAAGAAGACAACATGTAACCAAACACGTCGATGATTTACTTAGTATAGGACGTGGTAGGGACACTGTCGGGTATCACTGAAGTCCTTCCGGCAGCCATCACTGGAAAGCAAACACAAATCTCCGAGTCCTAGAATAACGGCAAACTTCTTCCCACACAACAACAACAAAAAAACACGGAGTTAAGCGAAACAACAGAGACAGCAGCAGACGACGGACGGCCTTGACTCGACGCAAACAAGAGCGTAAACAAGATGATGTCACCCATGCACCCTCATAACCGCCAACTGCTCACAGAAAGGCTTCGGGAGTCAATATCCAACCAGCTTGCCAGAAGAACAACCCCAGAGCCGGGCTGGAGGGGGTTGGAATATAGTAGAATAGACTGGCGTTTGATAGCTGCAGACGGGTAATGAGTAATACATCAGAACAGAGGAAAGATGTAGGCGGAAGAAGAAAAAAAAACTGGATGAATGAACAAAGAAAAACATAAATACACAAACAAGGAAAAACAAAAACAACAGAATTAAAGAAAGGAAGAAAGAAAGAAAGAAAGAAAGAAAGAAAGAAAGAAAGAAAGAAAGAAAGAAAGAAAGAAAGAAAGAAAGAAAGAAAGAAAGAAAAGATGGGAGGGGAAACAATACGACGTGGTATAATAAACTGGATATACAGACTGGATGAGAAGACAAAGACTGCAACAAGCGACAACTGAAAAGATTTATGAGAGAGATACAAAAAGACAGCGAGAGACAATGCCTGACAGCCTTGTGTCATGGCACGGAAGGGTCTCGGCACACGAACTGATGCTTGCAGTTGGAGATCGCAAGACGCGGAGAAGCATGATCGCCCACGCGTGTCGGCAAGACACTTAACGATGACACAGACTGACAAACAGACGGATGGAGGGACAGACAGATAAATAACAGAAAAATAAATGATAGACAGATACATGATAGACAGACAGACATAAATGATAGACAGACTCGGATATATGTATGGATGGTTGTGTGTGTGTGTGTGTGTGTGTGTGTATATATGTGTGTGTGTGTGTGTGTGGAGAGAGAGAGAGAGAGAGAGACAGACAGACAGATAAATGATAGACAGACATGGATATATGTATGGATGGTTGTGTGTGTGTATGTGTGTGTGGAGAGAGAGAGAGAGACAGAGAGAGAGAGAGGAAGACTGAGATAGAGAGAGAGAGAGAGAGAGAGAGAGAGAGAGAGAGAGAGAGAGAGAGATGTACTGTAGATAACAACAGCCATATAGACTGACAGACCGTGACTTACCGTAAGACAGACACACGCAGACTGACAGATAGACAAACTCATTCAGACTGAGAGACATACTGACACACTCAGACTGACAGACAGACACACTCAGAATGACAGAAAGACAAGCCCTTCGTCTCGTCCACGGTTTCAGTACATTCTACTTCGGCAAGCATTTTTTTCGGATTTCGTCTTAGCGTTTGGACGTTAAATAGGTGAATTATCTCAGAACATCATAACATCTTATGGGAAATACCTTGAAGAGATTAGAACAAGAATCTCCACGGAGAAGGGAGCCTTTTGCAAGATGGAAAACATCTTGCCAATAAACTGTCAAACTGCCATTTACTGCCAATATAGTAACTTGCGGTGTATGGCAGAGGGGTCTTTTGCCAATAAAATGCCAGCAAAATGCTGGGTTTGACTGCGACGGCCTGTAAAGGATACGCAACTAACTAAACTATTATCGAGAGTATATGAGTAAAAACCACGACAGTCGCCTGCCCAATGCTCTGAAGGTCATTCGTTGGTTCGTTATAGGAATCCGTCATTCGGTTCACGGGTGCAGTTTTCTCGGACACTCCGAGAGTCGTATATGGCGCTACAAAGTTCGCGCTATGGTCGACGCTTTCAACAGGCCACCCTGCAGAAAGAGACCGAGCCATATGGGATAAAACCCGGTGCAGTGAAGTCGATCATCTCGCCTTAAACACACCCTTCTTCTTTTTATTTTGGTGTAAACTTTTGGTTGCCGGCTTCGTGGCTTAGAGGTTATGACTTTTCTCCGTAATCTCGTATACTCTCGTCGGTAAACGTGATGACGGTTCAAATCAGCAGTGGTTCGAATCGCATCGGTAACTTACGGGGTATGTGAGCCGGCCGCTCAGAAAGCAATGGCAAACTACTGAGCGTAATCTTGCCAAGAGATCAACATACAGCTGAAAGATGCTGGTGTTGACAGCTAAGTCCTGTAAAGGATATGCTAAAAAAAAACAAAAAAAAAAAAAACTTTTGGTTAACTTTTTAAAGGGAGATAATAATGTTTAGGCCTCTGGCTCGTTTCCCCTTCTTATTATCGAGAGTCGGCTCTATGGTGAAGGTGTTACAGACGCGATTCGTAATCCCGCATACCACGTTGGAAACACAGCTGCGTGCGATTTGACAGCAGACCGCTTTGCGCTGGTTTTCATAATAATGGTATGAGTGTCGGTCGTTCAGAAAGCAATGGCAAACTACTGAATGTAAACTTGCCAAGAAATCACAAACAGCTAAAAATGCTGGGGTTGATTGAGAAGTCCTGTAAAGTGTATGCAACTAACTTAACTATTATCGGGCGTATATGAGTAAAAACCACTATTTGTGTCTTACAGACGGACGGACAGACAGACAGAAAGCCAGCCAGCCAGACAGACAGACAGACAGTGAGAGAGACAACCAGACAGACAGACACAGACAGACAGACACAGAGAGACAGACAGACATTACACAATCAAGGCTTGGCACTAGAAAATAAGGAAAACTGTTGCGGTTTGAGTTTGTGGGAGGGGGGAGGGAGAGGGCAGAGTTAAGGGTGGCGTTTTTGACACCAAGAACCAAAAACAGTATGAAAGCAGCTGTCGAAGGCTGTCATAATCTGGGTCACACAGTTCCCATGCCAGCCGCTGCACTAAATCATTTTGCTTGGTTTACACAAAACACTTTCTTTGCAACTGGGAAAACTAAGCAATCAACTTTCTTTGCAACTGGGAAAACTAAGCAATCAACTGTCCTTGTGGGAGGAACTCGGCAAACGCTGTTACAAGTCGGAAACTCGTGTGGTAGGGGGCTCTGCGGAACGACGCTCTCATCACAGCGCGTAGAAAAGTCTCTCGATCTCTGGCCAGTTCCCCTGTCACGCGCACCCTCATGGCAGAGGTATCTGTAATGTCCTGTGTCCAGCTTCGTGCTAGTCGACCCCTGCCACTTCTGTCTTCTTGGTCCACTATATTCTCGGAACTGTTCTGTAGCAGGAGAGCTCAAGGGCCAACATTTTCTTCTTTGGGAAACTAGGCAAACGTTATCTCAGAGAAAGTAGACAAACGTTATCTCAGAGAAAGTAGACAACCGTTATCTCTGAGAAAGTAGATAAACATTTCTAAGAGAAAGTAGACAACCGTTATCTAAGAGAAACTAGACACATATCAGTTGTTGATAATTAACTAAACATTGTTACATATTGGAAACTATACCAATGGTAAAATGTTCACTTCTCATCCTTGACTTGGGGGAAGTAAATTACAAGTACCTCAAAAGTCGGAGTGCGTGTGCCTGATGGCGTGGAACACTGACCATAGGGAAAGTTAATCCACAATGAAATCAATCCATTGCACTAGAAGTAGTAGCACATGTATGAACTACGCTTGACTTCAAAGCGAAGGAACGAAAACACGTTGCTTTTTTATGGTTATCTAAACACTGTCACACAGAGCAAGAGGCGGGCGTAACTCTAAGCCATTTCTCTATCTAACAGGAGTTCCAACCTGTTATCTCCAAATAACGATAAGTGTATTTCTACGCTCGAATAAGTTCATCATAATCATCCTGTGGCTTACCAAACGAACAAACATAATTTAAACAACGCAAAAGGAAAGAACATACGACCGCAAAACCCGTATCTCAATTATAACCAACGCCGCGGCAGGTTGAACGAGGTCGAATTTTTTAATTTTGTTTGTTTTCTCAAACGAATGAACGAAGCCCTGTGTAGAACTCAGTCTCCATAAGTCTTTGACAATTTCTCTATCATTAGTCTGGTGTCTTGCTGCTCTCGCTGTCATGTGTCAATTATAATAATGTAAAATTATCTACACGCCTTGAATCCATCTACATTTTAGTCATCCTCTTCTCCGCCTCCCCATTACACTTCCCTCCTATTTAATGTTTCCTCAATTTTGTTTGCCTTACTAATTAATTAACCGTCTTCGGGACTGAGTTCTTGCTGAATTTTCCTTTCCGTCCAATGCATTTTAAATACAATTCAATAAAACACGCACGCACGCACGCGCGCGCGCGCACACATACACACACACATTTTTTTTCCCGCGTTTCCATCCTCTTTCAGGATATTGCGGTCAACACCAGCATCTTTCAGCTGTATGTTGATTCCTAGGCTAGATTACGCTCATCAGCACGCCACGACTTTCTGAGCGACCGGCTCCATACTCTCATGTCACTTTTGCGATTCGAACCACTGCTAATTCTCGTCGCGTCACGTGACGAGAGTATTCGGAGTTAGCGGAGAAAGCTGCTAACTCCTCGGCCACGGAGCCGGTCACACACACACACACACACACACACACACACACACATATATATATATATATATATATATATATATATATATATATATATATATATATATATATATATAAGACGAACATGTGCTGATCAGCTGAATTGTTAAATGTCTAAATTTCACACCCATATGTTTGCCACATTCTCTTAAAGTTGGTTGGTTAATTAGTTAGTCTTAGATTATCATCAGTGCACATCGGCCCATTCAGTTCATGGGTGCTTGGATAACCTCACCAGCATCTCTATATCGTGTTGCTGGTCGATGACATAAGTTTTGTGTTGGTTGCCTATTCATCTTTGACTCCCTGAATATCGCTTCCATCTGGCTTCATTCCATTTCTTTTGATGTTCCCGCAATCTGGTGAAGGTTGCAGATTCGTAATCTTTTAATTCGTCTAACTGCCCCGCCTTTCTGGCGGCATTCAATACATGAGCTCGGTTCATTACTCGTCATCTTTCTACAGTAGCCCGGCCCGCAAGCCTGTCTGGTGGCATTCAATATATCAGCCTGGTCCATTGCTAGTCGGCATTCTACAGAAGCCCGGCACGCAAGCCTCTCAGCTTGCTCATTTCCTCTGACACCCGCGCGTCCTGGCACACAAATAAACCTGATTGTTATCAAGCTTGAACTCCTCAGAGATACACCTCTGTACCAGAGTAAAAGTAATGGACAGAATGAGAAATAGCATAATTGTTTCATGAATCGAGCAAAGGAAGAATCTCAGCTGCACCTCCCAGTGGTAGAGGTTGAGAACCACACCATGGTGTGGCAAACGCAGCTGTGAGGACGGAGTTAGTTAGTTGCATATAATTTACAGGGCCTCGCAGTCAACCCCAGCATTTTTGGCTGTTTGTGATTTCTGGGCAAGTTTACTTTCAGTAGGTTGCCATTACTTTCTGAACGACCGGCACTCATACCACTGTATGAAATACCAGCGCAATGCGGTCTTGTTCCAAATCGCCTGCAGCCGTGCTTCGAACGCGGTATGTGGGATGCGAATTGCGTTCGTAAGCGGGATTGCGAATTGCGTTCGTAAGCGAGATTGCGAATTGCGTTCGTAAGCGAGATTGCGAATGCGTTCGTAACCGCATCACTACATAGTGCTTTAGGTCTCATACACATTGATAAACTAAGCACTGGTCACATGATACTTTTAACTTGTTTCAATCAATATCTGAATCTATTTCTCATGATAAAAGTCAGAAATCGAGATTAAAAATGTAAAATATGAGCATTATGTCACTGAAAACTAATGCTAATGCTAATGATGCTGAAGATTATCAACAGACTAATAAACAAACCGTATCAAATATACTGTTAGTAGTAGTAGTAGTAGTAGTAGTAGTAGTAGTAGTAGTAGTAGTAGTAGTAGTAGTAGTAGTAGTAGTAGTAGTAGTAGTAGTAGTAGTAGTAGTAGTAGTAGTAGTAGTAGTAGTGACAGCAGGAGTGATTGTACTAAACAAAGCGTAGAAACAGCAGTAATAGTTAGCCAGCAGCTGCAGTAGTTATGATAGTTGCAAAAGAGAAGGGGAAAAGGACAACCATACTCCCAGCTAACAATTCACAAACTGCCAATGAGCGACGACAAGAAGGATATGGTTGGGGAGCAAACAACATGAGAATCTTCTTCACAACGTGAGTAACCTGCCGGCAACCTGCCTTAGCGTGGGCATCAAATGTGCTCCGCTGACGAAATTCTAGGATAACAAACAGGGACGGTTGGATAACTAGTGGGTGTTTCTTCGCCTCACTATCGTTCTGATTCTCCGAGCAACGAGTACTTCGATATACAATATCGATTGTGTGGTGTGCATGATTTTATTATTTGCAGGGTTCAATGACGACAATTTACTAATGCGGTGTGGTGAGGTTTTATATAGTGCTGAATAAAAATTAGCAGTGAGAAGATATAATTTAATCATCCGGATTTTGTATTTTATGTTTATCTGTGTTAACATACCTGTTCAAAGAAATCTGACGGTAAATATAAGAAGGCTTGATGTAAGTATTATAGTTTCATGTACATGCATGTACATTTTTTTAATGTTAGTATTATCGCCTGAATTACTTGTATGTAAGCTCTTGATTTTAGCATTATCGTTGTATAAGAAGACACACATTATGGTCGTCACTGGGAAGAAGGAAATAACACAATGTTATATACGAGTAAATGGGCATTTTCTTTTCCTTTGTTTTAACATTTTTATTATCATTCTGTTTTTCACATTCTGTTTTTCAGTCTCGTCTTTTGTGCGTGCTTTCTGTGATTTTATATCTTTACATTTTTCGTCTGTCTTTCTTGTCCTTCCGCCTTCTTTCGATCTGTCCTTCTAGCTTCCTTCTTATCCCTTTTCTACCCGATTGTTTTTCTGGTTTTTACTCTCTCCACCCCCCCCCCCTCCAATCCAATGGTGAATACATTACTCCAATGTGAACATGTCCACAATTATCTACATCTTGTATAAAGCTCAAACTGCCATTTAGTTCTCCGGTAAAAACAAAACCGGCCCAGAAACAGTATCTTCTTCTTCTTCTCCTTCTTCTTCTTCTTCTTCTTCTTCTTCTTCTTCTTCTTCTTCTTCTTCTCCTCCTCCTCCTCCTCCTCCTTCCTCCATTTACCCCAGTGACATCTCGGGTGGAATAACCAGTATCAAGTCTAGGAAACTGAAATACTTTGGCCATATGAAAGGTTACAGTAGCTAGGAAAGAACAGTAATGAAAGGTGAGGTTCCCGCAAGACAAGACAGGCGTCTACAGTCAGGAACTTGGGCACAGAACATTGAAGACACTTTGGGCATGGACATACATAAGGCAGGGGAACTGGTTAAAGATCGAGCATCTTTTCGGCGATGGCAGCGACGTCATGCGGAGGTTCTAATACATGGTGATAGTGATGTATGAAACTAGTTATCTGTTGATTCATCGAATCGTCTTCTTGAAATACGGTGTACAAATACTATCGACGATTCGCACTTGCATGGTATGATCGACACTTATTATATTGCAGAGCATTTACTGTCCCAGCAACAAACACGATGCGACTAGTATTTACAGCGCATAGATTTATAAACAGTACAAGACAATGAGGACTGCGGCAGACGTGGTCGTTCCAGCTGCAAAACAGAAAGGGTAGCATTGTCATCATCATCATCATCAGCAGCAGCAGCAGCAGAAGAAGAAGAAGAAAAAGAAGAAGGAGGAGGAGGATGAGGAGGAGGTGGGGAGGGGGAAGGAAAGGAAGAGAAGCAGCAACAACAGCATCAGAAGGAGGAGGAGGAAGAGGAGGAGGAGGAGGCGGAGGAGGTGAAGAAGAAGAAGAAGAAGAAGAAGAAGAAGAAGAAGAAGAAGAAGAAGAAGAAGAAGAAGAAGAAGAAGAAGAAGAAGAAGAAGAAGAAGAAGAAGAAGAAGAAGAAGAAGAAGAAGAACAACAACAACAACAACAACAACAACAACAACAACAACAACAACAACAACAACAACAACAACAACAAAACGACGCAATGCATATTCAGTAGCAGTTTCACAGCTGGACAACAAAACTCACAGACAAGAGGGATCAAACAATTGAGTCCAGGCGGCAACCTGATAAACCGCACTAATAACCTTGTCGGCAACCGGGGAAATCTCTATGATCTCGAGACTTAAGATCAGGCTGCCGCGTTGTACTCTTACGGACAAAGTCTAGATCACAGATTCCGTTCATCTATGTATTCGGATTTAATATGTGCAAAAGCTTTACAGCTTAGGCTGGCATTTCTAGGACCGGAACAATCAGGCAAGGTGAATCCAGTTTACTTAATGCTCACACACGAGGCGGAGCCACGGCAGGCTCTCACCTGCCGTACTGGTGGTCTTGGGTTCGACCCGCATCACGACGGTTTCGAATTTTTAAAATGTACCTGGGTTCCAGGTCTACGCGGCCTAAAATGTCTGGGTCAGTAAAAACGGCCGATGTGATGTCGATCACTTTACCCACTGAGTGCCGTTTGGTCTATAATGCATGTCCATTAAGGGACGTTGCAATAAACCTCATGGGGGGCTGAGTGCTCTCGAGGTAAGGTGTCCGCCTCGAGTGCTGGAGGTCCCAGGTTCAGGCCCAGGTGAGGACCGGGATTTTTTTCACGTGGACTTCTAGTAATAATATTTCCCCTGGTCTCTGGGTAGTGAGATCGGAAGCCCGTGTGTATTATTGCGCACGTAAAATATCCCTTGGCAGTTGGAAATCGGAAAAAAAAAAAAAAAGTAGCCAGCGGCGATGCCCGGGCATTATTTGAGTTAAAAATCTACCCAAAGTACGAGGGGAAGTTAATAAGTAAGTCACAAATGGCTGTATAAAAATAACTAAATATGATAACTTGAAACAGTTTATTTTTATACATACATTGTCCCTTTATTTCTCAACATAATTTCCATCAACATTGATGCACGTATACCATCGTTTTATTAGTCCTCCCAACCCCGCTGCATGGAACTGCGTGCTCTGTTTTCTAAACCACGTTTTTACTTCACATTCAACTTCGGCGTCATTCGCGAGATGTCTCCTGCCAAGGTGGGTTTTCAGCGTTTATGCTGACAAATGTTTGTCCCGTAAAGCGGTGCATAGCTGGGTAGAAAAAGTTACGAGGGTGAGTCAATAAGTAAGTCACACAGTTCTGTGGGATGCCAGGTAAATAAAAACATCGCCCCGTCGCGGACGTTGAGTGCAAGCATCGAACCCTCGTCTGCCCATACCATTGTCAGCGTAACTTCATAACGACTACACCCACGTGCCGGCTGTGACCGGCGTTCATACAATTATGAAAATCAACGCAAGACGGTCTGCTTCCATATCGCTTGTGGTATGCGGGAGATCTCCCATCGCTTGAGGATCAAAACCAGATGAGAACAGCTGATAAAATAAGTATATCCCATCGCTTGGAGATCAAAACCAGATGAGTACAGCTAATGAAATAAGTATATCTCATCGCTTGGAGATCAAAACCAGATGAGTACAGCTAATGAAATAAGAATATCCCATCGCTTGGAGATCAAAACCAGATGAGTACAGCTAATGAAATAAGAATATCCCATCGCTTGGAGATCAAAACCAGATGAGTACAGCTAATGAAATAAAAATATCCCATCGATTGGAGATCAAAACCAGATGACAACAGTTGATAAAATACCTATATCCCATCGCTTGGAGATCAAAACCAGATGACAACAGCTGATAAAATACCTATATCCTATCGCTTGGAGATCAAAACCAGATGACAACAGCTGATAAAATACCTATATCCCATCGCTTAGAGATCAAAACCAGATGAGAACAGCTGATAAAGTATGTATATATAATGCTTATATACGAAAACTAGATGAGGACAGCCGATAAAACGCAGATATCTACCTATCCATGGCCATCTCATGAAAAGCAAATCGCCCATCATCTAGAGCCCAATAATTTTACGGTCAGATCATAGCATCTGAGAACACCAACATCGTTTTCCTTTGGCAAATTACCAGCACTGAAAGCTAGTATATCTAAAACTGCTCACCAGTAAAACGGAAGAAACAAAAAAGCCAACTAATCTGATTCATTAACCTTAACAAGATCTCAAGGCTGTTTATCATTCCACGTGAGAACGCGTGCACGTGTTGAATCTGGAAGTAAGGCATTTTTCTGGGAAAGAAAAAACAGATTTACATCCGGCGCTGAAGGGATGTTCGTGTCACTAAAATATCATTTACATTAGACTTCAACGCTCATTTTTCGTTCAGAAAGCAATGGTAAACTACTGAACGTTGACTTCAGTTGTTGAGTTGAGTCAAGAAGATCAAGAACCAATATCATAGCATATGGGGCATTCCCATAAGTGCCAGCGAAGAGACCCAACATTAATGGCACCAGTAGCAATCTGATTATGTGTCCGTCTGGTCTTACCTAGGAGTCCCGAGTGATACCACATCCTCTGGTCCCTCCCTGCAGCACCATGCGCTCAAGGCCGTGAAGATCTATCTGTTATTCCGCAGTACACAAACGACCCCAAAGAGCCCCGACAACGTCTGCCTTGTCCTGCAACAATACCCTACCCAGCGGTGCAGACCCAGTCATTCTGTCCGCCTGCTTGTTTCCCACCACACCAGTATCAATCAATCAATCATGTGCCATGCCGGAAAGCGTGGGCGGTCATGACTCGCCATTGCACTAGATCATAAGAGTCGTGGATCAGCTCAGTGTTCCTGTCTCGTCCATGCCATGTGGCCAAGTCATCCAGGTATATTCCTCTCGGTCTTCCTCTTGGTCTGTTCCCTTCGATCTTGCCAGTAGTCACTAAGTTCTCCAATCCATTCCTTCTCATAACATGTCCAAAAAATGTTGACTGTCTACGTCTAATTTCTCTAATCAATTTACGATTTTCATTTGTCTCCTGTAGTACTTGGTCATTGGTTTTTCTGTCTGTCCATGGTATTCTTTGCATTTTCCTCAGAAACCACATTTCTGCAGCCATCAGATGTTTTTCAGCTTGACTGCTCATTGTCCAAGTTTCACATCCATACAAAAGAACAGGCTCTATGTATCCCCTCAACACTCTTTTTCTCGTTCCAATTGACATCTTTTTATTTGTCAGAATGTTTTTCATCTTGCTAAAGGCTACTTTTGCCATGGCGATTCTTGTTCTAATTTCTTCAAGGCATCTCCCATCAGATGTTATGAATGTTCCGAGATAATTGTACCGATTCACTTGTTGAAGAATATTCCCATTTACTTGTATATTACATTGTGGTATTTCGTTCTTCCTAGTGACGACCATAACCTGTGTCTTTTTACAATTTAATTCTAACCCCAGTTGCTCACTGTGTAAAACAACCGCTTCTACTAATTGTTGTAGATCTTGTGCATTGTCTGCAATCAATACTGTATCATCTGCATATCTAATGTTATTGATGTTTCGTCCTCCAATGCTGATTCTATTTATATCTTCTACATTTCTGAAAGTATTTTCACTGTACAGGGAAAAAAAGATCTGGAGACATTACACATCCCTGCTTAACACCTCTCTTAATAGGTTGATATTGTCCCACTTCATTATCAATCCTTGTGGCAGCTTGTTGTTTCCAATATATGTTTTTTATAAGTCTAATGTCTTTCCCATCAATTTGTAGACCTGCAAGCATATCCACCATGTTGAGATGTCTAACTCTATCAAAAGCCTTTGTGTAGTCAATAAAGCTAAGTTGTATATCCTTGTTTACTTCTATAGCACGTTCAATAACTGTTCGTAGCATATACACAGCATTTACTGTACCCTTTCCTTCTACAAACCCGCATTGTTCTTCCTCTATTATTTCAGGTTGTATTTTCTTCCTCACTCTTTGCGTGATAGTTCGTAGCAACATCTTTGTGATGTGACTCATTATACTAATTGTTCTATGTTGATCACATTCCAAGACTCCTGATTTCTTTGGGATTGCAATAAATAGAGTTACATAATTCAGAAGGTATATCTCCAGTATCATATAATGTGTTCAGCAGTCTGGTGACTTGCTCTAGTCCAAATTTTTCTAAAGCTTTAATCATTTCTGTTGTGATGTTATCTGCACCGGGGGAATTGCAAGCTTTTATATGCTTAAGAACATTTCGAACCTCCATCTTCAAAATTCGCGGTCCTTCATTATTAAATCTAATACCATACTGTTCCTCTCTGTTATCATCATAAATGTTTTTCACATAATCTGTCCATACATGTAGAATCTGATCTTTTTCTATTATGATTTTGCCATCTTCAGTTTTTAGACAGCCCGCTGATGTGCTTGTTCTTTTATTAGTAAGTTCCTGAATTCTTTTGTGTACTAATTTGGTATTTTGACTGTTGTGTTGTTTTTCAATTTCTAAGCACTTTTTCTCCAGCCATGCTTCTTTTGCTTCCTTACATAATATTCTGACTTGTCTGTGAATTTCTTCATATTTGGCAGAATTATTTTTGTTGAGTCTTCTTGTTTCCATTAGGTGTAAAATGTCTTCAGTCATCCATTTCTTACGACCCACCTTCTTTAATTTTGGAATAGTTGTTTCAGCAGCCAGACTGATTGAATTCTTCAACATTTCCCATTGATCATCCACATCCTGGAATAGGATCTCTAGATCAGACAATATATCAAATCTGTTCCGTACTTCTATGTTGAGTTTGTTGTGTATTTCCTTGTCATTACTTAATGTACACAAATCATATTTAGTGTTTCCTGTTATATACTTGACTTTCTTCAACTTTATCCTCAATGTTCCTTTAAGTAATCTGTGGTCACTATAACAATCAGCACTTGGAAGTGTTTTTGCTATTGTTAGCGCGTTTCTAAATCTTCTGCTAATCTGAATGTAGTCAATCTGGTTTCTAATCCTGCTATCAGGACTCCTCCATGTCCATAATCTTCTAGGGTGTTGCTTAAACCAAGTGTTTCCTACAATAATTTTCTGTTCTTTTGCCCACTCTAGGAGTCTGTATCCTCTTTCATTTCTCCCTCCTAAACCATAGTATGTCCTGGGGAAATAATCCAACAGATGCTCTCTATTTTTGATTGTTTAACTGAAGCCTGCCACACTGATCCAAGCATGCCTGTCTTCACCTTTCTCGTCATACTTTTGTATATCCTTTTTACAGGATATCGCTGTCAACACCAGTATTTTACTGCTGTTGCTGATGTCTTGGCAAGTTTACGTTCAGTAGTTTGCCATTGCTTTCTGAACGACCGAATCCCATACACATTTGTTAAAACCCAGTGCAACGCGGTCTTCTGCCAAATCGCGCGCAGATGTGTTTCGAACGCGGGTAAGCGGGATTACGAACCGCATCCAAAACTCCTCGCCACGGAGACTGCTCATACTTTGTTACTGAAGTAACATTGCATAGTAAATCAACTTGAGTTTTTTTTTCCTTAAAAATTCAAGACAAAAGACTACGTCCTATAATAGAACCCAGGCTAAGTAAAACACAACTTGGAATTAGGAAAAACAAAGGATGCACAGGTGCCATCTTTGCTCTTAGACAACTGATACAAAAATCAATCAAATTTAATCAAACACTCTACTTAGCCTTTGTCGATAAAGGAAGGGCATTTAATAGAGTAGAAAAATACAAACTGTGGGAAATCCTTAAACGATATGGAGTGAGCACACATCTAACAAACTTAAGTGGAAGCTTGAATAACAACAGTGAATGCATAGTGAGAGTAACTGGAGGACACTCAGAACTCTTCACCATAAGATCCGGAGTACGACAAGGTTGTGTCCTGTCCTCCCTCTTGTTTATAACATATATAGATAGCATATGTAAAGACACCAGCCAAACTGAGACCGTAACAATACCGCATGAAAAACAGACGACAGTAGAAGAACCAGGGGCGGATTACACAATTAAAGAACTCCTATTTGTAGCGTCATTTAGATACGGAAATAACTATTCGTCGCCTATAGAGATAAAAAGGAGTACGGCAGGAATGTGTACTGTCCCAAGCCCCTTCAACCTATACACAGAAAGAATTTTTAAACACGCTGAACTGTCTGGACTTAACATCAATGGAAGAGTCATAAACAATCTTAGGTACGCTGACGATACCGTGTTACTAGCAGAAAGTGAGCAAGAGTTAAAAGATCTAGTGGAACAAGTAAACAGGCATAGTTCAGAATGTGGCTTAGATATTAACATCCAAAAAACGAAAACTATGATAATTAGCAGTGGAAATGAAAGGTCATCAATGAACATCACAGTAAACGGGGAGATACTAGAACAAGTAACAAGTCTCTCCTATCTTGGAAATATAATAACAGATGACGGCAGAAGTGAAATAGAAATCAAACAACGCATTAAAAATGAGAATTGCCAAATGCTAGCGGAAGCCTGGACATTGAACAAGCAACTAGAAAGTCGAATAAAAGCCCTGGAGATGTGGATATACAGACGAATATGTCTATTTCATGGAAACAAAAACAATCAAATGCAGAGATTCTAGAAAAAACTGGGAATGAGAGAAAAGAGAGAGAGAGAGAGAGAGAGAGAGAGAGAGAGAGAGAGAGAGAGAGAGAGAGAGAGAGAGAGAGAGAGAGAGAGAGAGAGAGAGAGAGAGAGATGATGATGAAATAAATAAAAAAAGAGGCAAGTGAAATATTTCGGCAACGTTAAAAGACATGATACTCTTATCTCTTATAAAAACCATACTGGAGGGCAAAGCTGAGGGCAAGCAAGCAAGAGGTAGACAACGATACAAGTGGGAAGATATCAAGCGATGGACGAACATCAGCCTGACAGAATGTACAGTCAGAGCGAGAGACAGACAGTGTTGGAGATCCATTGCAGCCAATCTTCATTGTGGAGACGGCACCTTATTGATTGATTGTTATAAGGACTTTCGAGCACTAATAGCAAAATCAGAAGCAGAATTACAAGTCCAGATAAAGAGCCTAAACAAAGTATATAAGGAGCATAATATTAAATGTAGCATCAGTAAAACAGAGGTCATGACTATAACAAAATAAGAAAATAAAACAACAACAAAGATTCAATTAAAAGACTACCCCCTGAAACAAGTAAAGAGCTTCAAGTATTTAGGAAGTATAATATCATCAAATGGCAAATCAGAAGACGAGATCGCTATAAGGCAAACCAACTCATTGGACAAATGGCGCCAATACTAAAGAACAAGCATGTATCAATAGCTACTAAAAAGCACTCTGCATTACAATCTCCATATGATACCAATGTCAAACCTGGACAATGATAGAAACAGAGAACATAAAAAATTACAACAACAGAAATGAGATTCCTGAGAAGAATACTCAATGTATCAAGAAGAGAGAAAATCAGAAATAAAGACATCAAGACTAAAGTGGGGGTGTCATCGCAGCGCTAGATTTCATCATAAAACAACAAGTTAAATGATTTGGCCTTATAATAAGGCTACCAACTGACAGTGTACCACAACAAGCAATGATGTACAGACCAAACGGAACCAGAAGAAGAGGCCGACCATGAGAACCACGATACATGAAGCTCATAAACGGGCACTCTCCCGTTGGTTATGCTTCACTGCAAGGTACAAGAGGAACAAGATGGGATGAGATGAGACCAACTTGAAGCTGGGGTTAATCGCAAAGGCCTGCAAAGGATATGCATCTGTTGTAGTCATTGGAACAGGTAAATAAGTAATTATTTCATAATCACACCCTAGCCATATTAGGAGGATCAGAGCAATCCCTTCAGGAAATACTTAACAAAGTAAGTCAACTCCCGTGTGTTGCCGGGGCCCATAAGGGAAGCAAAGAATAGCAACACTGCAGCCTACCACGCATGTCGTAAGAGGCGACTAAGGAGGCTTGATGGTTCCGTCGCCCTGCTACTGAGTGAGTGCGTGGCGCGACACTGTGAGCTGTGAGTTTCGTGTGAAGTGCTTTTGAATCTGCCCGAGGTTTTTTGGAACGTGACTGCATGTTCGGAGTGATGGCAGATGGCTATGTCCCAGAGTTGACCGGTTTTTGCCTTATGCAGAAATGCGTGGCTGCTGGGCTTCTGGTTGACTGCCACTGCCATCGATGATGAACTGTATTTTCGTGGACTGTGTGGGTGAACATCTAGGAAACATCAAGATGGGAAAATGACTGCCGATTCTATCAGAAATGAACTGGGTGTTTTGTGGGGGACTATTGTGTTGACATTATGGCGGCGGCATTATGCACAGTGTATCTGTGCGGGCTGTTGTTTGTCGAGACTCCTGTCTTTTCCACTTTTCACATTGGGCAGTGGGGAGCATTTTGCGTGATATTCACTGGCACAGGAACGGAGCATAATGGGGACGACCCGTTGCTGTGAAGTTGGAACTGTGACTAACTAACTAACTAAAGTAAGTCTAACAGAAAGTCAATACAATATGAAACTAACTGCCTGGAAGATAAAAACAATGGTTTTAGTAACAGGCGGGACTCCTGAAGCTCAAATAAGGAAAACACAAAATTATAGAACAAGTTAATACGTTTGCCAATCTGGCTCAAATTCTAACGGAAGATATCAGACTTGGGCAGAAATTAGAATTAGAGTCACCATAGAAAAAGAAGGCATTTAGACAAAACAAAAACGGCTTCAAAGAATTTACAACTTCATCTCCGGAAAGGAATCATTCTTATGTACACCTGCCTAACAATATTTCATGGATAACATACAAAAGAGTTAGTTGCATGCGCTTTACAGGACGTGGCAATCAACCGCAGCATTTAATGCTCGTTTGTGATTTACTGGTCAATTTAACGTTCCACGGTTTGCCTTAGCTTTCTCAATGGCTGACGCTTCATACCATGGAAATCAACGAAGCCTAGATTCGATGTATCTGGGAATTGTGGAACTGCGTTTCATCAACCTCTGAGGCACAGACACCGACATTACAAAGTCATAAAGACTCTCTGATGAAAAAATAAAATGTGTCCGTGACCCTGGGTTATTTTTAGGCGACGAAACTCTCCGAATGTCGTCGCGTAAAAATAACAATTGGTCACAAACACATTCTGCAGATGTGATTTTCATACATACTCAATAACCAATACCTGATGATCTCCCTGGCGTAGAGGTTAAGGACGTTGTTCGTAATCCCGTATACTCTCGTGCGAAACACACCTGCGCGAGATTCGGCAGCGGATCGCTTCGCGTTGGTTACTTACGGAGGGTATGTGAGCCGGTCGTTCAGAAATCAATGGCAAACTACTGAACGTAAAACTTGCCAAGACATCAACAGCATCTGAAAAATGCTGGTGTTGACTGCAATGTCCTGTAAAGGCTATGCGGAAAAAAAAAAACGATGATATCCTAACAGATAATAGGCAACCAATACCTAATCTTAAACTGTCTGCTCCGTGGCGAAGAGGTTACGGACGCAGTTTGTAATCCCGTTACCGTGTTCGAAACACAGCTGCAGACGATTTGGCAGCAGACCACCTTGCGTTGGTTTGTTTTAAAAAATAAAATGGTATGGATGCCGGTGGTTCAGAAAGCAATGGCAAATTACTGAACGTAAACTTGCCAAGAAATCACAAACAGCCATGCTGGGGTTGACTGCGACGTCCTGTAAACGATATGCTACTAACCTGTTTAACTCTTAAACTTTTGGTGCGCTTTCGGTGGATTAGTGGGATCAATCCCTAACCGGTCACTTGGACTTCAGCGCTGACCATTCGTTCAGAAAGCAGCGACAAACTACTGAACGTAAAACAGTCCAGTAAATAAATCTGGAACTGGGATTGACAGCGATGTCTTGCACGGGACATGCAACATTTTACAAGCGTAGCTAATAGTGGACTGCGCTGGTAATTTCATGAGCACGGTTGGACGCAAGTTCGACGCCTGGACTCGTCGTTTGCAAAAGTGCAGAAAACATTCGCCAGATCAGAAGACGAGATCGAAAATAGATGCAATAAGGCAAACCAACTCATTGGACAAATGGCACCAATGCTAAAGAACAAACATGTAACAATAACTACTAAGAAAGCACTTTACAATACAATCGTCCTACCAACTCTAGGCTACCAAAGCCAAACCTGGACAATGACAGAAAAAGAGAAAAGAAAATGAGATTCCTGAGAAGAATACTCAACGTATCAAGAAGAGATAAGATCAGAAATGAAGAAATCAGGACTAAAGTGGGGGTTAAAGCAGCACTAGATTTTATTAGAAAGTAGCAAGTCAAATGGTTTGGCCATGCAAGTAGGTTACCAGTCAACAGCATACCACAATAGGCAATGATGTACAGACCAGATGGAAACAGAGGAAGAGGCCGACCACGTAAACGTTGGACGGGGGGAATAGCAGAGTCCATGGGAATATCGATACATGAAGTCCACAATCGGGCACTCTCCCGCTGTTTATACTTCACCTCGACACCGCAAGGTACAAGAGAAACATGATGAGATGAGATGAGACGGTTGGGCGCAAGTTCGACGCCTGGGCTCGTCGTTTGCAAAAGTGAAGAAAACATTGTCCATCTATTTCTCCTTGCTCGCAGGCTTGCACAAAGCGATGGCGCTATCACATCACAGACTCATAGTGAGAAACTGCTTTGGGACAGCAGCAGCAGCAGCAGCAACAACAACAAAATGCAATACCTACTGATTGTCTTACAGAGAAAAACACCTCACATCACAATGAGCCGCGAGCAAAATTTAAACACGCTTGAAAAATGCGTTCTAAGTCTAAAAAGGATGAGACAAGTGATCAGGGTCTGGATGCAAGGAAAACTCACAACTGTACTGCCCAGTGATCAGACAACACATAAGATTGACAACAGCAGTTCAGGGGACCAGGCATCCACCGGTATATACCTGCACAGATATGCACATAAGAGTGGCAGGGCGCTCACTTATACTGACAGCCGGAAGTTGTTCTCAAAGGGGAAGTTCATAAACTACCCATTTGAAAATCAAAGGGGGAAACCGTCACATTACTTCCATAAGAATACGTTTGCTAGCAGATCTCAAATCTAGAATGAAGAAGCGACTGACTTTGTAATGCGAAAAGAGGCACTGGAAAACATCGTGACGACATGAAAGTTTACGTTAAGTAGTTTGCCATTGATTTCTGAACGACCGGCACTCATACCATTGTATGAAACCAACGCAACGCAGTCTGCTTTCAAATTGCCTGAAGCTGTTTCGAACGCGGTATGCGGGATTGTGGATTCCGTTTGCTTTCCCTGAAACACGGGGAAGGCTCTGCGCAGAATAAAAGGATTAACATCGTGATGAGAGAATCACAAATACGAAGCTTAGGGGGAGAACCAGACAAGTTACAGCGAAGACGTTGGCGCTGGATGGGATAACACGTAGAGAAAACCTGACAATAGTGTAGCTAGAAAATCTCTTCACGGGACAAAGGAAACAGAGGGAACATGGAGAAGATAATTACAAACAGATGGATAGTATGAGGAGGACAAGGGGCGAGCTGCAGTAGATAAGAATAGCAAAAGATTGGACAGCACGGCATTAGTTGGTTGGGGGGGGGGGGGGGGCTGTGTATCAACAAGGGAGATGAGAGTAATCTAGCCTAGGAATCAACATACAGCTGAAAGATGCTGATGTTGACCGCAATATCCTGAAACAGGATGGAAACGCGGAAAATTATTATTATTATTATTATTATTATTATTATTATTATTATTATTATACGTACATCTGATTAACAACATACTGGTCAATAACGATAGCGACCTCGCAGGTGAGCAAAGGCAGACAGGTGAGCAAAGAAGGCAGACAGGTGAGCAAAGAAGGCAGACATTTTAATTTGATGACTCGGCAAAAACTTAACGGCTGTCGGTGCTCTGGCACAAGCGCAGACAAGGTACAGATGTGACAGGGGAAAATAAACAGTGCAGTTCTGGCAGACATGCCTGCCTGAGGAGTGTGCCTTTATATTCGCTATGTCTTACTTTCGTTCACTGCCCTTGCACCTTTAGCGTCGCTGTATTCTGAATGTCGGTGAGATAGAAGGAGGTTAGGTGTGGTTGACAAGCCACGAAGTTTATAGACAGTGGGTGAAAATGTAGGTATAACTTTAATGTCTTTCTCTGTCTTTCCAACCCTCTTTTCTTGATCTTTTGTTAAATCTCTCTCTCTCTCTCTCTCTCTCTCTCTCTCTCTCTCTCTCTCTCTCTCTCTCTCTCTCTCTCTCTCTCTCTCTCTCCCCCCCCCCCCCTCTCGTTCGTGTCCACTCCCTCCTGTCACATCTCTTTCTTTTGACCAGTTCCAAAAGTCCGTGATATATTTACATATTCGCATTCATATATGTACTTAACTGCTATGACACTATGCCTGGTCCCTCTCTTGGTCTGCCTAGTTTATTCCAGAGGAAAGGTAACACCAATACACCTGAAACAAGATAAGCTGCAGAAGCAATGCTATAACTGCCTGGCTGTCGGAACTTCGATCCTAGACCAATTGCTAACCAAGACTTAGGGCCTGGTCTGACCTGCCACGACATTTAGTCTTTAGGTTGCATTTCCTCGCACCCGGATAAAGCTTGTACCCTCCTAATTGCGTTTCTCCGCCCGAAGCCGTCGGCACAATGTGGGGTGTCGGGTTTGGTAAGCGCCGCCCAACTTTCGGCGCTAACAGAAAGCAGGTAGTGATGTCTACTGTCATACACTATCTCAGTCATATCTAAGATCTGACACCCACACGGGGATTACCCGTCTGAATAAACACGTACAGACTTAGTATGTCTGCACCATCGATGTGCGTGTGTGGACTAGACAACACAAACTCGACAATTGTTCTGCAAAACTGTCTACAATACAACGGGTTAAAAAAAAATATACTTGCCCACTGAATCAACTATACACTGTAGGTTGTATGGAACTAAATAGGAACTAAATTTAAAGAGAGAGAGAGAGAGAGAGAGAGAGAGAGAGAGAGAGAGAGAGGGGAGAGAGAGAGAGAGAGAGAGAGAGAGAGAGAGAGAGAGAGAGAGAGAGAGAGAGAGAGAGAGAGAGAGAGAGAGAGAGAGAGAGAGAGAAGAGGTTAGGAATGTATTATAAATGAGGACAACATTTAATTATGGACAAAGGTGCTAGAATATGTGCACGCTGCTCTCCTCCCCGAGGGATGGATGACTTGGGGGCAGGCACAATTCGCAGTTGTGAGATAAGCAGGAAACACCTCAACGTTTCCATACGCGGTAGGAATTCACAGCAGGAGAAAGACACCCAGAGCAGAGGTATTTCCCAGGCGCCAGGACCAGGTTTTATACTGGCCAAGACCTACTAAGACATCCTAGTCGTGCGTCCTGGGCAACAGGTCCCTTCGGGGTCCTGGCTAACGTAGTAGGATCGCTGATTCTTCCGAAGTCGGAGAGTATCTGCCTGCACGGCGAGGAACCACCATTCTGCACACCAATAAGCCAGACATGGGACAACGGATACTCACGCAAACCTCAGTCTGGTATGACATCACACTGATGTTGGACAACAGGATGCCTTCACCCGGCATACAGGATATTGCGCTGGAGTTCAAGCCAGCGAACGCAAGCAAGCAAGCATGACCCGGGTGGGCCCGACCTTAGAGAGCGCCAGGAAGGTAAAGGGCAAAAACATTTCGGGAAGGGGGAAAGCTTCTGCCGATAAAAAGCCTCCTGTCGTGCTTTCTACGCGGCGGAGTTTTTATCACTAATAAGGATATGAATGAATAGGCCAGAATTTTTCTGCATCCACAGACCAAAATCTATTAGCATTTCTCGCTAGGTTACAGCAACCTATTCAAATGTTAATTTTATTAATGTTCTTTTCCTCAAGTTTCAACAGCGAGAACAACCTCCCTTCGTCTGCTCAGACATACAGCTAACATGGCCCAAACCTTCAGCGATGCCATTGCTGCTATACTAATCCTGCTGGCTGGTCTAGAAATAGCGACTGGGCAAATTCCTTGTCCGTCCAGATGTCGCTCCTGCAACAACGACGTGGCTGAGTGCTCCCAACGCAGCCTGGCCGCCCCACCAAAGGTTAGCATCAAGAAATTAAGAGGAATTTGTTGGTTGTTAATACGAGATAGGGCGCGTTAGCATAGCTGATAGAGAGCTACGCTGATAATGTCGTAAGTACGGTAGGAAGTGGGTTCGATGTCTGTGTTCGTCATCCGCTAACAGAGGAAAAGAATAATAAATAAATCTTAAAAGTCGAGAGGATCGACTTCATTGCACCGGGTTTTATCTCATATGGCTCAGTCTCTTTCCGCAGGGCGGCGTACTGAAAGCGCCGCACAAAGCACGAACTCCGTAGCTCCAGCAACGACCCACAGGAGTCTCCGAGAAAAATTCATCCATGAACCGAAAAACGTAGCCCCAAATCGAACCCACAACCGTCAGAGCGCGAGGCAAACGGCTTGACCACTTCGCCACGGAGACTCCCAGAAAGAAATGACCACCTATTCCTTCGTGAACTCAAGCTCACAGAATGTGATGACCCTATTAAACCACATACCTATTGTAGGTTCCTCTATTCGGACTTGTTTCAACATTGATAGACGATAGTTTGGTACATTGTGCTACAAAAAGGCATAATAACTATAACTCATGGCGGTAGGGAATATGACTGATCAGATCAATTCGCGCTGTAGTTGTTTGTCCACAATGGATGCATGTGAACACATGGTCATTTTCGCCATCACGCACCACCTTACGTCTCACGCGCTCAGTGTATGACATATCTGCAATCATTTTCTCCTTTGTCTTTATTCCATTTCTGACATTTGCCCTCCATGCAACACGTTCGGCGGCGACTTGCTCCCAATGTGCATTATCAATGCCTGTATCAAGCATGAACCTCTTACACACATCTTTGCATCGTATTAGAGGCCGACCCTGAGATCTCTCACCCATCTGTAATTCACCAAAGATGTCCTTTGGTATTCTACCACCATCCATCCACCTAACGTGTCCTATCCATTTAAGTCTATGAAGACTGAGCATGGAACAAGCCGGCACACAACCTGATCTTTCCAATACTTCAGTATTTGAGATTTTGTCTTGCCACTTAATACCAGGACTTGTTTATAACCAACCAATCAACAAACCAACCAACCAACAAAGTAATAACCCAACTAGCAAACCAACCAATGAACAAACCAACCAATCAACTAATTAACCAATCAACAGACCAATAAACAAACCAACCAATCAAACAAGCAACCAACGAACTAACCAACCAATCAATGAACCTGATCTACATACGAGCAATTGTTGCAGCTAAAGAAAAATATACAGGCTGTAACTATGTGAAATTTATTAGCTGTTAAAAATTAGTTGCACATCCTTAAAAGGATGTGGCAATCAACCCCATCATGCTTTGATTGTTTGTGATTTACAATGCACGTTTACGTTCAGTAGTTTGCCACTGCTTTTTAAACCACCGACGATCATACCTTTGTTAAAAATCAACCAGGCGGTCTGCTTCCAAATCGTCTGCAGCTGATTGCGCACGCTGTATGCGGGATTGCAAATCGCGATCGTTTACCGGCTGTAGCAATGCAACTAAATTTTGGTCTCAGCCTTGAAGAAAGGAAAATCCCACCCTTACATCACGTACGAGGAATCACTATTATATGGCTAGCGCAGCGCTGGGAACAGAATATCCATCGGGATAATTGGATAACTTAAAAGAATGTTGGCTGTGTAGTCACGTCGCTATAAAGAAGAGTACTCACCACAGCAATTTAATATACGAGTATTACTAAAAGCAAACTAAATCAGGTGGATGTGGAAGCCAACACACACATTATCCTCTCCTAGAAATGAAGCTAAGGAGTTGAGGCTTATGAATAGCTCTACTGAATAACTCTACCGGCAATCAAGGGACCTTTGGCATACCTGGTGTAGAGTCCTTCATCAAGGGAAACCCTTTTACCAATATAACATTGAAAATAAGAATTATAATGACAAGCAAATCAGAAACGACCAAGAAAGACATGAGAATAATGAACATCGATAAATTAGTCGAATGCGAAAGAAAACCTTCAGAAAAAAAAAAAAAATGAAAACGGTTTACTGAGGAGGGAAGTTAGACATGGGCAATCAAGATTTTTGGTGGGACGTTATTAGGAGACATAAATTTGAATGTTGAGTTGAGCTAAGAACCGACATCACTGCACTCAGGACATTCCCATATGCGCTCCGTTCCCTCGTTCAATAGCCAGCGAAGATTCATACTATCAATCGTTCCCACAGCTGTTTTTCGCCCGTATCTGAGCAGGCTAGAAATCCGACCTCACTACCCAAGTGGATCAGAAGTGCAATATATTTAGATAACCTAGGCTGGGATCGAACCCTGTAACTTCTAAGCCTAAGGCGGACACCATATCCGCTTAGTCACCCTCTCCCCACAAAGGTGAATCTATAACAGGCGGTATATTTTATCAAGAAAATTGATGTAAAGTCTGAGGCTAGAACCCATAAAATATTGAAGAAAGAAGAAGGTCAAAACACAGCCTTCTTTAAACTCTATCTTTAGGAATTAGAATCCGGAGATAAGCGTCTCCGTTACCAACTGATAATTTCTTTTGACCACAGTATTACCCACCAGGCACCAGAACCATAAACCTGGAAAAGAATCACATCCGGGTCATTGCAGAAAGGACCTTTGGCAATCTTGACTCCGTGGAAGTGCTAAAGATAAGCGGAAACAAGATTGTGGGGCTGAAGAATGATGCCTTCAGGTGAGCTGAAATGTTGAGAAAGAAAAACCAGTCATGGGAAGACAAGGGGTTTGTCAGAAGTTAAATATTGCTGATATATATATATATATATAGTTGGCACGCATGCTCGTACATCTTTTCTTTTAACAGACTGATATTTATATTTATTTTAGCAGCGGTTAAAAGGCACGAAGATCGACTTCATTGCACATGGTGTTATCACATATGGCTTGGCCTCCTCCTCTCGAAAGGGTCGCACAGAGCACGAACTCCATAGCCCTAGTGATGATCCCCAGGGGGCCTTAGTGATGATTCCTAGGGGGCCCTAGTGATGATTCCTTGGGGGCACCCGTGAACCGAATGACGGAGTCCTAAATTGAATCCACGGTCTCCGGGAAGGATAACCCGGTCAACAAATGCCCGCAGAAGTCGGATGTGTCGGCCTAACGGCGCAAGAACGGAGCTCTGCTGTAAACAGGCACAACGCAATCACGTCCAAAAAAAAAAACTCTGGATGAACGCAGAAGAAGAAGAAGAAGAAGAAGAAGAAGAAGAAGAAGAAGAAGAAGAAGAAGAAGAAGAAGAAGAAGAAGAAGAAAAAGAATTAGTGATGATTCCTAGGGGGCCCTAGTGATGATTCCTTGGGGGCACCCGTGAACCGAATGACGGAGTCCTAAATTGAATCCACGGTCTCCGGGAAGGATAACCCGGTCAACAAATGCCCGCAGAAGTCGGATGTGTCGGCCTAACGGCGCAAGAACGGAGCTCTGCTGTAAACAGGCACAACGCAATCACGTCCAAAAAAAAAAACTCTGGATGAACGCAGAAGAAGAAGAAGAAGAAGAAGAAGAAGAAGAAGAAGAAGAAGAAGAAGAAGAAGAAGAAGAAAAAGAAGAAGAAGAATCCACGGTCTTCAAAGTACGAGGCGGGAGGCTTGACCACTTCGCCACACAGACGTGTGTGTGTATATATATATATATATATATATATATATATATATATATATATATATATGTATGTATATATGTGTGTGTGTGTGTGTGTGTGTGTGTGTGGAGATGATGACTGTAAAAATCAATGGTAACAGAGACAGAGAAAAGATGTGTGGTGGTCTGTAACAGTGGCACGGGGCAATGTTAGCAGTTGAACTGACCCAAAACAGCAAGGCCCGAAATCTGTGGTGAGACATGAGCACCTTGGCCCTGTAGCAGGACACATGATGATGATGGGGATACTACTAGCAATGATTCCTCCACAGGTTTTAGACATGTCACTGTTAACTGATTAAATGCCATGGGATAAATTAATCGTCTTAAGCGACTTCCCGTATCTGCCATTAGCTTTTATACCGTAGTTTTCCTTCTACAACCCCCTTTAATTTGATATATAATAATGCCTACTACCATATTAACAATGTTTAATTTATAACCTTGACACACCCCTACTTCCCATTTTCCGCCATCCATTTTTGTTTGGTCCAGGTCTACTCCTTGTTTGGCACTGAAACTTTTAACAGACTCCAACTTTTCGCCAAGAGGGAGGTAATCTTATCATCATCCAGTGCCTTGCTGGTAGGCGTCGGCGATCATGCCTTTCCACAAATTAGCCGACATCATGGATCAGTTCCTCTGTTGACTCCCTTCTGTGCCATGACACAAGACTGTCAAGAATCTTCTCATGCTGTCTTCCTCTATCTCTCTTTCCGCAAATCTTTCTGGTTTTCATGTTCCAGTTTTTTCTTTCATAACGTGGCCAAAAACGATGACTGCCTCTTTCTAATGTTTGTGATAAGTTGTCTTTGCGACTCAGCTTCCCTTAAAACGTCCAGATTGCTCTTTTTGATTGTCCAATTAATTTTCAGCATTCTTCTATAAAACCTCATCTCCAAGGCTTCCAGGGATTTTTTTCCCGCCAGTTTACTAATTGTCCAAGATTTGCCGCCGTATGTTAAAACTAGTTCTATGTAACATGCTAGAACTCTTTTTCTAACTTTCAAGGACAGTGACTTATTGCACAAAACGTTCTTCATTTGACAGAATGCAGTTTTTGCTTGTCCTATTCTGTTCTTTATCTCAGAGAGATAACTGCTGCATGGGTTGACCTTCATTTGTTCATTTGTACAAGAAACCAACGTTCGAAAGCCTATCAAACCATTGCAATATGGTCACACAGATACAAATAAGTGTTTTTAGGTGTCTTGTTCCTGGTTTTCCTACCATCTATTTTACCTGCTTGTCTTTCTGTCTGCCTTCCTGTCTATTTGTCTTGTTCCTGGCTTTTAGGTGACATTCTTGGTGCATATTTGACCTTCTTTAATTTTATATGCATACTGAGAGAACAATTCAATCAATCAATGAGGTGCCATCTCCACAACGAAGGAAGGCTGCAATAGATCTCCGACACTGTCCGTCTCTCGCCTTGACTGTACATTTTGTCAGATTGCTGTTCATCCATCTTATTATGTTATCTTCCCACTTTTATCGTTGTCTACCTCTTGCTCGCTTGCCTTCAACTTTACCCACCAGTATGTTTTTTATAAGAGTGTTGTGTCTTTTAATGTGCCCGAAATATTTAAATTGCCTCTTTTTTATATTTCTTTCACCAACTCTCTTTTCATTCCCAGTTGTTTCTATAATCTAAGTATTTTATTGCTGGTTGTTTCCAGAGAACAATTATATAGCCCAAAATTCAACAATGACAAATTTTTCTATTTCAGATCTTTCCCCAACCTGATAATCCTCGATTTGATGGACAACCGAATTACAAACATCCACAGAAGAGCTTTCAAAGATCTAGACAAACTGCGGACTCTTTCTCTGAATCAGAACAGGCTGAGCTCTCTTGAGGGCATATTCCAGCATGTCCCGAACTTATACCAACTGAATGTTGCCAACAACAGGATAACTGCCATTGGTCAGAATGATCTAGCACCATTATCAGGAGTCCACTTCCTGGACTTAAGGGATAACCTGATTACCAGTATTCATGGCAGAGCCTTTCAGAACCTGACGAACATCAGGTTAGAGTAGTGTTTCATCTGTATCTGGCTTTAAGAATGTTTCACGTGTTTTTGATTACTTATTATTACTATTATTATTATTATTTTATTCAAGACAGGTCTTAGTCAGATATGACTGAGCTACCATATGACAGTAGTCGGTACTACCTGCTTTCTGTTGGCGCCAAATATTG
This sequence comes from Cepaea hortensis, assembly GCA_963921405.1. Classification (NCBI taxonomy): domain Eukaryota; kingdom Metazoa; phylum Mollusca; class Gastropoda; order Stylommatophora; family Helicidae; genus Cepaea; species Cepaea hortensis. The sequence goes on from OY992896.1 coordinate 19,392,068, forward strand.
GGCAGCGCTCACCAAACCCAACACCCCACATTGTGCCAACGGGTTCAAGATGAGGGGTGCAATTGGGAGGGTACAAACCTTACCATTTTTTTGTTTTTGCATATCCTTTACAGGACATTGCTGTCAACATCAGCATCTTTCAGCTGATTGTTGATTTCTTGGCAAGATTACGCTCAGTAGTTTGCCATTGCTTTCTGGGCGCCAGGCTCACATACCCTGTAAGTTACTGGCGCGATTCAAACCACTGCTGATTCTCACCGTCGTCACGTTACTTACGAGAGTATACGAGATTACGGAGAAAAGTCGCTAACCTCTAGGCCAGGAAGCTGGCAGCCTTATCATAGTGCAAGGAAATGCAACCAATAGACAACATGTCATGGCAGGGCAGACCAGGCCCTTAGCCTTGGTCGGCAACTGGTCTAGAATGGAAGCTCTGGCAGGCAGCCAGTTACACCATTGTTTTGCTGATCCAGCAGCTTCTGCAGCTTGTCTTATTCCAGACGTATTGGTATTAACGTTCCTCTGGAGTAAACTAGGCAAGCCAAGAGAGGGATCATGCTGAATGGGCAACACATGGTCTCTAAATTCAGCCCAGGCTTTGTGCTATGGAGAGGTATAACTCCATTGTACAAACTATCATCTATTCTATCAAGACGGAAAGGTGCCAGTCTGAATTACAAAAAAACAGAAGTAATAGTAATTACAAAGAAATAAATGTCTTCCCACATGCAATACCATTGCGGATGGATACAGTCTGGAACAAAATAATGCATTTAAATATTTGGATACTTTGATGACAGCAGATGGAGAAAGTATTAAACAGATTAAATAAAGATTACCCCAAGCAAAAGCAACATTTCGCAAGATAAAGAATGTTCTGCATTATCTATGTTTGTCAATCGAGGTTCAGATCAGACTACCTCTTTGATGTCGCAATACGATTCTTTTATCTGTGTTTTATTGCTTTGTATTTCTTGTTCAGTGATACTGATTTGGATCAAAATGTTCCTCTGAATCTGTGTTTTATTTTCCCATACCTTGAGCTTCCTTTTCATGTTTTCTGTATTTATTTGAAATTTTAAGTTGTCACCATTTTTAATTTCCTCACATACTAATGCAGCAGCGGTAACATAGTGTCTGAATGCTTGTCTGCTAGCAATAACATGGGTTTGAATCAGCAATTGAGCGGATTCTGAAAACCGACCTGGTCAACCCAGCCTGAAATGGGTTATATAAAATGTTTTGGGTAGTAGAGATGGCCGCCGCGATACTGACCACATACCCCATGAATGCTGATTGGTCCATACAAACTGAGGTCCCGCACCATTTGGCACATGCGCCATAAGGTGTGAAAAGGGTCATAGATACTACTTACTTATTACATATTCTTGCATCCAAAAATAATCACCAAAATGAACTGACTCAAAGGAACAATGTTCTTAAGCAAACTTGCTGCAAACTGAATGGATTATACTGTTGTCCACATATATCTATCCCTGAACAATAATTCACTTATGTACTAAATGGGTTATACTATTGTCCCCAGATATCTATTCCTGAACAATAACCCACTTATATCCACGCCACAGTTTGAGTTCAGCAGTCAGGTCCTGCAGCTGGTAGATTTCTCCAACTGTCAGCTCAGACAGGTCCCTGGACCATTCCCATCGTCTGTCTCAGACCTAAGACTGGGAAACAACAAGATCATGCAGGTAAGTACGCTGATAGTGGGTCAGGGACAACAGCTGGTTTTGTTATGCTACGGATCTAATCTTTTAATAGGAGGCCTTCATTTGGTATCTTGAGCTTTTTATCATTTTCTAGCATGGCTTCATATGATATATTGATCGTCCTATAATTTTCTAGCATTCTTCAGATGATATATTGATCTTCATATAATTTTCTAGCATGTCTTCAATTGATATATTTATCTTCCTATAATTTTCGAGCATGCTTTTGTTTAATAACTAGATCTTCTTACAATTCAGACAGAATGGCAAAAACAGAAACAATCTGCATCAAAAGTACGGTGTCAAGAGGAACAAATAACAAAATACAGAAACAATCTGCACCTAAATTAGGGAGACATAGAAGTGATTTCCACAACATTGTATATGGTCAGGATTGTGTGCGTGTGTGTGTGTGGGGGAGAAACAGAAACAATTTGCACCTTAGGTATGAAGTCAGGATAAAACAAAATAACAAAAAAGATAAATAATTTGCGGCAACAGTATGAAGTCGGGATGAAACAAGATAACAAAAAAAGAGAAATAATTATTTGCACCAAAGTATGAAGTCTGGATGAAACAAGATAATAAAAAAAAAAAAACAGAAAGAATCTGAACCCAAAGCATGGATTCAGGATGAAAAAGATAACAAAAGAAAGACAGACAGACAGACAGACAGACAGAAAGACAGACAGACAGAAAGAAAGAAAGAAAAAGAAAAGAAAGAAAGAAAGAAACAAACAAAGAAAGAAAGAAAGAAAGAAAGAAAGAAAGAAAAAGAAAAGAAAGAAAAAGAAAAGAAAGAAAGAAAGAAAGAAAGACTTTGTGTCCAAAAGTATGCAGTCAGGATGACAAAATAACACCAAAACACAAAAAAAACAAAAACAAATATGCACTCAAAGTATGGAGTCAGGACGACAAAATAACCCCCTAAAAAGAAACCCACTGAAACAAATTGCAACCAAAGTAGGTAATCAGAATATCAAAACTGGTATGTTACCAAACAAAACAATTGTGTTAAATCTGTTACGATGTTTTAAACAAACTGCCAAGATGAAAAGAAAACAAGTGTTTCAATCCATCTCTTTCTATCTGAAGGTCTTCAGCACAGACTTCACTAACATCACAGATCTGCAACTGCTGACTCTCAATGACAATGGGTTACATTTCCTGGCAGATGGCGCTTTGTCTCATCTCAACAAATTGAAAGAGGTATGATCTAAACTTTGTACTTATTAGACAGAAAATGGGGAAATGCCAGAGAAAGGCAAAGAATACAAGCTAGGCTGGAAGGCAGACAGAAAGACAAGCTGGTACATAAATAAATGATAAGAAAGCCAGAAAAAAAGACAAATAGATTGGAAGGCAGACAGAAAGACAAGCAGGTAAATAGATGGTGGGAAAGCCAGAAAAGAGCAAAAAGACAAATAGACTGGAAGGCAGACAGAAAGACAAGCAGGAAATAGATGGTGGGAAAGCCAGAAAAGGGAAAAAAGACAAATAGACTGGAAGGCAGACAGAAAGACAAGCAGGTAAATAGATGGTGGGAAAGCCAGAAAAGGCAAAAAAGACAAATAGACTGGAAGGCAGACAGAAAAACAAGCAGGTAAATAGATGGTGGGAAAGCCAGAAAGAAGGCAAGAAGATCAGGTTAATAGATGGTAGGAAAACCAGGTACAAGACAAATAGACAGGAAGGCAGACAGAAAGACAAGCAGGTAAAATAGATGGTAGGAAAGCCAGGAACAAGACAAATAGACAGGAAGGCAGACAGAAAGACAAGCAGGTAAAATAGATGGTAGGAAAACCAGGAACAAGACAAATAGACAGGAAGGCAGACAGAAAGACAAGCAGGTAAAATAGATGGTAGGAAAGCCAGGAACAAGACAAATAGACAGGAAGGCAGACAGAAATACAAGCAGGTAAAATAGATGGTAGGAAAGCCAGGAACAAGACAAATAGACAGGAAGGCAGACAGAAAGACAAGCAGGTAAAATAGATGGTAGGAAAGCCAGGAAAATGCAAGAAGATAAACAGACAGAAAGACAAGCATGTAGTCAGCTAGCAGGAAACTTAAAAGAAACAAAAGGTTGCACAATTAAAAATAAGCATGAATGGACACATTTACAAGCATACCAGCAAACAGAAAGAAAGGAGCCAGTAAACTTCAATCATATTGTAACCTGTGTTTGTCAGTCATAGTTTAGCAGCAATTTCCTTCATGCATACTATAGTTGTAACTTCCCTTCATTCATACTTGACAGTTGCAACTTCCCTTCATTCATACTATAGTTTTAATGTGCCTTCATTCATACTATAGTTGTAACCCCCGTTCATTCATACTATAGTTGTAACTTCCCTTCATTCATACTATAGTGGTAACCTGCCTTCATTTACACTATAGTGGTAACCTGCCTTCATTTACACTATAGTGGTAACCTGCCTTCATTCATACTATAGTTGTAACTTCCCTTCATTCATACTGTAGTGGTAACCTGCCTTCATTCATACTATAGTTGTAACTTCCCTTCATTCATACTATAGTTGTAACTTCCCTTCATTTACACTATAGTGGTAACCTGCCTTCATTCATACTATAGTTGTAACTTCCCTTCATTCATACTATAGTTGTAACTTCCCTTCATTCATACTGTAGTGGTAACCTGCCTTCATTCATACTATAGTTGTAACTTCCCTCTATTCATACTATAGTTGTAACTTCCCTTCATTCATACTGTAGTTGTAACCTCCATTCATTCATACTATAGATGTAACCAGCCTTCATTCATACTACTGTTGTAACCTCCAATAGCCTGTTACAAGCCTATGCTCCACTGGGAGATGAAAAGCAGCAGAAGAGCCCAACAAGAAAAGACAGGATCAGAAAAGAAGACATTAGAAAATCATTTAGTATAACAAGTTGGCAACTGTGACTTCAGGGTTAGCGAACGCAGTTTCACAATTCCCTGACACACCAGGATGAGAGTTCAACATCAGCCATGGGCGAATTAACATCAGCCATGGGCGACTTGGCAGCAGACCGCCTTTGATTGATTTTGATGGTAGGAGAGTTCAGAAAACAATAGCAATCTACTGAATGTAGATTAATAAATGCTGGCGTTGACTACAATGTCCTGTAGTATTTTCTTTGTGATCGTAAAGACCTCCATCGTCTTTGCATACTCCACTATCGTTTTTATTAGAATGTTATGTCTTTTCACATGGCCAAAATATTTCACTTCCCTCTTTTTTATTTCTTTCATCAACTCTCTTTTCATTCCCAACTTTTCTAGAACCGCTGCATTTGATTGTTTTTGTTTCCATGAAATACAATATATTCTTCTGTATATCCACATTTCCAGGGCCTCCATTCGACTTTCTAATTGCTTGTTCAATGTCCAGGCTTCCGCGCCATTTAGTAGTGTTGAATATACATACCATCTGACAATTCCCATTTTTAAAGCATTGTTAATTTCTCTAGATGATAATACTGATTTTATTATGTTGAAAGCAATTTTGGCCATTCCTATTCTCTGTTATGATTTCTGTTTCACGTCAACAAAGGTAGAGTTTCCAGTAACAACATGTAAATAAATCACACGGTTATCAGAATCAAACAGCAGACGCACAATTTGTAAAAGCCTTCTCAATGATAACATTCTATGTCTTCCTTAGATCTGGCTAAGAAACAACAGCCTTGTGTACATTCCCCGTGGCATTCCCAACAACGTCCGCAACATCCACATGGACTCAAACAACATCCAGCAACTTGAACCCAGCACCTTCAGCAACATGTCCCACTTAGACTACCTCACTGTCGAAAGCAATCAGATCAACAGGATACAGCCAAACACATTCAGAGGACTCCGCTTCCTGAACACACTGAATTTTCAAGGCAACAGGATTGAAAATCTGGAATCCGACACGTTTGCGGATCTGGGCAGTTTGAGCACGCTGCTACTGTCCAACAATCCAATCGTGAGGATTGAAGGTGACGCATTCAGGAATCTCGGCAATTTATCACAACTGTTTCTTAGCTACATTGCAGAAGAACAATTTCAATTATCAGGAAATTTCTTTCCGCAAATGCTGAGACTGGAGAAGCTGGAACTCGTAAACAGCCCCGAACTTGTTAATGATCTTATGAATATGATCAACAATTCTGCGGCCTTTTCCATTCCTCTAGAGTATATGCACCATCTGGACTTAAGCTACAACACACTTGAATGGGTTAGCCCTAGGATTAGGGAGGTTTTCCCTAACCTTCAGTCAATGCCTCTGGATGGGAATCCCTTGAGATGCTCGCAAAGGCTGAAATGGCTGAGGGATTGGATGATTTCTAGTGAAGTCAATTTTAATAATCAAAACCAGATTGTATGTGAAACACCTCTGAGACTTAAAGATCGGGCAGTTGGAACTATTGAGGATCATGAGTGGGAAAGCAATGATGGAGATGTGGGGGCGGGAAATGAACAACAAGACCTGGCCGGAGGATCACAACCACAAGCTGATGTTGCTTCCAGTACTAGATTGCGAACAAACAGGCAAGGTGTCGGTAAGCGGTCACACATAGAGTCAACAAGCGGCAAGGGTAAAGGTAAAGGCAAAAGTAAGGGTCAAGGCAAAGGTCAAGGTAAAAAGGGAAATAAGGGCGGCAAGAAAAGCAAACAAGGTACAAACATAAAGGAGAAAACACAGAAAACCAGAAAAGAAAGAAAGAGTAGGGAAGAAGGTCTAGCATCTGTAAATAATAAACTGTAGATGGGCTCTGCATCAATGGAGTCATATAATGGAAACCTGTAATTATATTTCACCTAGCACAAACTTGAATATAATCTTCTGCACTGCCTAAATACTAACCTTAAAAAAAGTTAGCTGCATATCCTTTACAGGATGTCGCATTCAACCCCATAATTTTTTGGGCTGTTTGTGATTTCTTGGCAGGTTTACGTTCAGTAGTTTGCCATGGCTTTCTGAACGATTAGCACCCATACCATTTTTATGAAAACCAACACAAGGCGGTCTGCTGCCAAATCAACCCCAGCTGTGGTTCGTATGTGGTATGAGCGGGACTACAAAGTACGTCCGTAACCCCTGCGCCACAGAGCCAGTTTATACTAACCTTAAATCAGTCCTAAATTATAGTTGTTTATTGACTTAAATTTCTAGGGTTGTAGAGGTATCTTTTTATTATTAGCAGTAATGTGTCTAAATTATAGTTGTTTATTGCCTTAAATTTCTAAGGTTATAGAGGTATCTTTTTATTAGCAGTAATGTGTCTAAATTACAGTTGTTTATTGCCTTAATTTTCTAGGGTTATAGAGGTATCTTTTTATTATTAGCAGTAATGTGTCTAAATTATAGTTGTTTATTGTCTTCAATTTCTAAGGTTATAGGGGTTTCTCTTTATTATTAGCAGTAATATGTCTAAATTATAGTTGTTTATTGTCTTCAATTTCTAAGGTTATAGGGGTATCTTTTTATTATTAGCAGTAATATGTCTAAATTATAGTTGTTTATTGTCTTCAATTTCTAAGGTTATAGAGGTATCTTTTTATTATTAGCAGTAATATGTCTAAATTACAGTTGTTTATTGTCTTAAATTTCTAAGGTTATAGGGGTATCTTTTTATTATTAGCAGCAACGTGTCTAAATTATAGTTGTTTATTGTCTTACATTTCTAAGGTTATAGAAGTATCTTTTTATTATTAACAGTAACGTGTCTAAATCTTCTTCTGCTCTTTATCCCCCCATGTGACACAGGCCCTCAACCAAATCCACACCAAGCTGTCATATCTTTGGCCATCGCCTTCAGCTCCCTCTGTCCTCCCAACATTATTTATCTCTGTAATTCTCTTATCTGTGTATTTTTAGGTCTCCGCTATTTTGTCTGCCTTGTGAATGCCAGACAAGAGAGTGACTAGTTATATTACCCTCAGGTTTTCTCAGTGTGTGTCCTATCTAGGGCCAGCATCTTTTCCTTACCGCTTGGTTCACTCGAATTCTGTTAGTTCTCTCCATGAGCTCAACACTAGTGATTCTGTTAATACTTCTTCTTCTTCGTTCATCCGGAGTTTTTTTCCGGACGTGATTGCGTTGTGCCTGTTTACAGCAGAGCTGCGTTCTTGCGCCGTTAGGCCGACACATCCGACTTCTGCGGGCATTTGTTGACCGGGTTAACCTTCCCGGGGATTCTGTTAATACAATTTTACTCTAAGTAACAAAATGTAACATAATCTTTTCCATGCCTTGAGGTGATTAGGCATAAGGTCCATCCATCATCCATCATGTGCCATGCCGGTAAGCATGGGTGGTCATGATTCACCATTTTACTCGATCACCAGAGTCGTGGATCAGCTCAGTGTTCGTGTCTGTTTACGTCTAATCTCTCTAATCAATTTACAATTTTTATTTGTTTGTTTTTTTGGAGTACATGGCCATTGGTTTTTCTGTCTGTCCATGGTATTCTTTGCATTCTCCTCAAAAACCACATTTCCACAGCCATCAGATGTTGTTCAGCCTGACTGCTCATTGTCCAAGCTTCACATCCATACAAAAGTACAGGCTCTATGTTGCATCTCAACACTCGTTTTCTCATTTCAATTGACATCTTTTTATTAGTCAGAATGTTTTTCATCTTGCTAAAGGCTACTTTCACCATGGTGATTCTTGTTCTAATCTCTTCAAGGCATCTCCAATCAGATGTTATTACTGCTCCGAGATAATTGTACTGATTCACTTGTTGAAGAATAGTTCCATTTACTTGTATATTACACTAGCTGACCCGGCCCGGCTTCGCCCAGACTCTGGTGGGGAGCATCTCATTTAATTCATATAAGTAGTCATATAAGTTCTCGTTCCCGTTACCGACTATCTGTCTGTCTGTCTGTCTGTCTGTCTGTCTGTCTATCTGTCTGTCTGTCTGACCCGGCCCGTCTTCGCCCAGACTCTGATGGGGAGCATCTCATTTAATTCATATAAGTAGTCATAAAAGTTCCCGTTCCCGACTGTCTGTCTGTCTGTCTGTCTGTCTGTCTGACTGTCTGTCTTGGGTAAATGTAGGAGGGAGGAGGAAGAGGAAGGTGGAGGAGGGAAGAGGAGGGAGGAAGAGGGAGGAGACAGGAGGAGTAGGGAGGAATAGGAGGAAGGAGGAGGGATTAGGAGGAGGAGGGAGGAGTAGGGTGGAGGAGGAGGCGAGGAGGAGGGAGGAGGAAGAGGGAGGAGGAGGGAGAAGGAGGGAGGAGGAGAACGCAGGAGGAGAAGGGAGCAGGAGGAGGAGAGGGAGGAGGAGGGAGAGGGAGGAGGAGGGAGGAGGAGGAGGGAGGAGGCAGAGGGAGAAGGAGGAGGGAGAAGGAGGAGGAGGAGGGGAGGAGGAGGTGGGAGGAGGAATGTGAAGGGAGGAGGAGGGAGGAGGTAGAGGGAGGAGGAGGAGGGGGGAGGCAGAGAGAGGAGGAGGAGGAAGAGGAAGGAGGAGGAATGTGAAGGGAGGAGGGGGGAGGAGGTAGAGGGAGGAGGAGGAGGGAGGGTAGGAGGAAGAGTGGAGAGGAGGAGGGAGGAGGTAGAGGGAGGAGGAGGAGGGAGGAAAAGGGAGGAGGGAGGAGGAGAGAGGAGGAGGAGGGAGGAGGTAGGAGGAGGAGGAAGAGGGAGGAGGAGGGAGGAGAAGGTAGGAGGAGGAGGAGGGAGGAGAAGGAAGGAGGAGGAAGAAGGAGGAGGAAGAGGGAGGAGGATGGAGGAGGGAGAGGGAGGAAGAGGGAGGAGGAGGAAGGAGGAGGAGGAGGAAGGAGGAGGAGGAGGAAGGAGGAGGAAGAGGGAGGAGGAGGATGGAGGAGGGAGAGGGAGGAGGGGAAGAGGAAGAGGGTAGGAGGAGGAGGGGAGAGGAGGAGAAGAAGGGAGAAGGAGGGAGGAGGAGAAGGAGGAGGAGGGAGGAGGAGGGGAGAGGAGGAGGGAGGAGGCAGAGGGAGAAGAAGGAAGGAGGAGGAGGAAGGAGGGAGAGGAAGGAGGGAGAATGAGGAGGGGAGGAAGGAAAGGGAGGTGGAAGAGGAGGAGGAGGAAAGAGGTAGGGGGAGGAGGAGGTAGAGGGAGGAGGAGGAGGAAGGAAAGGGAGGAGGAAGAGGAGGAGAAGGGAGGAGGAGGGTGGAGGGAGGAGGAGGAGGTAGAGGGAGGAGGAGGGAGGAGGTAGGAGGAGGAAGAGGGAAGAGGGAGAAGAAGGGAGAAAGAGGAGGGAGGATGATGAGGGAGAAGGAGGCAGGAGGAGGAGGAGGGAGGCAGGAGGAGGAGGGATGAGGAGGGAGAGGGAGGAGGAGGGAAGATGAGGGAGGAGGCGGAGGGAGTAGGAGGGAGGAGCATGGAGGAGGAGGGGAGAGGAAGAGGGAGAAGGAAGAAGGAGGAGGGAGGAGGGAGAGGGATGAGAGGGAGGAGGAAGAGGAGAAGGGTGGAGGGAGGAGGTAGAGGGAGGAGAAGAGAGGAGGAGAGAGTTCGCCATTCCGAATTCATACTCGTCTAGTTCTTCCCTTCTACACGACTGTAGATAACTTCCTTACACATAAAAAGATGAATTGTTATTGATATTGCCGTGGCATGGAGGAATATCAGCAGCAGAGTTGATCCAAAAAACCAAAGACTGAGATCTACGGAGAGCCATGAACGCCTACGCCAGCCGGCACAGCACTTGATGATGATGATTGCCGTGTGATGATTCTGTGTAGTCACGTCATTTTCTTCCCTTTCCCTAGCGTTTTGGTTCGGGGATTCTTTCATCATCATCATCATATATTTACGTACGTATTTTGGGAGGGGGAGGAGGGAGGAGGAGGAAGAAGGGAAAAAAACTATGACAGTTGACAGCTCTGGAATGAAAGGAAGGCGTGTAGAAAATTTCATCTCAATCGGATGGGCCGTTCGCGAACAAATAAAGGACATACATATTTACATACATACATATATATACACATACACTTTGTTTTATAGATATAGATTGTGGCACTTCTTTCTTCCTAGTGACAACCATAATCTGTGTCTTTTTACAATTTAATTCTAACCCCAGTTGGTCACTGTGTGTAACAACCGCATCTACTAAATGTTGCAGATCCTGCTCATTGTCTGCATAAGGTGCCTGTCCCATATTTGTATACACCAATTGCTACTCTACAGGGGATGTGGTCAATATTTGTATACAACAATTGCTACTCTATAGGGGATGTGGTCAATATTTGTATACACCAATTGCTACTCTATAGGGGATGTGGTCAATATTACACCGGCTGCTTTTACCTCCCACACATTTCCTAGTACCTACCTTAGATTGACCTTGGAGGCTAGGTAAGTTTATTTGTTAAATCTCTGCCACGGTGGAGACTCAAACACATAACTACCAGGCAGTCAGACTGGTGTGACAGGCACCGTGCTTCTATGGCTCCCCTTTTTCATAAATTAACTCCTAAAAAACCTAGCTATCTTCTCATATTTGGTAGAGGGTTAATCTGTCTCTTAGAATGTTTATTTACTACTAAAGTTTTACATTAGTTACTGTCTATGTTTTATCAAGACTATATTGAGTGTACACATGATTATAAATGGGATATTTAAAATATAATAACCAGAAATGACAACCATGGTAGAGGAGAGGTGAGGAGCCTCACAAATTCTTATAAGTATTGTAGATGTATATCACAGATTCTTATCAAGGGTTTTTAATGTACGTCATACATTCTTTAAGAGTACCGTAATCAGATTCACAAATTCTTACAAGCATTGCAGACATATATCACAGCTTCATATCAAGGATTTTTAGCATACATCACAAATCTCTTAAAGAGTACCGTAATCAGATTTCACAAATCCTTACAAGCACTGCAATCTTATATGCTACATTTTTAAGAGCACTGCAAAGAAAACAGACAAAACACTCTTGACAGCTTCGTAAATAGACACTGCGCGTATTCTTTACAGTGGTCAACATATATGATAGCACCGTCAATAGACATTACACCTCTTTAAGTGTTGTAAATCGACAATACACATTATTAAGAGTACAATGTAATGCCTTTGTGACTGAACAACTACTAATATAATACTGTGGAATACTGAGTAAATAATGTTACACTGCAGTATAGGGAACAACAGTTAATTTAATGCTGTCCTATACCAAACAAATAATGTAGTACTGTGCTATACCAAACAACTAATGTAGTAATGTGCTATATTGAATGATTCATGTAGTATTGTGCTATACTGAGCAATTAATGTACTCCTGTGCTATACTTAAAAACAACAACGCATGTAGTATAATGATAAACTAAAAACCAACTAACATAGTAGTGGGGTGATCTGGACAACCACTAATGCAGCACTGTAGTGTATTGCAACCACTAATCTAGCGGAATTTCAATAACTCAACAGATTAGCAGATTAGATCTATGCACTGAATAAAAATAATAATAATAATAATAATAATAATAATAATAATAATAATAATAATAATAATAATAATAATAATAATAACAACACATAATAGATATCAGTCATGAATAATTTCCCAATCGCTAAATAAGATAATTGGGGCTATTGAGCTCAAATGCTACGTTCTCAGAATATTGTGGACAAGAAGAAGAAAATACTGAAATTCTATGAGATGGAACAAAAGAAAAAGGAGCAGCTGCAGCAGGATATAACAATATGGATTGCAAACAATTAGGTATATTTAGCTCATGCAAAAAGAAGACACATACTAAACACAAACACCACGTACATGCCCGACAAAGAACTCCACCATAACACAGGTGAAAATGAAGTGTAACTTATCTAAACATCAGAAGCAATCAATCAATCAATCAATCATGTGCCATGCCGGAAAGCGTGGGCGGTCATGATTCGCCATTTCACTCGATCACCAGAGTCGTGGATCAGCTCAGTGTTCCTGTCTCGTCCATGCCATGTGGCCAAGCCATCCAGGTATTTTCCTCTCGGTCTTCCTCTTGGTCTGTTCCCTTCGATCTTGCCAGCTGTCACTAAGTTCTCCAGTCCATTTCTTCTCATAACATGTCCAAAAAATTTTGACTGTCTACGTCTAATTTCTCTAATCAATCTACGATTTTCATTTGTCTCTTGTAGTACTTGTTCATTGGTTTTTCTGTCTGTCCATGGTATTCTTTGCATTTTCCTCAGAAACCACATTTCTGCAGCCATCAGATGTTTTTCTGCTTGACTGCACATTGTCCAAGTTTCACATCCATACAAAAGAACAGGCTCTATGTATCCCCTCAACACTCTTTTTCTCATTTCAATTGACATCATTTTATTGAACAGAATGTTTTTCATCTTGCTAAAGGCTACTTTCGCAATGGCGATTCTTGTTCTAATCTCTTCAAGGCATCTGCCATCAGATGTTATGACTGTTCCGAGATAATTGAACCGATTCACTTGTTGAAGAATATTCCCATTTACTTGTATATTACATTGTGGTACTTCGTTCTTCCTAGTGACGACCATAACCTGTGTCTTCCTACAATTTAATTCCAACCCCAGCTGCTCACTGTGTACAACCACAGCGTCTACTAATTGTTGCAGATCCTGTGCATTGTCTGCAATCAATACTGTATCATCTGCATATCTAATGTTATTTATGTTTCGTCCTCCAATGCTGATTCCATTTAGGTCTTCTACATTTCTGAAAATATTTTCACTGTATAGGGAAAAAAGATCTGGAGACATTACACATCCCTGCCTAACACCTCTCTTAATAGGTTGGTATTGTCCTACTTCATTATCAATCCTTATGGCAGCTTGTTGTTTCCAATATATGTTTTTTATAAGTCTAATGTCTTTCCCATCAATTTGTAGATCTGCAAGCATATCCACAATGTTGACATGTCTAACTCTATCAAAAGCCTTTGTGTAGTCAATAAAGCAAAGATGTATATCAATAAATAATCAATAAATATATAAAATTAAATAATAAAATACAAAAATAAGTACTATAGGACGCGAAGGAAGTACTATAGTACTTATTTTTGTATTTTATTATTTCATTTTATATATTAATTGATTGTTTCTGATGTTTGGATAAGTTAAATTTCATTTTCACCTGTGTTATGATGGAGTTCTTTGTCAGGTATGTACTTGGTGTCTGTGTTTAGTATGTCTCTTCTTTTTGCAGGTGCTAAATATACCTAATTGTTTGTAATCCATTGAAATTCTACAAGATCTGAACATGTAAAAAATCTGGCTCATAAACAGTAAAATGAATGGGAAACTGGAATACTTTGGTCATATTTAAGGGTACAGTGGCTTGGAGAGAACAGTGATGGGAGTGGTGGTTCCTGGTTGAAGATGCAAGCATTGACCAGCATGAAGATGGACACAGGACATTGCAGACGCCATGGACATGAGGTTGCAAGAGGCAGGAGAAATGGCAGGAGATGGAGAGGCTTTCCGACGGATTATGATGAGAGTGATGTTCTGCAACGGACACGTTACATGATGCTGCTGATGATGATGATGGTGATGATGAGTAGCAACTATACCTGTACATACTTCAAACAATATTTATTTCAATGCAATATATCTGGTGTTATTTTCTGTGTTGAAGGACACAAATTATATGTATTATATCCACAGTGTTATTTTCTATTTTTAAGGACACAAATTATATGTATTATATCCACAGTGTTATTTTCTGTGTTGAAGGACACAAATTATATGTATTATATACCCGGTGTTATTCTTCTGTGCTGAATCTATGTACTCTGTATTGACGATTAGTCAGATCTCACATTTTTCTGTGTTGAATCTATGTACTCTATATTGACGATTTGTCAAATCTCATGTTTTTCTGTTAATAAAGAGATAACACTCAACTGAACAGAATGGTTGCATTATTTTGGTCTCAGTACAAATGGAACTAAGGCATGTCTTAGGTTTAGCATCATCACAACTGGTGATATGAGATGCCTGAGGAGAGCTGCCAACTTAACAATCCGAGACCGAATAAGAAATGTTGTTATCAGACAGACAGTGGGATCAACACCTTGTGCCACATTTATCAAAAGACAGAAGATCAAATGGTTTGGTCATCTCAGAATGCAACACCATCAACTACCAGCACTGGCCCTACATCAAAGATCATCTGCGACGAGAGCAAGCGGATGCCGGAGGAGAAAATGGATTGATGACATCAAAGACATTGTATAATCACACGGAATGACACTATTCAGTGCCATCCATATGGCGCTGGAACGCCAATTATTCCTCCCCCACGACGCTTGACAACAAAAGTGGAAGATGATGATAAAGATGATGATGATGAAGATGATAATGATGACGACGACGATGATGGTGATGAAGATGATGGTGATGAAGATGATGATGATGAAGATGAGAACAGGTAAAGGGAGTTGCAGTGGCTTAGTGGCTCAATGTTCGTCTGGTGATAATGGGTTCAATCCGAATCAGGGCGGATTTGAATTGTTAAAATTAACCAGAGCTACAAGGTTGACCCAGCCTACAATGGCTACCAGGAAATCTCTTGGGAGGTCAAGGCAGCCAGTGTGATACTGACCACAGCACCCACCGAGCGCTGATTGATCTATACAAATATGGGTTTAGCACCATATACCCAATGTGCACTCAGGCGTGTAGAAGGGTCTTTTACTTTATATACTTTACAACTGGTCAAATCAGGATTGAACCTTGGGGCAGAAAAGGATTGACAGCGGTAGACACAAGAATAAGCTCGCAGGTAAGGCTACTGTGGGGGGTGGGGGCACCATGGACCAGGCTGACATTCTGAATGCTAAAGCTTTTGTGAGAACCAAGTGAAGGCTATGAATTTACAACCATGGTCAGACTGCGAGAACAGCAAATTAAAAGAGGTGTGGCCAAACAAGAACACTACGCAGGAAGCCAAAGAAGATTGATAAACCAACACAGAACGGGTGTCGTTAGCCGCTACACGCTGCGGGATTTGCTGAGAAGGGAATCCGAGCAATTATGGACTTAATGGTTCGATGTGCAATGAGGATGATCTGTCGACTATCTATCTAATTAACTAGACACAAGAACAGCTTCCACAAGTTTATCATCACACTGCTAAGAATTATCATGCAAAGAGTTGGGAAGAAAATATATCCCGAAATAGGAAGAAGAACAATGTGGATTTGTAGAAGGCAAGGGTACAGAAATGCTGTGTATCTGCTGAGAAGATTAATTGAACATTCTATAGAAGTAAACAAAGATCTACACCTTTGCTTTATTGACTACACAAAGGCTTTTGATAAAGTAAGACATGTCAACATGATGAAGATGCTTGCAGATCTACAAACTGATGGGAAAGATCTTAGACTTGTAAAAAACATATATCAGACACAACAAGCTGCCATAAGGATTGATAATGAAGTAGGTCAATATCAGCCCATTAAGTAATGTCTCCAGATCTTTTTTCCCTCTACGGTGAAAATATTTTCAGAAATTTGGAAGATATGAGAGGAATCACCATTGGGGAATCACCATTTCTTTAGCCAAATCCTATATAGTCACATCTTTAGCCAAATACTATGTCATATCTGTAGCCAAATGCTATATATATATATAGTGACATCTTTAGCCAAATGTTATAATGTCACATCTTTAGCCAAATGCTATATAGTGACATGTTTAGCCAAATGCTATATAGTTACATATTTAGCCAAATGCTATATAGTCACATCTTTACCCAAAATGCCATATAGTGACATCTTTAGCCAAATGCTCAACACGCATGCTCTGGAATTACAGGTAAAACAAACACGGCATTCAAAGATATCTGTTATAACCAACAATCACACTGCAACATCTTATCTGATGAAAGGATTACAGACAAACATTAGCACCCCCCCCCCCCCCCCCCCCTCCAACTCACAGCATAAATATGTTAATACTAAGAAACACCTTGATAAATTGTTAGTGTACAGGGATGTGAAAAAGGTGGTGCAAGGTTGTTTAAATGAATAATTGGTGCCACAGCAAGATTACATAGGGCAGAGTGTGGGTTTCTGAAATGTCTACTGGAGTTAAATCTTTGTGTGATAGGGCAGATGACTACAGAAATAATAAACCTGTGTTAATGGGTTTTAGGTTGTTAGTTGTAAATGAGAAGTGAGACAGAATGAGAAGTGTCACAGACCTAAAAGTGAGACAGAATGAGAAATGAGAAAGAATGAGAAATGAGACAGACAGAATGTCACAGATCTAAAAGTGAGACAGAATGAAAAGTGTCACAGACCTAAAAGTAAGACAGACTTAAAAGTGAGGCAGAATGAGAAGTGAGACTGACTGAGAAGTGAGACAAAATGAGTAATAAGACAGACTGAGAAGTGTCATAGACCTAAGAGTGAGAAAGACTTAAAAGTGAGACAGAATGAGAAGTGTTGCAGGCCTAAAATTAAGACAAACTGAGAAGTGAGACACACTGAGAAGTAAGAAGACTGAGAATTGAGGCAGTCAGAATTAAAGCAAACCAAGAAAAGAAATGGACTTAGACGCTAGACTAACCCAGAAGTCAGACCGAGAGTGAGACAGATCCATAAAGTCAGACAGAAGAGAGACAGTCTGAGAAGTGAGACAGATCTATAAGTGAAACAGACTGAGAAGTGAGACAGATCTATAAGTCAGACAGACAGTCTGTCCAAAAATTGTTCTGGCAGGGGACATCATACCTTATTGGCCAGATTCTCAGTGCTCAAGGAAGGAGAATGCAGCATGTGCAGGGATATCTATGCACCACGAAGGTGATTCTTTATAAAATCAGTCAAACCAAACCAAAAGAGAACCAGTCAGAAGCTTCTCCGTGAAACATATCTCATTTACTTAGAAACAAAAGCAGAAGTGTTTTTCCTCATTTCAGCCAACTGTCTTGAGACTTTCTTCTGCTAAACTGAGGCATCATCACATGGCAAGCTGAGATCAGCATGGCCGAATGAATAACAGTGCTAACGTTTAAACTACTGGTGTGCTGATGCCAAGGTAGCGGGTTCAACCCCTACACTGGTCAGTTGGATTAAAATGCTGACTTCTTGTCCTTGACTTGGGGGTGTAAATTATAAGTACCTCAGAAGTCAGAGTGGGTTCGCCAGATGACGAGAGACACTGGTAATAGGAAAAGCTAATCGACACGCAAGTATCAGTCCAGTGCACAAGTAGTAGTAGCATGTGTATAGACTACGCTTGAGTTCAAAGAGAACAAAAAAAAGTGCCAAGCAGATATGCCTGGTTTGTCATGGTTGACCATCTCACCCAATCACTAGAGTTTTGGATCAGGTCTAAGAGTTTAGACAAGCAGATATGCCTGGTTTGTCATGGTTGACCATCTCACCCAATCACTAGAGTTTTGGATCAGGTCTAAGAGTTTAGACAAGCAGATATGCCTGGTTTGTCATGGTTGACCATCTCACCCAATCACTAGAGTTTTGGATCAGGTCTAAGAGTTTAGACAAGCAGATATGCCTGGTTTGTCATGGTTGACCATCTCACCCAATCACTAGAGTTTTGGATCAGGTCTAAGAGTTTAGACAAGCAGGTATGCCTGGTTTGTCATGGTTGACCATCTCACCCAACTTTTGGATCAGGTCTAAGAGTTTAGACAAGCAGATATGCCTGGTTTGTCATGGTTGACCATCTCACCCAATCACTAGAGTTTTGGATCAGGTCTAAGAGTTTAGACAAGCAGATATGCCTGGTTTGTCATGGTTGACCATCTCACCCAATCACTAGAGTTTTGGATCAGGTCTAAGAGTTTAGACAAGCAGATATGCCTGGTTTGTCATGGTTGACCATCTCACCCAATCACTAGAGTTTTGGATCAGGTCTAAGAGTTTAGACAAGCAGGTATGCCTGGTTTGTCATGGTTGACCATCTCACCCAATCACTAGAGTTTTGGATCAGATCTAAGAGTTTAGACAAGCAGGTATGCCTGGTTTGTCATGGTTGACCATCTCACCCAATCACTAGAGTTTTGGATCAGGTCTAAGAGTTTAGACAAGCAGATATGCCTGGTTTGTCATGGTTGACCATCTCACCCAATCACTAGAGTTTTGGATCAGGTCTAAGAGTTTAGACAAGCAGGTATGCCTGGTTTGACATGGTTGACCATCTCACCCAATCACTAGAGTTTTGGATCAGGTCTAAGAGTTTAGACAAGCAGATATGCCTGGTTTGTCATGGTTGACCATCTCACCCAATCACTAGAGTTTTGGATCAGATCTAAGAGTTTAGACAAGCAGATATGCCTGGTTTGTCATGGTTGACCATCTCACCCAATCACTAGAGTTTTGGATCAGGTCTAAGAGTTTAGACAAGCAGATATGCCTGGTTTGTCATGGTTGACCATCTCACCCAATCACTAGAGTTTTGGATCAGGTCTAAGAGTTTAGACAAGCAGGTATGCCTGGTTTGTCATGGTTGACCACTCACCCAATCACTAGAGTTTTGGATCAGGTCTAAGACTTTAGACAAGCAGATATGCCTGGTTTGTCATGGTTGACCATCTCACCCAATCACTAGAGTTTTGGATCAGGTCTAAGAGTTTAGACAAGCAGGTAAGCCTGGTTTGTCATGGTTGACCATCTCACCCAATCACTAGAGTTTTGGATCAGGTCTAAGA
This sequence comes from Cepaea hortensis, assembly GCA_963921405.1. Lineage (NCBI taxonomy): Eukaryota > Metazoa > Mollusca > Gastropoda > Stylommatophora > Helicidae > Cepaea > Cepaea hortensis. Next base: position 19,411,426 of record OY992896.1, read on the forward strand.
GTTTAGACAAGCAGATATGCCTGGTTTGTCATGGCTGACCATCTCACCCAATCACTAGAGTTTTGGATCAGGTCTAAGAGTTTAGACAAGCAGATATGCCTGGTTTGTCATGGTTGACCATCTCACCCAATCACTAGAGTTTTGGATCAGGTCTAAGAGTTTAGACAAGCAGGTATGCCTGGTTTGTCATTGTTGACCATCTCACCCAATCACTAGAGTTTTGGATCAGGTCTAAGAGTTTAGAGTGATCCTTTTGGAAACCAACCAAACCAAACAAACCACAGTAAGAATTTTCACCATGAAATATCCTCATTTCAAGTTGAAACAAAGGCAGAATAAACATTTCAAAATGGTAACCAACAGTATTTAGGCTTTCCTCTTCCATCTTAGAGTGTTGGGTCATCCTTTACACAACCAAACAAAAGAACCACAGTAATAATTTTCTCCACGAAGCATCTGCATTTCAAGTAGAATCAAAAGCAGAAGTAAAAGTCCCCTAATGTTAACCAACAGTAAAAAGTAATTCTCAACATCATTATCATTTAGTGCCTTGTCTTACACAGAACTTATTCCTAAAAACATTCAAAACTGTCCCTCTTCTACATGTCAGTTGTCCTGACTCTGTTTTTGTCATAAATTAACTATAACATCTTGAAGTCATCTTTCCATCAACTCTATGCTACCAATGCCAAACCTGGACAATGACAGAAACAGAGAAAAGACAAATTACAACAATGGAAATGAAATTCTTGAGAAGAATACTCAATGTTTCAAGAAGAGAGAAAATCAGAAATGATGAAATCAGGGCTAAATTGGGGGTTAAAGGAGTGCTAGATTTGATTAGAAAACAGTAAGTGAAATGGGTCGGCCACATAACTAAGCTACCAACTGACAGTATACCACAACAAGCAATGATGTACAGACCAAATGGAACCAGAAAAGAGGCCGACCATGTAAACACAGAGGGAATAATAGAGTCCATGGGAATCTCGATTCATGAAACCCATAAACAGGCACTCTCCTGCTGTGTATGCTTCACCTCGACACATGGTACAAGAGGAACAAGATGGGATGAGATGAGATGAACATCTTGAAGCCATATATGTTGTAATCTTCCATTTCTCTGCTTCCCCAGTACACCTCCCTCTAAAGTGACATTTTCCGCCACATTCATGTCTTTTTACATGCCTAAAATATTTCATTTTCCTCAATTGTACTTGTTTTAACAGATTCAGTGCCAAAACAAAAAGCAGCTTTGGACCAAACAAACATGGATGGCGGAAAATGGGAAGTAGGGGTGTGTCACAGTTATGATCTAAAGGTTGTTAATATGATAGCAGATATGTTGTATTATATATCGAATTAAAAGAGGTTGCTTTGGAAAAACTACAGTAATTATATTTTAATTGAGACAAAATGTCATTGATATATAAGTCCATGACATTTAATCAGCTAACAGCCGATCTTCTTAAAGACTGAATCCTTGTTGGATAGATACATTTGTTCTCTGTTTTCATCAATGCATGTTTATCTCAACCTAGCACAGCATCATTAATACTGATACAAAATAACAAGAACTAAGTAAAGAATTTCTTCATGCTGGTGCTTCTTCATCAAGTGGACAAAACAAGTGAAGTAAGAAGTCCCTTACCAAAGGTATAACACAGTGAGAATACTTTCCATTAAAAAAACACACATAGTAAGAATACTGTCCATTATAACAAATGAAAAACAAAGAAACTAATAAATATCTATTTATTAAAAAACAAATGATTTCATGCGAAATATAAGATGTTTTCTTAGTCAGTGTTCTTCTCCTTCTTCTATTCCATGCCGTGTGGCAATGATGATCAAGCCTGTCAACAGTCTTCTGCCTCATGTACTGCCAATCATTTCTGATACTGATGTTCCTCCATACAACATTGTTAAACCATCCAGCACCTTCCATTTTGGTCTCCCCCTGCCTCTCCTCCCCTCCAATTTGCCCATTCTCATGGGGTTTTCCAGCTTATCGCTTCTTGTTCCATGCACAAAGAATGTGAACTGTCTTCTTCTGATGTGAGTAACCAGTTCTTTTTGTGAGTTAACTTCTTTCAAGATATCTTCATTACTCTTTCTATCCACCCATAGTGCTCTCATCATTCTTCTATAAAAGCACATCTAAGCAGCTTTCACATAATTCCTCAAGTCACTGCTAATTGTTTATTAATACCATTGTCTTTTAAAAATACGAAACAGCGGTCATGTAATAGGTCAGTAGATCTAAGAAAGAACGATCAAGTAGCACAACAAAAGAAATAACAGTACAATAAGTTGTACTTGCAATCGGAGGAGCTATGGTGTAACACTTAACACAGAAGCCATAAACAATATGTTGCACGATTTATTGCCTGGCATATTTTGCTGCATCTCATCAGGTACATACTGCAGAGTTATATTATATGAAGTGAATAAATGTATAATACTTCGGCTGAAACACTTAAAACACAGTCACATGAATTCTTTGAATGTGTAGAGTTTGTTATCCCCACTGTAACTTCAAATTTAAAACAAACTATTTCTGCCTGCATAAAAGACGCAGCAAAATATTAACAAAGTGAGTTTGTTGCTTGAAATTTGAGCAGGAAGAGATGCATCAGCATGCAGAAACTCTTTCCGTTTCCAGTAAATGCAAACAGAAAGTGTTCATTTTAAATTTGAAATTATCGTGGGGATAACAAATGCTCCACATTCAAACAATACCTGTGACTGTGTGTTTTAATTGTTTCAGCTGAAGTTATTATTCATGTCTTCACTTCATGTGATATACAACTCTACAGTATACACCTGATGAGATGCAGCAAAATATGCCAGGCAATAAATCTTGCAATATATTATTTATGGTGTCACAATTTAATTTTAAAAAGGGGAGTTGAGGATGAGGTAAGTGAAAGGAAGTGTGATAAGGGAGGGTTGTGTTGTTGGCACAGGAGGAGGATGTTGCACGTGCAAATCTCTTCATGCTCAAATTTTCAAGCAACAAACTCACTCTGTTAACTTTTTGCTGCATCTCAAGTTTCTATATCAAACACAAGAAGATGTTATTAAGTTTTTGCCGCATCTCAAGTTTCTCAATATCTTTATGGATTATTCTGATACTTCAAACTCGTAATATTTAAAGTTTATTTATCAAAAACGTTGCAACAATCAATATCTAAACATTTTTCAGTTTCTTTTTTTTTTTTTATACGAGGACCGCCTGATCTTCTACGGTAAAAAAAAAAGATGATGTTTCCCTACTCTTGTCCAACAAGACTGATCACCAACAATAGAAGGAAGATATTTCCCAGTTCTTGCCCAACAAGATCAATCACCTACAATAGAAGGAAGATATTTCCCAGTTCTTGCCCAACAAGATCAATCACCTACAGCAGAAGGAACATATTTTCCAGCTGTTGTCCATTTGTAGAACATTCTTAGAATACTGTGGACCAAGAAGTAGAAAAATACTGACATTCTACAGGATCTGAACAATACTGACAATTTACAGGATCTGAAATTCAAAGAACACTAGCTCATAAACAGCAGCATGTTTCTGAAACTGAAATACTTTTCCCGTATTAGAGGTTAGTGGTTTGGAAGGACAGCAATGGAGAGCATGGTTCCCAGAAACAAAGGAAGGAGTCAACCGGTATGAAGATGGACACAGCATTTTGACGAGCCTTGAAAATAAAAATGTACAAGGCAGGGGAACTGGCAGGGGATTGAGAGTCTGTCCAGTGGGTCCTGATGAGAGTGAGGGTCTACAAAGAACTGGCTACATGATGATGATTGGTCATGTCTAGTGTTGGAGCCTGAAGACAAGAATTCGGAACACTTCAAACATCGCCATATTTACTGATTACATTGTGACTGCATAGACCATCAGCATCTTTACACATTTGTACATACCATTACATATGAAATGACTTATCTCTTTTATACTCTTTAACTGACCTACTTTACCATGTCAACCCAGTCTAAAATAAGTACAGGGTGTATTTTTAATGACTGTGGAGATTTTGAAAATATTGCCATTTCAAGTTTTGTATTTACCTGTTATGTTGCATGAGTTCACAGAGGGTGAATACAAAACTTGGAATGGCAATATTTTCAAAAAACCCCAGTCATTAAAAATACACCCTGTACCAGAAAATATCCTGGGAAGAAAAGGTGGCTGGCAAGATATTAATCAAATAATCCATCAAGTGCCCACTGTTCTATAAAAATATAGGGCCCGCAACATATACCCAATATGTCTCAAGGTGTTAGGAGGGTCCTCAACATGTCCTCAACATTACTACTTTCAATCAATCATGTGCCATGCCGGAAAGCGTGGGCGGTCATGACTCGCCATTTCACTCGATCACCAGTGTCGTGGATCAGCTCAGTGTTCCTGTCTCGTCCATGCCATGTGGCCAAGCCATCCAGGTATTTTCCTCTCGGTCTTCCTCTTGGTCTGCTCCCTTCGATCTTGCCAGTTGTCACTAAGTTCTCCAATCCATTTCTTCTCATAACATGTCCAAAAAATTTTGACTGTCTACGTCTAATTTCTCTAATCAGTTTACGTTGTTCATTTGTCTCCTGTAGTACTTGGTCATTGGTTTTTCTGTCTGTCCATGGTATTCTTTGCATTCTCCTCAGAAACCACATTTCTGCAGCCATCAGATGCCTTTCAGCTTGACTGTTCATTGTCCAAGTTTCACATCCATACAAAAGAACAGGCTCTATGTATCCCCTCAACACTCTTTTTCTCGTTTCAATTGACATCTTTTTATTGGTCAGAATGTTTTTCATCTTGCTAAAGGCTACTTTCGCCATGGCGATTCTTGTTCTAATCTCTTCAAGGCATCTCCCATCAGATGTTATAACTGTTCCAAGATAATTGTACCGATTCACTTGTTGAAGAATATGTCCATTTACTAGTATATTACTTTGAGGCACTTCTTCCTTCCTACTGACGACCATAACCTGAGTCTTTTTACAATTTAATTCTAACCCCAGCTGCTCACTGTGTACAACAACCGCATCTACTAATTGTTGCAGGTCCTGCGGATTGTCTGCAATCAATACTGTATCATCTGCATATCTAATGTTATTGATGTTTCGTCCTCCAATGCTGATTCCATTTATATCCTCTACATTTCTGAAAATATTTTCACTGTACAGGGAAAAAAGATCTGGAGATATTACACATCCCTGCCTAACACCTCTCTTAATTGGCTGATACTGTCCCACTTCATTATCAATCCTTATTGCAGCTTGTTGTTTCCAATGTATGTTTTTTATAAGTCTAATGTCTTTCCCATCAATTTGTAAATCTGCAAGCATATCCACCATGCTGACATGTCTAACGCTATCAAAAGCCTTTGTATAGTCGATAAAGCAAAGATGTATATCCTTGTTTACTTCTATAGCACGTTCAATAACTGTTCGCAGCATATACACAGCATTTACTGTTCCCTTCCCTTCTACAAACCCGCATTGTTCTTCCCCTATTTCAGGTTGTATCTTCTTCCTCATTCTTTGCATGATAATTCTTAGCAAAATCTTTGTGATGTGACTCATTATACTAATTGTTCTGTGTTGATCACATTCCAAGGTTCCTGATTTCTTTGGGATTGCAATAAATATAGAGTTACATAATTCTGGAGGTATATCTCCAGTATCATATAATGTGTTCAGCAGTCTGGTGACTTGCTCTAGTCCAAATTACTACTTTAGAATAAGTGAAACCCATGTTTGACTGTCTCTGTACCCAGTAAATCACCATTAGTTGAGTTATTATTCCTTCAATTTGACCTTGGCAGAGCAATAAAGGTGATTCTGTCTATGATAGAACAGAACCTGGAGGTCAGCATGGCCGAATTGATAAACAGCATGCACTTTTAAACTTCCGGTGTGTTGATGCTGAGGTTGCGGGTTCAGCCCCGCCGGTCAGTTGGACTAAAATGTAGACTTCTTGTCCTTGACTTGGGGGCGTAAATTACAAGTACATAAGAAATCAGAGCCGGTTCATCTGATGGTGAGGGATACTGTAAGAAGGAAAGCCAACCCACATGCAAAAATCAACTCAGTGCATGAAGTAATAGCATGTATATGCACTACGCTTGAGCTCAAAGCGAGTAAACGGTTAAAAAAAAAAGGACAGAACATAACAGACTGAACAGTCAGTTACACAGACTGAAATTGATCCCTCCATCCCTGAGCAGATTTGGACTAGCAAATTGGTAGCCAAACCAGACATATTTAATACTGGCAACGCTGATCGTATTCTGGTATGAACCTAAGGCCTATCCACGTCAATACGGAAGCACTATACTCGAGTTTCGCTCTCGTTTGAGCCATCAATATTTAAATTTCAAATCCTGAAACAACCAAATAATCAATTTGATTATTGCTCACTGGATTTCAGGAGGCCTGATGTTCCTTGCCAGTGAGAAGTCCTGATCGTTTGGGTCCACATCGATTGACGGACGTCAGTCGCGGCGATTGGGCAATCTTGAGCATAGCCTACGATGGGTAACGTTGTGATGTTCTGTTGTGATAATTTGGCATGTCCAGCATGTGCTGCGTGGTTACACACCCGCTTCACACGCCAGTGATCCGGGGCTTGTTTCCGGATCCGGTCAGGGATATGCACTACTGATGAGCTCAAACGAGAGCGAAACTCGAGTATAGTGCTTCTGTATTGACGTGGATAGGCCTTAGGTTCATACCAGAATACGATCAGCGTTGCCAGTAGTGGGTTGTGCTCAATATTTAAATGTCAAATCCCGAAACAACCAAATAATCAATATTCAATACTGCCTTATGTTTCACTCAAAGCTACTAGTAAGTCTCAACGAGCTTTTAAAAACCGCAACATGCTGAATAAAATGGACTTCTTGTGTAGATATTACTAAAAAAAACAGCAAAGGAGAAGAAAAAGGAGAGGAAGGTAGAAGAGGAGGATGAGAAGGAAGAAAACAAAGAGAAAAAAAGAGGAGGATGGAGAGGAGAGGCATCATTAGACGACAATGAGGGTGACGGTGATGGCGAAGAAGAGGATCAAGGAGAAAAATATTATTTCAGTTTCATCAAATCCACAATCCTGTCACTACTTTTACTAACTGTCCTAGTTGTTACATTAAATGTTTCTGTCCTTATTTTAATACCTCAGACAGTTATATTGTACCCCTTTCTGATATAGTACTATGAATTTACAATTATAATTACCTCAGACAGAAAAGAGTTAATTCTGAGACCTGTAAATGCTGACATCAAGGGTTAATAAACTCAGAAATTATTTGAATAACAAAGACACAAACAACAGATTGCACGATTTATTGCCTGGCATATTTCGCTGCATCTCGTCAGGTACATACTGCAGAAATCACACAACGTAAGATAAAGTAATTAAATGAATAGTAAATAAAGTAGTAAATAAAGTTTTTTTTTTTAAAGTAAATAAAGAAAAAAAATTAAGTAATATCTACAGTTTGTGACATCGTTATTTAAATTCACTACGGGAAAACATTGTTTTGATTTTCAGAAATTATTGTTTTTATTCTACTGCAGCACACTGTATATAAACTATGGGCATATATTAGCCTTGAGCAAGCATTAGATTGACACCATAAAGCACACAAAATAAAGGAGGAACAATGAATGCTATACAGACAAGAATGATCATAAGCTTAGTAGTCTATTGGATACTCTGCACCATGGAATAATTAAAGAAAATGCATGCAAGCCATTGAGTAACTTTAGACAAGCAATTCAACTTTACAAGACAATAACAGACAATAATGTTTAAACATTGGAAAACATACAAGATGCAGAGAGAGAGCAGGAGAGAGAGACAATGTATTCCTGTAGTGAATTTAAACAAAGATACCAAAAACAATATATTGCACAATTTCTTTCCTGGCATAATTCGCTGCAGTATGCATCCGACGAGATGCGGTGAAATGTGCCAGACAAGAAATTGTGCAATATACCGCTTATGGCATCTCTGTTTATACAGACACAGATATGAGAAATAAAGTGACACGGACAGAGTAAGTGACAGAGAAAGAGAGAATGAACAAACATACATTATTTTCAATGGTTAAGAGCTGAGTAAGCAGACCCTTCTAACATTCTGTCCTTCTTATCCCTCTTCATTACAAACAATATTTCATTCCTACATCTTTTATTAGGTTCTTCTTAAAATACAACAGCAATACATTCATTATAAACACATGCAAAATGTGCAAACAGCATTACTACATGACCTCCACCTACTAATTATTATGGTAACTGTAATAAGACTAAAGGAAATATATGAGGGAGTTTTAAATGAAAACCTTAAAAGTGTGAGAGAAATTAGAATAACCATGCCATTGTCTTGTAACTCGTCAATATTGTTGTTAAGGATGTCAAGAGTGTTAAGCACATGATATCACAGTGCAGATGAACATGGTGAGGTCATAAGGAGTTTAAAGGTGGCCGCCCCACTTTTGACATGCACCAAAGAAGAGCAGCCTTCTGTTATCCATTTTTTGGTCAGTGAAGGGGTGAAAACTACAGAAATTCATCAGCGAATGAAGGTCCAGTATAGTGATGCATACCTGTCAGTCCAGCAAGTATAGGAGTGGAGTAGGAAGTTTCTAAACTTTTCAGTCTGATGAAGAGGTACAAATCTAACCATTAGAGAACTCCTATTTGTGGATGACCAAGCACTAATAGCAAAATCAGAAGCTGAATTACAAGACCACATGAACAGTCTAAACGAAATGTGTAGGGAACATAACATAAAGATTCATATCATATCATCATATCATTGGCACCTTGCCGTCTTGACAGACGATAGTTTGTGCTTTAAAAAGGCATAATAACTTTTAACTATGGCGGTAGCGAGTGTGACTGATAAGGCCAATTTGCGCTGTAAATGTCCGTTCACAGTGGGTGCATGTGAACACGTGGTCATTTCCACCATCATGCACCATCTTACGTCTCAAACGCTTGGTGTGTGACTTTTCTGCAATAATTTTCTCCTTTGACTTTATTCCATTTCTGATATTTGCCCTCCATGCAACACGTTCAGCGGCGACTTGCTCCCAATGTGCATTATCAATGCCTGTATCAATCATGTCCCGCTTACACACATCTTTGTATCGTAGTAGAGGCCGACCCTGAGATCTCTTACCCATCTGTAATTCACCAAAAAAGATATCCTTTGGTATTCTACCATCATCCATCCTCCTAAGATGTCCTATCCATCTAAGTCTACGAAGACTGAGCATGGAATAAACTGTCACACAACCTGATCTTTCCAATACTTCAGTATTTGTGATTTTGTCTTGCCACTTAATACCAAGAATTCTTCGCAGACACCGCATATGAAAGCTGTTTAAATTGTTCTCTTGGTGTGAGTAGGTTGTCCAGGTTTCACTGCCATAGAGAAGAGTACTAAGGACACAGGCTTGATAGACAAGGACTTTTGTTTTGGCAGTAAGCTTCCTGTTCTCCCAGACTCTTTTTCTTAACCTGTTCATTGTTGTTGCTGCCTTACCAATCCGGATGTTGATTTCCTGATCTAGGGATAATTTGCTATTTACCACTGATCCTAGATATGTAAAATGGTCTACTATCTCTAGTTCGGCGTCGTCAATAAAGATTGATGGTACCCCATGTGCACCCTGTGACATAATCTGTGTCTTCTTTTTGCTAATTGTTAAACCAAATTCAGAACAAGCATTGGAGAATGCAGATAGTAGACATTGCAATTCTTCCTCAGAGTGGGTCGTAACTGCAGCATCATCTGCAAAAAGCAACTCTCTGATCAGTACCCTCCTAATTTTGGTCTTAGCCTTCAATCTCTGAGCATTGTAGAGGCCGCCATCTGAGCGTGAGTGAATGTATATACCACCATCCTGATCACGAAATGCATATTTCAGTAGAAGTGAAAAGTATATTCCAAAGAGGGTGGGAGCTAGTACACAACCTTGCTTAACTCCACTCTTGATTTCAAATTCTTCAGAAGTTGCACCATCAAACTTGATTATACCCTTCATGCCTGTGTGGAACGATTCCACAATGGACAGAAGAGTTGGTGGGCAGCCAATCTTCTTTAGTGCCTTGAACAGACCCTCACGACTGACCAAATCAAATGCCTTTGTGAGGTCGATGAAGGCAATAAACAGTGGTTGATTCTGTTCACTGCATTTTTCTTGCATTTGTCGCAATGAGAATATCATATCAGTGGTAGACCGGTTCTGTCGAAAGCCACACTGTGATTCGGGGTAGACTTGATCTCCTAGGACTTGAAGTCTGCGCAGAACAATTCTGGCAAATACTTTTCCAACAATACACAGAAGTGAGATACCCCTATAGTTGTTGCAGTCGCTCCGATCGCCCTTGTTCTTGTACAGTGTTATGATGCTTGAATCTTTGAAATCCTGTGGGACTTGTCCTTCACGCCAGCATAGCTCTATTAGCTGGTGGATCTGTATAGTGAGTGTGTCTTGCCCACTCCTGATAACCTCTATTGGAATCCCATCCTTACCTGGAGCCTTGCCAGATGCAAGTTCATTTATAGCACACTTAACTTCTGTTATGGTGGGAAGTGTGTCCAGGTGGTCAAGAGTTGGTAGAGCCTCTATGGCGTTGAGGGCATTATCCGCTAGTTTGGTCTCACTTGAGTAAAGCTCCAAATAGTGCTCTACCCATCTGTCCATCTGCTGTTTCTTATCAGTGATGACTTCTCCAGTCAAGGTTTTCAATGGTGCACTTCTTTTGATCACTGGACCACAGGCTTTCTTTATTCCTTCATACATGCTTCTTATGTCTCCCTTATCACTTGCGATTTGAATGGACTCACATAACTTGATCCAATAATCATTTGCACACTGCCTGGCAGCCTTTTGCACATCCTTCCTAGCTTGCCTTAGCTCACTCAGAGTGTTACGCGTTGGTCTTTCCTTGTTTCTTAAGAGAGCTTTCTTCTTCTTATCAATCAAGGGCTGCAGAGTCTCGCTGTTGGCCGCAAACCAGTCCTGCCTCTTATGATCCACAGTGCCGTAAACCTTTACGGCAGTTTTACAAAGAGTTTCCTTAAGTTTATTCCATTTATCATTTACTGTACAATTTTCTGGTGTATCAGTGAAAGCGTCTTCAAGTTGCTGTTGAAACTGAAAGCACTTTTCAGGATCATGAGTGTTAATAATATTAATCCTGGGGCTAGATTTGTGTTTAGCTGTGTAGATTCTCTTTGGTCTCAGTCTAACCCTTGCAACAACCAAAGAATGATCCGTATCACAGTCAGCACTGTGGTAACTACGAGTCAATGATATATGGTTCAGATGTTGTCTCCGTGTGATGATGAAGTCCAGCTGGTGCCAATGGCCGGATCTTGGATGTTTCCATGTGACCTTATGCATCTCTTTTGTTTTAAAAAAAGAGTTTGTAATACATAGGTCATTACTGGTGCAATGCTCCAGCAGCCTTTGCCCATTTTCATTCATGCGACCGATGTTGTATTTTCCAAGGCACACTGGCCATGAACTCGAGTCCTTGCCCACACGAGCATTGAAATCACCGAGCATATAAATGTAGTCGGATTTTGGAACTGCCTTGATCACAGAGTCTAACTCCTCATAGAACAAATCCTTCACATCATCAGAGGAATCGAGTGTCGGTGCATATGCAGTAATAATGGTGGCAAACCCACAAGAGGTTGCCAAGCGCAGGGATAATAGTCTTTCATTTCCTCCTGCTGGAATTTCAATCATTCCCAGTAGCGAATTCTTCACTGCAAAGCCCACACCGTGTTGCCTTTTTTCTGCCTGCCCTTTACCCTTCCAGAAAAAGGTGTAGTTGTTTTCCCTGAGTGACCCTTCCTCAGCGAGGCGAGTCTCCTGCAGGCCAGCAATATCAATGTTAAGACGATTGAGTTCGGCATCAATCACAGCCGTTTTTCTCACATCGTCAATATTGGTCAAGTCAGTGGAAAATCCTGGACACATGGTTCTCACGTTCCAGGTTGCAAGCCGTAGCTTGAGGTTTCTATTTATATTTTTGTTTGTACCTGGTGCATTGGTTTTACAGCCTGCGATTCAGATTTTGTCCTAGCCCCAAGCACCCATTGAAGCAGGCAGGCTGTGGCGGATCAGCACCCAATTGGCTGGGGGCTGCCCAGCTTGAGGCGGGCGGTAGCTGATCAGTGACACCTATAGGTGTCTCCCACCGTCAGAGGCAACGCGTGGCGCCCCATGTCTACGCCAACTGACAAGGACTTATAACCCGTAACAGTTGCCTCTCGCTTTGATTCCGAGACCAGTTAAGACCAGGGATGGAGTTATTGCCTCTCCATAGCACAAAGCCTGGGCTAAAATATAGAGATCATGTGTTGCCCATGCAGCATGATCCCTCTCTCGGCCTGCCTAGTTCACTCCAGAGGAAAGGTAACACCCCTACATCTGGAACAAGACAAGCTGCAGAAGCTGCCGGATCAGCAAAGCAATGCTCTAACTGTCCGCCTGTCGGAGCTTCGATCCTAGACCAGTCGCCAACCAAGGCTTAGGGCCTGGTCTGCCCTGCCATGACAATTTTGTCTTTAGCTTGCATTTCCTCGCACCAGGGTAAGGCTTGTACCCTCCCAATTGCGCTCTTCCGCCCGAAGCCGTTGGCACAATGTGGGGTGTCGGGTTTGGTAAGCGCCGCCCAACGTTCGGCGCTAACAGAAACCAGGTAGTACCGTCTACTGTTATACGGTAGCTCAGTCATATCTGACTAAGACCAGACTGTTCACAACATAAAGATTAGCACAAGCAAAACAGAGGTAATGACTATAACTAAAGAAGAACAAACAACAACAATTCACCTAAATGAACATCCCTTGAAACAAGTAAAGAGTTTCAAGTACCTAGGAAGTATAATATCATCAAATGGCAGATCAGAAGACGAGATCGAAAATAGGTGCAATAAGGCAAATCAACTCATTGGACAAATGGCACCAATACTAAAGAACAAACATATATCAGTAACTACTAAGAAAGCACTTTACAACACAATCTTCCTGCCAACTCTATGCTACCAATGCCAAACCTGGACAATGACAGAAAAAGAGAAAAGAAAAATCACAACAACAGAAATGAAGTTTATGAGAAGAATACTCAATGTATCTAGAAGAGATAAGATCAGAAATGAAGAAATCAGGACTAAAGTGGGGGTTAAAGCAGCACTAGATTTTATCAGAAAGCAGCAAGTCAAATGGTTTGGCCATGCAAGTAGGTTACCAGTCAACAGCATACCATAACAAGCAATGATGTACAGACCAGACGGAAACAGAGGAAGAGGCCGACCATGTAAACGTTGGACAGAGGGAATAGCAGAGTCCATGGGAATATCGATACATGAAGTCCATAATCGGGCACTCTCTCAAAGTTTATACTTCACCTCGACACCACAAGGTACAAGAGGAACATGATGAGTTGAAGATGAGATGAAGAGGTACAGCAAGTGGTGCACGAGTGGTTACACACGTGACCAAGAGAACTGTTTTCTACAGGAATCCAAGCACTTTATCGGCGCTGGAGGACTTGCATTCAATGCCGTGGTGACATCAAAAAATGATACAGTCGTTCTTTACTTTTTCAAAATATATTCACACACAAAAAAACATTTTAGGTTTTCATGTGAAGCCCGCTCATACCATAAAACAAGATATAAGAATGCTTAGTGTACTAGGCTTTAAGGAGGCATGCAGAGAGAGACTAAAGATGTACAAACATTTGGTATCAAGCTTCCTACCTTCTTCTGTACCAATGTGTGCCTTTCTTCCATTTCCTTCATCTCAATCTTGGCCTTTGAGCTGAGCTCTTCCACCTGTAATAAGACTGCGTTTTACTCCCACAAGAAAGGAAATAAAACTCAGCAACAACTGTCATGCTAGTTAGTTATTCATCAGATTATCCTCACTGCACAATGGACTACTATTCAGTCTATACGTGATTGGGTCTCTTCCAGAGTCTCTCTCTCAGAATGTAGCAGTCGGTGACACCAGTTCTGCGGTGGTTCACTTTTCTTCTCTTGCCCCTATGTAGCGATCCAATACGGCTTCATGGCATAACTGACTTCCTCTTTCTGTGGCACACTTCTTCTATCTTAGGGCATTGGGAAGAGTAAGACCCTGTGGCATAAAACCGATACATGCAGCCTTGCTATATTTCTTCAGTCACACTAACACTAGCGTTCTCTTTCTGTGTCATTCTTACGTATGTTAGTACATAAATAAACACACATAGTATTGTTTGGCATTCACAGAAGGAGAAGAGGGAAGTAGAGATTAGAGGACACATTAGACAACATAAAATTTGAAAGCTATAGTTACCGACCGGGATTCGAACCTGTCATCTCCAAATGACAACAGCACCTCGCTGCAGGAACAAGTGTACTTCGACGTATGACCAACTAGACACTCCCTCTCTGGTCATGCATCAAAGTACACTTGCTCCTGCAGCGAGGTGCTGTTGTCATTTGGAGGTGATAGGTTCAAATTCCGGTCGGTAACTATAGCTTTCAAATTTTATGTTGTCTAGTGTGTCCTCTAATCTCAACTTCCTTCTTCTCCTTCTATAAGAGCCAAACAATACTATGTGTGTTTATTTATGTACTGTCTCAGTGGCCTCAAAGGGTTCCCCAACTGATTCCCCTATGTTAGGCACTGGGGCATAAACTGATACATACTCTCTGGATATACCTCTTTCTGTGTCATGCGTTCAGAACCGTCACGCTAAAATTACCTTTTTCTTTGTTTGTCACCCTTTTTCCATCCATGGTATTCTTTGCATTCCTCAAACACACATTTCTGCTACCATTTGATATTCCACAGTTTGGTTGTTTATTGTCCATGTTTCACACACATACAACAGTATAGGTTCTATTCAGTATTTGACCAATCTTTTTCTCAATACAACTGACAGCTTTTTATTCATAAGCATGTTTTCCATCTTACAAAATATTGTTGCAAAAGTTGCACTAATGCACTATTCACACTAAGACCAATATGTGGAAAAACCATTGAGTACAGTGACCAGCAGAATACTGCGTTTGTAGACCAGGAAAATGCTTTAAACAGAGTAGACAGATGGTGTAAACAGAGTAGATGGACCATCCTTGAAGACTGCGGGATACAAGGGCAATTAATAGAAAGCATAGCCATGTACCACTTGAGCCAAAGTGCAGTAAGAACACAAGAAGGTATATCAGATATTTTCACAGTCAATACAGTAGTAAGACAGAGGAGTGTGCTCTCCCCCATTAGTTAATATCTATACAGACAGAATATCCAAGGAAGCAAGCCCTGACAGAACTGATTCATCAAATTTCAAACTCTTTGCTTTAGATGGAACAACAGATCCACTCGCAATAAATGAGCTTTAATTTGCAGATTATCAGTGCCTGTTTTACTGTGACCAGGACAGACTGCAAAATCATATTACGCCAAGTTCAACATGCAGCAGTTACAATATTCCTTTCCAAGAGGTTTGACGGCAAAAATGGAAGATGATGACGACTTGGATGTTTTATTGTGGTATTTCTTTCTTCTTGGAGATGTTCATAATTTATGGTTTGTTAAAATGTAGTTCTAAACTTAGTTGTTCACTGTGTAAAGTAACTGTGAGGTCAGAGAAACTGCATTTGTTGCCAATTCACTTTCTACAAAACCTCACATTTCTTGCCCTATTTCTCACTGTATTTTCTTCATGACCTATAGCATTATGATTGTTATCTAAATCTTTGTGATGTGACTGACTATTTGTTACTTGTCCAATGTTGATCACATTATATACATCAAAATAAAAGTGGTGATAAAGATGATAATCAAATAAATATGATCATAATCATCATCTTCTAGTTGACGTTACAGGGCCTGACGGGTGGCACTGGATAGTGTCATTAAATGTGTTGGTACAATGTCTTTGATGTTGGCAATCTATTTTCTTCTCGGGCGTCCCTTTACTCTCGTATCAGACTTCATTGATGTAGAAACATGTGCTGGTAGTTGATTATGTTGTTCTAATAAGATGGCCAAACCATTGGATCTTCTGCCTTTCAATATATGCGGCATGAAGTGTTGGTCCCACTGTCTGTCTGATAACATCATTTCTTACTTGGTCTAAGATAGTTAAGTTGGCAGTTCTACTCAAGCATCTCATCTCTCAGGTGATGATTTTGTGTAAATGTAATTTGGATAATGTCAAAATCTGACATTGGTAGCATAGGTTTTGTGTGAATATGTTATTTATTATCTGATAAATATAATAAAGTTAAAATATTGTATGTTATAATCTTTAGATAAATTGTGACAAACTAAAAGATTAATTTATAACAAAACCAAGATACTGAATTTTCAGCCAAGGTTAAGGCCCCAAGGATCTTTCATTGAATGTGCAACAAACACTGTGCAATCAGGCAAAAGACGACTTACTTGTCCAGCTATTTCTTTCATGTAGGTAGTTTCCAGATCTTGAAACAGGTCATGACCTTGATGAAAAAATGTACTTTGTGCGTGCATGAAGGACAACATCTGTGGGACAGAAATTAGGGCACAAATGTGAAGGGAAAAAAAGTTAATTGCATATTCCTTTTCAGGACATCACAATCAACCCTAGACTTTATTGGTTGTTTACGAGTTTTTAGACAATTTTTACATTCAGTAGTTTGCCACTGTTTGCTGAATGGCCCACACTCATACCATTGTAAAAATCAGTACACAGCACATGCTTCTAAATCGACTATGGCTGGCTTCAAATTTGGTATGTTGGAATTGCAAAATGGCATTCACTACCTCCAAGCCACCTTTCATGTACACACAATACAATAAAATCCAAACAAGCAAAGAATTTGAATAACGAAGACACAAAGAATAGATTGCATGATTTATTGCCTGGCATATTTAGCTGCATCTCGTTATGTATATTCTGCAGAAATCATACAACGTAAGCTAAAGCAATTAGATAAATCCTTCAAACTGAAATATACAACACACATATTCACACAGTAATTTGAAATGCCTACCACAGTAATTTTAAACTGACTATCGAGTCTTTTTTTTTGTGTGCACAAAGTTGGTTTTGGTAAATGAATGGCAATTGCCTCGTGTGTGTTAAACAATACACGCAGTATCTACCTGATGAGATGCCACAAAATAAGCCAGGCCATAAAATGTGCAATCTATTGTTTGTGTTTTTGTAATTCAAATTCATTATGCAAAATCAAAGAATTGCTACACTGCCAAATCATCCTCACTGCACATCGAACCATTCAGTCCATAAGTGCTCGGATCCCCTCCTCAGCAAATCCCGCAGCGTGTAGCGGCTAACGACACCAGTTCTGTGCTGGTTTATTAATCTTCTTTGGCTTCCCACATACTGTTCTTGTTTGGCCACTCCTCTTTCAATTTTCTGTTCTTGCATCCTGACCATGGTTGTAGATTAACAGTCATTACTTGGTTCTCACAAATGACTTACTTCTCGTAGAGCATTCACAATATCAGCCTGGTCCATGGCTCGTCCGCCTTCCACAGTAGCCTTACCTGCAAGCTTATCAGCCTGCTCATTTTCTTGTACACCTGCATGCCCTGGCACAAAAATGAAGCTAATCTTTGCCAGCCGAGGCCGCTCCAGAGACAGAGACAGCAAACACTCTCTTCGGATCCACCCCGTCTCTATCCTCTTGAGCATGCTCATTGAGCCACTAAGAAAACATGGTGAATGTCTGTGTCTCAAGCCATGTTATTGCTTTACTTACTGCCATGACTTCCATAGTTAGGCTTCTTGTGGTCAAAGCAAAAGCACCAGAATCTTCCTTCACAAGTCTGCCTCCGGCCTGAGCCATAAAAGCCCATGAACTTCTCACTCGTCAAATGACCAACCCATCTGTGTAAATGATAGTATCACCCTCTAAAGAATTCTCGAAGATCAAAGCCTGTACTTCCACTTGCACAGCAGTCAGATTTTCTTGTCTGCATTTTCTGTCTAGTTGGATGCAAACTAACAAGTTTGGTATTAGACTGGCTAACTCATCCTGTAGAAAACTCTAGCTGTTAAATCCAACCAATCATGAGCAAGATTATGTATAGGAGAGCTGGGGAAGAGTTTGTTGAGGGCCTATGCTGCATTGTGAGATAAAAGACAGAAGAAGAATAAGGAGAAGATGTGGAGGACTCGGAGGAGGAAGGGAAGGACGCTGAGCAGAAGGAGAAACATAAGAAAACGAAATAGCATATGAGAGTGATAAGGTTAGTGTCTCATAGGCAAGGAAAGAAAAAAACAAAAACTAAAATTACGTATAATAAAGTTATTTTCTCACTTACTGTGTCAAGAATATCAAATCTTTTCTTTGAGTTGAGCACGTTTATCTGTGGCGAGAAAAGAAAAAAAAAACAGGAAAAATAATTTATAAGAGAATGACAAACATATTACAATTACAATGCTTCATTTCTTTTACTGCTCTGATTTACATTAGAGAGAAATTTAAACAAATTTCACATAAGTAGACTAAGATATACATAAACAGACTAAAACTTAATACATTGAAATAGAATTATTTGACAGAAATTACAACATATATAATTAACACTGTTAATTTTAAAAAAGTCACCAAATGGAAACAGAAGTAGAGGCTGACCATGTAAACGATGGACAGATGGAATAGCAGAGTCCATGGGAATCTCGATACATGAAGCCCATAAGCGGCCACTCTCCTGCTGTTTATACTTCACCTTGACACCGCAAGGTACAAGAGGAATGAGATGAGATGATGAATAAAGAAGTCTACAGATTGAAATTGAAATCAGCAGGCTGAAATGGCTCTGCCCTTGCAAAATTTCAGAAGCAGAAAATCTACTTACAACAGAATATTTGCTGTAAATATGACTGGAGAATAATCATACATGCTCTACAGCCCACACTACAAGACTACCTCCTCTTGTATTGTCCTCCTCTTGTCTATTTCAGCCTATTGTGGTCCACCATGGCCTGTCTGCCAGTGTTACTGGTCAATGATTTGGAACTCATATTTGTCAGCTTGGATGACCGCCTCTGCACCCTGACCAAATAAAGTGCCGATAAATCTACACTTTCATCTTAGCCATAAGCAAGAGAAGTGATCAAATTACTACCACCTCACTTCAGCATTTGAGTCCCCCAATAAATATATTTCTGATTTCAAGCACTTCTTTAAAGCATTATTCAGGTCATTATAACATGAATCTAAGCTGTCCTCACTGCTTTCTGTTGTTGGAGCATATGCTTGCATAATGCTGATATAAAAAAGTATGATGTTTAAAGTTACTAGTAATACTTTATCTGACATTGCCCAATATCTTTCAACAGATTTTGGTCTTTTCAGATGCTAAGATTGGTTGCACCTCTTTGGTAGTTTTCTCCCTTAGAGTGGATGATTTTTAGCTGTCAGATGTAGTTGTTACTGCCCCTTTCCATCAATTCTCACTAATTCCTAAGATGTTAATGTTCATTTCTTTTCATCTCCTGCTTAACGTTCTCTAGTTTACAGTCCATGCTCATAGTGTGAATATTACATGTCCCTACTTTCTGCACTGTGATTCATTTGCACTTAGGTCCTGCAGCCTGATGCCTGGTCTGGAGTCTGTTGGGGGTTTGAAGTCAACTGGTAAATATGACTTTCCATATCAGATGAGGCTTCTCCTATGGAGCACCCATTTATATGATTTATATTTACTTACAAGGGTTAACAAACCACACTGTACTACAGATGTACAACAGTGGTTTTCCCCCTTAGTTCTGTTGGTTTCTCTATGGTTTTACTAAGTTTTTACTTACAGAGATTAACCCTTCAAGGCAGCAGGAAGGAAAGGTTATGACCCCCTTTATCTGAAAATGGTCACATCTCAACGAATGACGACAAGAAATACACCTTGTCAGACATACATGAAAGACATAATCTAAGACGACAAGAAATACATAATGTCAGACATACCTGAAAGACATAATAAATACATAATGTCAGACATACCTGAAAGACATAATAAATACATAATGTCAGACATACCTGAAAGACATAATCTAGAGACGTATGAGCGAAGCATGACCTGGTTGCAGTCAAAGTATTATGAGCTTCCTCACACTCCTGGATTTTGGACTTTGGGGCCTGAGAGTTTCGATTTAAGGCTGTATCCATGTCATCACTGATTTTCTCAAATAGTTTCTTGGTCTCTTTCACTTTCTTGATATCACTTAAAACACAGGAATGAGACACAATTACTTGCACATGTATTACGAGAGTTTATTTTTGTCACCTACATCTGTCAATAAAAGGAAAAATATAAACAGTGGGTGAAAAGCAAAAAGGATCGTGATTACATCGAACAAAGAATAGCAAGAGGACACGCAAATAAAATAATAAATAGAGAAAAACAAAAAGACTGGGAGGAACATGGAGAAACCCTAAATAAAAACTATAAGGAGGCAACTAGAAACTTCTACAAAAAGATTACTGCATCAAGAACCAGAGAAGAACCCTTAGACCCAACTGAAATAATTAACAGTGATAAAGGAGAACCAATAAGTGAACAAAAACAAATCCTAAGAAGATGGAGGAAGTATTTCAAACAACTTCTCAACATTCCATCAGATGCCACAGCAATCCAAGAGGCTGACACAAATGTCATTGAAGAAATAGAACCAGACATACTGAAACAAGAAATTAGAGAGGCCATCAGATTATCCCCATTGAAAATAATCATCAGTGCAAGGCGAAATCCCAAATAAACTAATTAAAGCAGCAAGAGAAGTAGGAACAGCATGGCTTCATAAACTGTTTAACCATGTTTGGGTAGAACAAAAGACACCACGAGCCTGGTGAAGCACCACAATTATCCCAATTTGGAAAAGCAAAAGCAAAGGCAGTAAACAAAACTGCACATAATACAGAAATTTCCCTTTTGAGTCATACTGAAAACATATTTTGCAAAATTCTCTAGAAAAGACTACGACTTACAATAGAACGCCAGCTAAACGAAACACAAGTTGGATTTAAGAAAAAGAAAAGATGCACAGATGCCGTCTTTGCTCTTAGATAACTGATAGAAACATCAATCGACTTTAATGAAACACTTTACTTAGCCTTTGTCGACCAAGAAAAGGCATTTAATAGAGTAGACAGAAACAAGCTGTGGGAAATCCTTAAATAATATGGAGTGAATACTCATTCTAACAAACTTATGTAGAAGCTTATTCACAACAGTGAATGCACATTAAGAACAAATGGGGGACACTCAGAACCTTTCACCATAAGATCTGGAGTTTGACAAGGTCCTGATCTCCTCTTGTCCATAATCTGTATAGACATCATATGTAAAGAAACCAACCAGAGAGAGACTGTAACAACACCGCATGAAGAACAGAACACTGAAGAAGAACCAACAACAAATTACACCATTTAAGAACACCTATTTGTGGACGATCAAGCACTAATAGCAAAATTATAAGCAGAATTACAAGTCCATATAAATAGTCTAAATTAAGTGTGTAAGGAACATGAAAATTAGCATAAGTAAACCAGAGGTAAAGACTATAACCAAAGAAGAAAAAATAACAAAAATTCATATAAAAGAACACCCCCTGAAACAAGTAAAGAGCTTCAAATGCAACTTGTACTTAAGAAGTATAATATCATCACATCGCAAATAGGCATAAATAAGCTTTATACATAATGGGTTGCTGAAACATTGCTTACTTTTTTATTAGAGAGTTCAGATTCTTGCAGACAGATCGGTGAGCTTGGTCCATTAAAATCTGGGAATACAAACAAATATTTACTATGGGGAATACATTTAGGAGAATTGAAACAAGCAGCCAATTAGGATTGTTTCAACACATAAAACAAGGTGATATTTGAGGATGTTTGCTGTTATCTGATCTGTTCAACTTATATAGGAAGTCCGTGGAGAAGTGGTTATGCTGCCTGTTTTATATTACACAGGTTGTAGGTTTAATTCTGAGCTTTCATTTGGTTCACGAGTGCAATTTTCTCAGAGACTTATCTGGGTCATCACTGGAGCTATGGAATTTGTGCTTTGTTTGATACTTTCAGCAGGCCACCCTGCAGAAAGAGACCGAGCCATATGGGTTAAAACCCGGTGGAATAAAGTCAATCCTCTTACCTTTAACCCCTTTTGTTTCAACTTATACAGCAGTGTAACAGTTAGCTAGTCAGTTAGTTAGTTGTGGTTCCAACTTCATGGTAAAGGGTCACCCCATTATGCTCCTTTCCTGTGCCAGTGAATATCACACAAAATGCCCCTCACTGATCCACGTGAAAAGTGGAACAGACAGGAGCCTCGACAAACCAACAGCCCACACAGGTTTGCTATGCATAATGCTGCTGCAAGAAAGCCAACACAAAAGTCCAATTCAGTCCTTCTATTCTACACAGAGACCAGTTAATGAATGTTTGTTGCTTATTAGTAATTGTTTTGGTCATTCGTTATGTTGCCTGACTATATAACAGCACTGATGTCACATGCGAGGTAAATATTCCAAGTTTAGTATTAGATTACATGTAATAGCATAGCAGATCAAGCCGTAAGCCTTGGTAGGCAACTGGTCAAGGGTGGAAGTTCTGACAGGCAGACAGAGCATTGCTTTGCTGATCCGACAGCTTCTGCAGCTTATCTTGTTTCAGATGTATTGGTGTTACCTTTCATCTGGTAAACTAGGCAGGCTGAGATAGGGATCATGCTGCATGGGCAACACATGGTCTTTAAATTCAGCCCAGGATTTGTGCTATGGAGAGGCATAACTCCATTTTACTCAATCAATCAATCAATCAATCAATCAGGTACCACAATGAAAGTTGGCTGCAATGGATCTCCAACACCGTCTGTCTCTTGCCCTGACTGTACATTCTGTCAGATTGATGTTCATCCATCTCTTGATGTTATCTTCCCACTTGCATCGTTGTCTCCCTCTTGCCCTCAACCTTAGCCTCCAGTACGGTTTTTACAAGAGTTTTATGTCTTATAACATGGCCAAAATATTTCACTTGCCTCTTTTTTATTTCTTTCATCAACTCTCTTTTCATTCCCAGTGTTTCTAGAACTTCTGTATTTGATTGTTTTTGTTTCCATGAAATACAAAACAAAAACATTTGACTAACTATCGTCTATCAAGGTGCTAGCCAGTATTAGTCTTAATTTCTGGAGACTTCCACTAGTTTTCTAGTGCTATAAGGGTACCATACTGTATTACTGTAATATATTGAATCTTAAAATTGATATCTGACTTTGTTGTGTGTTGGCAAGAGAGAAACAGGAGGCAGACAACAAGAAGATCCACTTACATTAAAGTACTTGAGCATCTCAGACATAGCCTGGGCAAAACGGTTCAAACTTGCCTGAAAGGGAAAAGAAAACAATTACCTGAAAATACTTCACATGCACAATACTCTCATAAACACACATCCCAAAAGGATAACCACGTTAACAGGTAGAATATACACATCAAAGACGCAGAATTTCACATCAACAAGTAGGAAAGTCTCATTAAATTGCACAATGCTAATATCATAATGTAGGATATTTAGATCAATGAGTAAGATATTCATATCAATGAGATGAGAGATTCACACTTACATGTGGGACATTCACATCAATAAGATGGATATTCACAATGTTAAGCAGAATATTCACATCAAAAGTACAATATTCACATCAATAAGTAGGATATTCACATCAACAAGCAGAATATTCACACCAACAAGTAAGATATTAAAAAAATAATATAGGACACAAATATTAAGATATCCCCATGTGTAATAACAATTTTTTTTTTTTTTGGGTGCATATCCTTTACAGGAAATCGCTGTCAACAGCAGCATCTTTCAGCTGTATGTTGATTTCTTGGCAAGATTACGCTCAGTAGTTTGCCATTGCTTTCTGAGCGGCCGGCTCAGTATCCCGCAAGTCACCAGCGGGGATCGAACCGCTCCCAGTTCTCTCCCGCTACGAGACTCTGCGTGATAAACGGGATTACGGAGAAAGTGTTGTAACCCCTCAGCCAGAGAGACCGGCAATAACATAATGCGATGGAATAAGTAAGATGTTAACAAAATAATATAGGACACAAATATTAAGATACCCCCATGTGTAATAACATAATGTGATGCAATAAGTTTCATATCTTCTCTAGTGTCAAAGAGTAATGTAATCTATATCCCGGTCAAATGAATATTAACAAAATATGCACATTTAAAATGCACTGGAACTGCACAACATATCTGCTTAACAAAATATTCTTCATGTTCGGTATAATACTGTACTTTCTTAACTCGTTCAAGTTTATAAACACTCCAAATTAAAGTAAACAATTATATATTATAACTGAAAACAGTGTTTGGTGGACTCGGAAATGTATCAATACAGACTTCAGATTAACTTCACATCTCTATATCCACCTCACATTGTTAATTTTTCACACACATTCTCTCTCATGTAAAATAATGTTTGGTGGACTTTGAAAATGTGACAGTTTACTACAAAAATTCTGCAAGTATAAAGACTTCTTCACATTTCTTTATCTCTCTTGCATCATAAATGTTTCATGCACATTCTCTCTCATGTAATCATATATTCTTATGCACTAACATTCTCACTTTCTTCACTTCTCTAAACACACATTTCATCTGGCAGAACTCAGTTCTTCAAGGAAAGGTCAGATGGACACATAATCAGATTGCAACTGGCACCATTAGTATTGGGACTCTTCACTGGTTGTTGAAGTTGAGGACGGATCAGATATGGGAAAGTCATGAGTAATGTGCTGTTGGTTCTCAACTCAACTCACACACACATTAATATTCTCTCTTACTTTATCTCTCACACATATTCTCTCATAATACTCTCTCTATATATTCTCCCCCCCCCCCCCCCTTATCTTTTACTGGAGCTAGTTTAGTTTAGTTTAGTCGATGGATCAACATCACTGCACACGGGTGTAACCCATACGTGCTCTGCTCTCCTCCTAACTCAAACTTGAGTCTGGAGAAACTCGACTCAGTGCACGAACTCCGTAGCACCGGCGAGGATCCTGAAATACTTTGGGTAGATTTTTAACTTGAAATTTTGCCCGGGCAGCTCCATTAGGCTACTCTTTTTCGATTTCCAACTGCCAAGGGATTTTTTACGTGCACAACAATACACACGGGTGTCCGATCTCACTACCCAGAGACCAGGGTAAATTTTATTACTAGAAGTCCACGTGAAAAAATCCCGGTCCTCACCGGGGCTTGAACCCGGGACCTCCAGCACTTGAGGCGGACACCATACCTCGAGACCACGCAGCCCCCTTTTACTGGAGCATAAACCTGCAACAAAATCTCCCAAACCACACTATCTTTTGCGATCTCATGCAGCTTCATCCATCTCCTTCCCATATATTCATCTATATCTCTAATTCTCTTTCCCGCAGACTTTAGGGCTTCCTCTATTTAATTTGTCCTGCGGGTACTCTTATTTCTCACACAAATTAATATTTTGTTCACCGCCATCTGCCACATAAATTTGTTCATTCACCAGCTTCACAAATATAATCTTTTCTCTCTTTATCTCTTCTACACATTTTCTATTTCTCTTTATCTCACACACACTATCACATTCTTTCTCACCATATTACATATATTCTCTTTCACACAATTCCTTACAAACATTCACATTCTCTCCCACACCTATATATTCACTATTTCTATCTCTTACACACATGCAAGCGCACACACGCATGCGCGCGCATGCACGCACACACACACACACACGCATATATCCATTCTAAATCATTCTATTTCTCACATCTGTCACCAGTTCACACACACTGACGCATGCACACAGTCTTATTTTTTTCTCGTCAATTTTCACCTACACTTTCTCAATTTCTCACTCAAATTTTCATTCTCTCTAACTTACATTCTCTATTCTCTTTCTTTCTTTCTTTCTGTCTTCTGTACATGTTAGATCTAGCTTATGGCACAGAAACACAAAAATAATGAAACAAGATTTCAATGTGTAAATACTGAAACACAATATAAAAAACATTAAGCACACCAATCATGCACAAACAAGAATAACTTCAACATCTGGTGCACACGCAACAAGCCACACCCTTTGCTTGTGTTATCGCATATTCAACTTGTGGGTTAGGGTACACAGAAACATTGCATCAGTGTTTTGTCTTGTGTTTAAATACAACAATTACAGGCATATAAAGAAGTGGAAATGTTTGGGGAACTGTGTCAAAATCGCTTAAGATTATGGGGGAAAACTTTAGGCGATGTCTGTACAAAAACATAAGGAAGTGGAAAAATTAGGGGAACTGCTGCAAATTACTTGAGAATGTAGGGAATGTTAGATGATGTCTGTACAACAATCTAAGGAAGTGAATATGTTTAGGTAACTGCAGCAAAATTACTTGAGAATGTAGGGAAACTTTAGACTTTAGATGATGTCTATACAACAATCTAAGGAACTGAATATGTTTAAGTAAAAAAAAAGTCGCTTAAAAGTCGACAGGGTCGACTTCATTGCACCAGGTTTTATTCCATATGGCTCAGTCTCTTTCCGCAGCACAGAAAGCGTCGCACAAAGCACAAACTCCATAGCTTTTAGCGACGACCCACAGGAGGCTCCGAAACATTTAACTCATAAACCGAAGGAGGCGGCCCGGAATCAAACCCACAACCTTCGGAGCACGAGTCAAACGGCATGACCACTTTGCCACAGAGACCCCCGATGTTTAAGTAACTGCAGCAAAATTACTTGAGAATGTAGGGAAACTTTAGACTTTAGATGATGTCTGTACAACAATCTAAGGAAGTGAATTTGTTTAGGTAAGTGCAGCAAAATTACTTGAGAATGTAGGGAAACTTTAGACTTTAGATGATGTCTGTACAACAATCTAAGAAAGTGAATTTGTTTAGGTAAGTGCAGCAAAATTACTTGAGAATGTAGGGAAACGTTAGATGTCTGTACAAAAATCTAAGGAAGTGGATATGTTTAGGGAACTGCAGCAAAATTACTTGAGAATGTAGGGAAACTTTAGATGATGTTTGTACAACAATCTAATAGAATGGAAATGTTTAGGAACTGCAGCAAATTACTTGAGAATGTAGGGAAAATTTAGATTTTGTCTGTACAATAATCTAAAGAAGTTGATATGTTTAGGGAACTCAGAAAAATTACTTGAGAGTGTGAGACAAATTTTAGCTAGTGTATGTAAGACAAAATAAGAAAATGGAAAAATTTTGTTGTCTCAATAAAATAATTTAAGGAAATGGAAAACTCTGGAAAACCTCAGTAGACTCACTTCATGAAATTGAAAATGTTAGGGAATCTTTAAAAAAAAAAAACTTCAGGAAATGGGAGGAAAATGTGGGAAATCCTGGTAAAATCACTAAAGTTATTGCAAACACTATGGAAAACCTGTGAACAACAACATAAACAATTGGAGAGCTTTGGGGTATTGTTGTAAAATCATCTAGGGTAAGGAGAAATGTTACAATCCTTGTAATATCATCCTTACAAAATAGGTAATCTGCGTAAAAATCACCCAAGAAATAGAAATCCTTTTTTTTGCAAAATCACTTGAGGAAAATTGAGAACTTTGAGAATAGTTTGCTACTCTTGCTGCACCCTATCTTTTGCTATCTCCTGCAGCATGTTACTCACTCAGTCAAGACTTTAACTACAGCTACCAAACAAGAAGAAAATATATAAAACAGTAGGCTGAGGGGTCAGAATGGCTGCCTCATACATCATGGGATGTGTGTTTAATCCTCAGTAAGGCTAAAGGATTCTGAACCACAATCCTAGCCTGCACATTAAGTGTGGAATTTCCCAGCACACACAAGCAAAGGTATGGATGGAAGCCCATGAGCATCTCTCTCTCTCTCTCTGTCTTTCTCTCTCTCTTTCTCTCTCTGGGTGTGTGTGTGTTTGTGTGTGTGTATGTGCGGGCGCACGCACATGTGCATCCAAATAAATATATATTCTTTACCAACAGTCTACTGCAAGATACACATAAAAAATGCTGGGAACAAAAAGAGCAGTGAAATCCTAACTGTCATGCTGAAACTTCTTATGCAAACATATTTTTTAATGCAGTTCAAGGATGAGAATAATGAACAAAACCTACATAAGGATGCGCCAAACACAGAAACAACATTATATCACAACATCCAAAAGTAACATTTTATGAAAGATTCAGTTTACAAAATACCATGACAAACAACAACAAAAGTAATCTTTGAACGTCATAATGAACATAAATAGAACAATCCTGAAATAACAAGCAAGCATGCCATGCTAAGGTTCAATTCCTTATGCACCTGCTGGCCAGAAAACACATACTCAATGTGTGTAGTTATTACAAGCCTGAAGGAAGGTGATGAATTAGTCAGCCCAGCTGATGACCTAGTACACATATGTCATCTGCAGACATCTGTAATGTCCTGTTGTCCATTTTTGTGCTGGTCAATTTCAGTCTCTTCTTACAGGAACCAAGTCTATTCTTTCCAGAAGACTGTTCTTTCCAAACAACTAGAACGTTTACTATAGTCAATGTATATCAGCTTCCAAGATATGAGATATGATGCTGTTTATGGGTCAGTTTTCTTCGATGTTCAGGTTCACACGTTATATTCTTTTATGCGTCATCATCATCATCATCATCATCAAGTGCCTTGCCAGTGGCACAGGCATTCATGTCTCTCCACAGATACAGTCTTCTGTGTTCTGGATCAAATGTGTGTTGTATATTTCAGCTTAAAGGATTTATCTCATTAGTATGCACATAACGAGATGCAGCAAAATATGCCAGGCAATAAATCATGCAATCTATTGTTTGTGTCTTTGTTATTCAATGTGTAAAAAAACCTAGATATCTCAGAGATGTAGTTTTACAGAAAATCAGAAAATGCCTTCTTCGACAGTCAAAATTAATCATCTAAATGTTTTGAAAGAGGCAGTTGTCTTTTGTGATCACATCATGAGAAAAGAAAAACTGGAACATAAGACAACTGCAAAAATTTTCAAAGGAGAGATAGAGGAAGACAGTGAGAAAATATTCTTGACAGCCTTTTGTCATGGCATGGACAGGTATCAACACATGAACTGACACATGCTGATGGAGACTAAAATGTGGATAAGCATGATAACCTTGCCTGTCGGCAAAGTATTTGATGATGATGAAGATGGGCAGAAAAGGTTTACTATTGGCACCTTGCCGTCTTGTCAGACGTTAGTTATTGTGCTTTGAAAGGCGGCATAAAAACGTCACACAGCACAGAGCCTGGGCTGAATTTAGAGACCATGTGTTGCCCATGCAGCATGAACCCTCTCTCGGCCTGCCTAGTTTACTCTAGAACAGTGGTTCTCAACTGGTTGGAAATTCCCGCCCAGAGGGGA
This sequence comes from Cepaea hortensis, assembly GCA_963921405.1. NCBI lineage: Eukaryota > Metazoa > Mollusca > Gastropoda > Stylommatophora > Helicidae > Cepaea > Cepaea hortensis. The sequence goes on from OY992896.1 coordinate 19,440,905, forward strand.
ATTTTAAGGTTTCCAGGGGGGGGGGGGGGGGGGGGGGGATGAAGACCATTTCAAGATCGCGTTAATACAAGAACCGATTACTTGATATTGTTTTTCCCTTCATACTTTACGTTTATGTACGTCTCATCCTTCTAAAATTCATTTTATAAAGTAAGTAGACCCACAAATCATGTTTTATGTGGATGTCTAGACTTGTTTTAGTATATGCTATGAAATTTACCTTCCATTTTTACGTATACTGTGTAGGGGTGGGGGGGATTTTTAGATAGGAAATATGAAAGGGGGGAATGACGTTCTGAAAATATGGTGAAGAGGGGGGGGGGCAAAAAAGGTTGAGAACCACTGCTCTAGTGGAAAGGAAACACCAATACGTCTGGAACAAGACAAGCTACCGAATCAGCAAAGCTATGCTCTAACTGTCACCTGTCGGTTTACTCCACTTAGGTCAAACAACAACCACACCTGCTTCATTTCTATTGTCTAGAGTATTCACATATCTTCTTCTTTTCCATTACCTTCTATTAAAGCCAATCAATACCTGCTAATTTACTTCTCATGACACTAGCCTACACAACTTCTGTGATGACCTTTAGTGACTTCTCAGTGCTACAAACAAACTGACAAATGTTAATCACATGATTACTGTCCATGTCACATGATACAGGAGAGGTCACAGAACCCATACCACAAGCAGACACAAATGCCATGTGATACTGTTGGCCTCAGGGTAACTAAGTTCAAAGGTGAAACCAGCTACTGTTTCCACCATGACCCTGAGTGTGATCACAGAAACTACACATGGTAATACTTTTAAAAAAACCAAAGCAAAAAGTAATGGATCAATTTACAAGCTTTAGGCTTATTGGGTATATGGTACTGACCCCATACTTGTATAAACCAATCAGCACTTGATGAGCGATGTAATAAATACCATGCCAGTTGCTTTATTTCCCAGAAAATTTTCCGGTACCCATTTTAGGCTGGGTCGATCAGGGAGTCCAGGTTTATTTTTTAAACATTTTTCCACAACACCATGGACCAAGATTTGTGGGGATGCATCAATGCCTACAACAGTTGTCAGGCCACATGATGATGATGTAATATGTACATATAATGCCTGACCTATTCTATTTACCCATTTGCAGAGTAACTGCATATCTCAGGCACAGCATGTCTATGTTAAACTGCTAGACTATGACCAATCTCTCCTCCAAATAATAACCCAAGACAAACAGTTGCTTGTACAACAAGAATTCCACACTAAAACCACACAACATGAGATGTCAAGTAGCACTGGAATGAATTTGAGTACACACAATATGGATTTCAACTAACACGAACAACAATACAGTTAGTATTCAAAGTTAACGTACAGTTCCCAAAGTCAACTACCATATTTACAACTGAAGTACCATTTCCAAAGTTAACTACATCTACATTAACTCAACAGGGGTAAAATGAAATAACTCCCCATAACCGCTTCATAAATTCAGTCCATCTACTTGGTAGAGAACCAGGGTGTATATTTATATAACCGCAGCCCTGATTTCAAAGACTGACAATCCTTAAAGCATATGAAGTCAAAATACACTCCCAATGTTAAGCACAACTACAAATGAAATTAAGATGCAGGTCCCATGGTCAAAGCCAACTACATTAACTCAAAGTATCTTCAGCAAAATAATTATATTTCCCACAACCACTTCCTATTTCCTGTTGCAAAGCTTGCTGGGAGAAAAATCTTTTTACATAACCACACCCCTGCTTTGCACCTTGACTATTCATGTATGTGTGTGTTACTGTCTTGTGTGTGTGTGTGTTACTGTCTGTGTGTGTGTGTTACTGTCTGTGTGTGTGTTACTGTCTGTATGTGTGTGTTACTGTCTTGTGTGTGTGTGTGTTACTGTCTTTGTGTGTGTGTGTGTTGAATAATCCTATGTTACATACTGAAGTGTTTTCCCTTCATATACAGCACATTACAACACAACAAGGTGAGGCAGCCAACTCCCTTGCTCACTGAACTGTGTTCACAGAAATTACCCAGACCATTTCTAAATATGACCCAATACCCAGTTTACAAGACTGGGTCCACCACAAAGAGGGGTCAACCTCAGGTTACTGTTATTTTTTAAAGGGGGAGAGGAGAGGATGGTTAAAGGAGCGAGAATCTACAAAATCGCACCATGTTTTATTTCATTTGACTCGGTCTCTTTCCACAGAGTGACATGTCAAAAACATCACACAAAGACACAGAGTATGAATGCTGTATCTCCAGAGATGACCCATGGTAATCTCAGAGAAAACTTCAATTGTAAACTGAATGATGAACCTCCAACCTTTGGAGTGCAAGGCAGGCGGCTTAATCATTTCAAAATGGAGACCCCAGTGGGTCAGAGGTCACTGTGTTTGTAAGTAAGCACACTAAATAATCACGCTACAATACATGTGTATATAATCATGATGCTTTGTGCATTGGTGTTAATAACAAAGACAAGACACATGGACATCTTATGGACTGCTTAACAGGCAACATACACATCCACCTTTGTAAATGTATTCAACTGGGTCAAATTAACCCTTTGAACCCAAGATCCTGAAATATCAGTGTGTGTTTTACAAATCTTCTCCCCTAGTGGCCAGTATATCAGTTTTGCAGACCTATCTGTGATTAAGTGACAAAATATATGAATCACTTGAGTGAGGAAATGTGTGAATCACCTAAGTGAGAAAATGTATGGATCATCTAAGTGAGGAAATGTGTGAATCACCTAAGTGAGAAAATGTGTGAATCACCTAAGTGAGAAAATGTGTGAATCACCTAAGTGAGAAAATGTATGAATCACCTAAGTGAGAAAATGTATGATTCACATAAGTAAGAAAATGTGTGAACCACCTAAGTGAGAAAATGTATGAATCACCTAAGTGAGGAAATGTGTGAATCACCTAAGTAAGGAAATGTGTCAATCACCTAAGTAAGGAAATGTATGAATCACCTAAGTAAGGAAATGTGTCAATCACCTAAGTGAGGAAATGTGTGAATCACCTAAGTAAGGAAATGTGTGAATAAGAAGCCCGGGGATTTGGAGCTTAATGGGCAGGGCATCATGGGTTCAAAGGGTTAAATAAAGAATTCAGAGGAAAAAGATAACACAAATATTCAAAGCAAATCTATAGACAATGTTGTTTTAACAAGATGCTTATAACAACTAATTCATAGGAAAAGATGACAAGCAATAAGAGCCCACCCTGGCTCTGCATACTCACTGAGACTTTAGTATTGTCCTGTAGTGATATTCATTAAAGTCAAAATGAAAACGTGGACACAGATATTTATTTAACTGATTCAATGCCAAGCAAAAAGTAGGTGTGGAACAAACATGGTACATAATCAAATTAACAAATATTATAATGTAAATTTCCATTCACAAATTTCATTGAAATTGTGGAAGATACCATGAAACAAAACAATTAACATGATGGTATGGCACTATATCATCCTTCTGTTCAGATGGGAAGCCCCATTAGGCGATATATTATCCTTCAGCGCTGAATCAGTTAAGTGTGTCACAATGTAAACAAATACAAGTAAATATCCTGAGAACATGCATCGTTACTATGGCAACATACACATGTGAATGATGGAACATTTCAAAATCACTCAAGTACAAAATTTTTGAACTTAAAGTTACAGAAAAGCTCTAGGAACAGCTGGATCAATATGAAGAACAATATGGCCATTCTACAAGATCTTTACATCGAAGAAAACTGGCTCATAAATGATATTATGTCTCAGAAACTGAAATATTTTGGCATGTGAAGCATCTCAGTGACATAGAAAGAACAGTCACGGAAGGCATGGTTCCTGGAAGAACAGGCAAAGGCTGGCCAAAATGAAGGTGGGCATAGGACACTAAAGTCACCCTGGGCATACAAATGCATGAGGCAGGGAACCGGCGAAAGATGGAAAGTCATTTTGGTGGCTCGTGATAACTGTGATGTTCTGTAAAGGACCTATTACTTGATGATGATGATGATGATGATGATGATGATGATGATGATGATGATGATAATGATGATGATGATGATGATGATGACTACGATGATGATGAAAATGATGATGAAAATGATGATGATGACAATGATGATGAAGACGACGATGATGATAAAGATGACGATGACAACGACGGTGATGATGAAGTTACATTTAAGCTTAGGACATGTTTTGCACTTCAAATATAGCTAAAGAATTTATCACAAAGCCAGCAATGTTTTTAGAGTGTTTGTTAGTGCAGAAAAAAAAAAAAAATAAATTTAGAAACATTGCAAGGTGGAAAAAAAAAAAGAAACAGAAATTGTCAAACGATAACTTAGTGCTTAAAGGCTATCAACATTAATGTAGCTATGGTAACAGAGTGGTTTTTCCACAACTATGCTAACTGTGCTACTGACAAACTAAAGATATGATACACACAAAAACATAACTGCAACCATCCAGATTTGTTAAGCTATACACATAAGCCTGGGTGCTAACAATTTTAGTGAACCTTCACTAAATCTTTAAATGAAAAGAAAAATCAGCTTTAATTTAATTGTTGTTTTCTCTTTAATTTGGTATTCACAAGAATAGGTAGATTTCGTGAAAAGTAATTATGTAGCACAAACTAAGACAGTAATGTCATCACAAACTACTTTATTACATAAGGATTCATTTGTAAATGGTCCTGAAACAGTTTCCTGATATAGAGGTGGGATGTGATAGTGCCATCACATTTTGTAGACTGAAGGCAAAGGGGAACAGGCGGCCAATCTTTCCCTCACTTTGGCAATTGATGAGCCCAAGTGGTGAACCCACTTGACTGACTGACCCTCTCGTAGACTGCTCATGACATTATTGGTGCATGTTGCTACCAACTTTGCTAGCGTGCTCACCAAATAAGGATAAATTAAGTAATATTAACGTAATATAATTATTGGCATTCATAAAGCATGGATGATTAGAAAATAGAGATCACATAGATTAGTTTTAAAAATAAGAATTAGAAAATAGAGATTACGCTAGATTAGTAAGGCAGATTTAGAAAATAGAGATTACACTAGATTAGTAAGGAAGATTTAGAAAATAAAATTTACGCTAGATTATTAGTAAGAAAGAAAACTTTAGGCATACAAGAACAGGCAAAAGGAAGATAGAGAAAATAGAGATTACGCTAGATTATTAGTAAGAAAGAAAACTTTAGGCATACAAGAGTTTCAAAATCCTCCTTGTATGGATTCACTTCCCCTTAATTAAAGTAAACCACAAGAGGATTGAATTCATTGCACCTGGTTTTACACCATCTGGTTCGGTAGCTTTCTGCAAAAGCTGCATTTCAGAAAATGCAATAAGTCACTATCATTGAATGTAAGAATGAGAGTGCTGAAGTGCTATATAGAACCTGTTTTGCTATATGGCAGTGAATCTTGAAATGTAAATGAACAAATTAGGAAGAACTTTGAAACAACAGAGATGTGATTCCTGGGATGAATGTTGTAAATTCCTTGGACTGCCAAAGTAACTAACAATGAATGCCTGAAAGAGGCTAATGAAACTAGAACATTACATACAACAATACGAAAGAGACAAACAGCTTTCTTTGGTCATGTGATGAGAAGAGAGGCATTGGAGAACACCATGACGACTGGAAAGATCAAGGGGAAGAGAGGCATAGGCAGACCAAGAGAAATGATGCTGGATGGATTGAGATGGTGGCTTGAAGGAATAGCATCAGCTGAGTTGATCCAGAAAACCAAAGGCTGAGATCTGTGGAGAGTCATGAACACCTATGCCAGCTGGCATCGCACTTGATGATGATGAACTTTCTGCAGAATGACAAGCCCGCAGCCATAAACATCGCTCAAAGCATGAACTCCAAAGCTTTGGTGATAATCCCCAGGGGTCTCTGGAAAAATTTCACTTGGGGTCAGAATGACGAAGTCAAAGAATGAACCCACCACCTTCAGAATACAAGGCAGATAGCATGACTGCTTCACCACCAAGACTTCCTCAAATACAAAACATTAACTCTTAAAGGCCAGGAAACTAATATTTGGAGCTAATACTTCCATGTGTCTACCCTTGAATAACTTCTACCGAACATTTTGTTTCATTTTCAGTGTTATAAATTTGTAATATCCCTTTCATGGCCACTTATAATGTCAATATAGTTTTGAAAAGCATAGAAATAGTTAACTTTTAATCTTTCACAGTGAATTGAGATTGAAAGAAAAATCCGGCACCAAACATGTCATGACCTTTAAGAGTTAAAAAAGCAAATGACCGAACAATTCAACCATCACTTACAGATACAAGGTTGTCGTCACTGAAGTAGTTGGCAAGATCCCTCACACCTAATACAAATGCACTGAAAGTGTTTGGGAGAACAAATTAAAACAGTTATAATTCAACTAAGTTCAAATTGCAAACAAAGCCAAATAGTAAAATAATTAATTTATAATTAGCTTCTTTTGGCAAAATATTTCCCTAATATTCTTTAAATTAAAATTCAGAGACCAAAAATACAAGACTCACTCAATTAATACAAAATTAATTACTACTGTTTTGTTCAATGTAAAAGTTCAATGTAAAACAAAATTACAAGATTAACTGGCAATTAACAAAGTTAAGAGATGACTAGATAACTAAACCAGATTTGCGTATAATAAATGTAGTTTTTTTTATTAAAGAATTCTCAAATGATACATTTAAAAAAATTAATGTCTTAATATTTTTTCATTCCAAAATATTTCTTATACAGACTAATTAACCACTAATTATTTAACTCTGTCCCCAGCAAAATAATTTGTGAGACTGGTTATTCTAAATCTGTTAATCAAGGTGCCTAAATAGCCTTTTCTAGATTTGTAATAATCTAGATGCCATGTGTCATTGGTTATTCTAGATGTCTACAAATCAACATGTCAAGTGTGACTGGCTTTCTAGAAATGTACCAATCAATACATCATGGATGAGTGGCTATTCTATATGTGTACCAATCAAGGTACCCCAATTTGATTGGCTATTCTAAATGTGTACCAATCAAGGTGTCCCAAGATGATTGGCTATTCTAGATGTGTACCAGTCATGTGCCATGTGAATAGCTAATCTTGATGTGCACCAATCAACATGTTATGTGTGGTTGGCTATTCTAAATGTGTACAAAAACAATGTGTGATTGGCTATTCTAGATGTGTTCCAATCAAGATGACATGTGTGGTTGGCTGTTCTAGATGTGTTCCAATCAAGATGACATGTGTGATTGGCTATTCTAGATGTGTTCCAATCAAGATGACATGTGTGGTTGGCTATTCTAGATGTGTTCCAATCAAGATGACATGTGTGATTGGCTATTCTAGATGTGTTCCAATCAAGATGACATGTGTGGTTGGCTGTTCTGTGTGTAATTGCCTATTCCTGGTGTATACCAATCAAAACTGCAATGTATGATTGGCTATTCAAGATGTGTTCTATCTCTCAGTTTGCCTCTGCCTCTTCCACCATTAATCTCTCCAGCTGTCACGATGTTCTCCAATGTGCTCTTCTCATTATATGACCAAAGTACAGTTTGTCTCTTTCTTATAGTTGCATATTATGTTCTAGTTCCATTAGCCTCTTCCAGGCAATCATTGTTAGTTACTCTAACCATCAAAGGTATTCACAACATTGTTCTCAGAAACCACATCTCCGCAGCCTTCAAGTTCTTCCTGATTTGTTCTTTCACATTCCAAGATTAACTGTCATACAGCAGAAATGGATGTAACATTTCAGTCCTCTTATTCTGACATTCAATGGAAGTGATTTGTTAACTAAGAACTTTTACATTTTCTTCTTCTTTCTTCTTAACTCTATTATATCCCATTGAGGTATAGAATGGACCCTCCACCAACTCACTCCAATCTGTCCTATTATATCTATCCCATACAGTTCCACCCATGTTCTCCCCATTTGATTAATTTCTGTTTCCACTTCTTTTCTCCGTGTGTTTTTTGTGCCTTCCTCTATTTCTTTTGCCTTTTAAAATTCCAGACAATGATCTTTATACTATTCTCAGGTTTTCTCAATGTATGCTCTATCCAGTATCTGTTCATTATCTCTTGGTTCACTGGTATTTGTCTAGTTCTCTCCATGAACTCAACATTGGCGATTCTGTCATACCGTTCTATTCCTTCCATGTTGTGCCTACACCAATTTCTGAATGTTTGTAGTTTATCAATAATCATTTCAATTGTTCTCCATTTGTACATTTAGTATAGCATGCTAAATAAATCTGACAATGCATTTGTTTTATAAAGTATTTATATTTAGACCCTATGAAAGTAAAGCATCTGTGATGTCCTTGCTATCATTATTTCCCTCCACGGGACAGCTAATATTATCTTCTTGGGCTGAGAGATTTAATATCAAAAACAAATGTATAAAAATAGCATAAACAAGTGTTTGATTGAGAGATTTAATATCAAAAATAAATGTATAAAAATAGCATAAACAAGTGTTTGATTGAGAGATTTAATATCAAAAATAAATGTATAAAAATAGCATAAACGAGTGTTTGATTGAGAGATTTAATATAAAAAACAAATGCATAAAAATAGCATAAACAAGTGTTTGATTGAGAGATTTAATATCAAAAATAAATGTATAAAAATAGCATAAACAAGTGTTTGATTGAGAGATTTAATTTCATAAACAAGTGTATGAAAATATCATAAACCAAGAGAGTTAATATTATCAACATGTATATGAAAATATCATACACGAGTATATGAAAATATCATACACGAGTATATAAAAATATCATACACAAGTACATAAAATATAAACAAACATATGAAAATATAAACAAGCATATGAAAATATAAACAACTATATAAAACATTTACAAGTATATGAAAATATCATAAACAAGTGTATGACTGAGAGAATTAATATCATAATCCAGTAGATCACATTTCAAGTTAAAAGAAATAGAGTCCAGCAAAGGGACACAAAAAGCACACAAGATCCATTTCAAGGTACAAGATCAGCAACATAATCAAACAAGAAGACAAACAGACAACACGCAGACAGATCTCAAAGAAATGGCCACAACTAAGTCAAATGATCACAGACTCGGCTGACAAGAGAGAAATGTGCATGCTAACAAAGCAGAGAATGAAAACTTCTTACCCGCTGGTACTGCTAAACATCTTGCCTGCATCAATCATAGCCGTGCATTGTTTCACTAGCTGCAAGCATAACACGTAAGTACAGCTGAACAACGTTCTTTAATTCACTAGTTGCTATGCTTTGTTAAGTGTACAGTCACCACTAACCATTCCCATTTAAATCCATTCAGACTAGACACCCATTGCTATATCCACAGTTCTTAGTTTCTCATTTCATATCCATATCCTTTGTTTTTAGTTTCCCCATTCATCTCTACATCCATTATTCTTAGTTTCTCCCTTCTTTTCTATATCTATTGTTCTTAGTTTCTCCCTTCTTTTCTATATCTATTGTTCTTAGTTTCTCCCTTCTTTTCTATATCTATTGTTCTTAGTTTCTCCCTTCTTTTCTATATCTATTGTTCTTAGTTTCTCAATTCTTTTCTTCATCTATTGTTTTTAATTTCTCCATTCTTCTCTAGATCTATTGTTCTTAGTTGATCCCTTCTTTTCTATATACATTGTTTAAAGTTTCCCCATTCATCTCTATATACATTTTTTTTAAAGTTTCTCTGTTCATCTCTCTTGCCCATTCAAGCTAGGAGTTCTCCCCATTCATCTCCATATTAATTCAAACTATTCTTATTTGCCGGTCTCCCTGGCCTAGGTGGTTAACATCTTTCTCCATAATCCCGTATATTCTCGTCAGTAACGTAACCTGCACAAGAATCGGTAGCGGTTCTCGCTGCGTTGGTAACTTACGGGGTATGTGAGCCAGTCGCTCAGAAAGCAATGGCAAACTACTGAGCGTAATCTTGCCTAGTACATCAACAGCAGCTGAAAAATGCTAATGTTGACTGCAACATCCTGTAAGGGATATGCAAAATTTAAAAAAAAGTCTTATTTTCCCCATTAATCTCCATACCCATATAAATTATCCTTATTAGTCTCCCCATTCATTTTCATATCCATACAAAATATATTCTTAGGCCATATACCTATTACTACTTCTAGTGCACTAGGCTGATTTTTGCGTGCATATTAGCTTTCCCTATTACCAGTGTCCCTTGCCATCAGGCGAACCCTCTCTGACTTCAGAGGTCCTTGTAATTTATGGTCCAAGTCAAGGACAAGAAGTCAAAATTTTAGTCCAACTCACCAGTGTAGGGGTTAAACTCGCTACCTCGGCATCAGCATGCAGGAAGCTCAAAAACGAGCGTTCTTATCCATTAAGCCAATCTTACCTCCAGTGTTTGTTTTATTCTCTGTCCACAATATTCTCAACATTCTTCTAAAAAACCACAACTTCATTAACTCCAAATTCTCCACCTTTCACTACTAATTTCCAACATAGACAACCGTACAGAAAAACATGCCACACACACGCTCTCCTGTATATAAAAGAAAAATAATTAACTAAGAATAGAAAAGTTAGTTTTGGAAACTGACAGTGTTAGAAAAGACAATTACAGAATGATTTACAAAATAGGATATGAAGGCATCAATACTTGATTATTTCCAAACGCAATCAGTACAAGTTCAGGATATAATTTCCCACACAGCAATCAGTACAAGTTCAGGACATAATTTCCCACACAGCAATCAGTACAAGTTCAGGATATAATTTCCCACACAGCAATCAGTAAACGGACTTACCCTATCTAATCGTACTTCTAGGGCTTCTATGTCAGTTTCTGCATCTTCAAGCGATGCCCTAAACAGAGACAAATTACACACAAATTAGTTAGTTAGTTGACAGATCATCCTCATTGCACATCGAATCATTCAATCCATAAGTGCTTGGATCCCCTCCTCAGTAAATCCTGCAGCGTGTACCAGCTAACGACGCCAGTTCTGTGTTGGTTTATCAATCTTCTTTGGCTTCCCGCATAGTGTTCTTGTTTGGCCAAACCTCTGTTTACTTGCTGTTCTTGCTTTTCACGTGTTGTTTCATACACAAAATTCGTTTGTTAAAGTTTGCAGAAGCGATAATGATCCATCTGCACAAGCCTATTTTGTGCAAACAGAAAGACATGATAGTCAATTTAAAATTACTATGGTAAAGAACCGATATTACTGTGCGAACATGTGTATATTTCAGCTTGAACGCTGATTCTAATTATTTTACTCTAAGTTGTGTGACATCTACAGTAAGTACCTGATGAGATGCGGCGAAATGTGCCAGGCAATAAATCGTGCTATATATGGTTTGTGTCTTCATTATTCAAAGTCTGAACATGGTTGTAGATTCACAGTCATTACTTGGTTCTCGCAAAAGTCTTACTTCTCGTAGTGCATTCAGTATATAAGCCTGGTCCATGGCTTGCCACCCTCCACAGTAGTCTTACCCGCAAGCCTGTCAGCCTGCTCATTTTCTTGTACACCTGCGTGCCCTGGCATGAAAATGAAACAAATCTTTGCCAGCCATGACCACTCCAGAGACAATAACCAATGTCTTTGGACCCACCCCATCTCTATCTTCCTGAGATATACTCATACCCAAACATGCACAAAACATGCACAAATTACAAATACAGAAGAAAAATAACCATTGAAAATATTTTCAGAAATGTAGAAGGTATAAATGGAATCAGCATTGGAGGACGAAACATCAATAACATTAGATATGCAGATGATACAGTATTGATTCCAGACAATGAGCAGGATCTGCAACAAATAGTAGATGCAGTTGTTGCACACAGTGAACAACTGGGGTTAGAATTAAATTGTAAAAAGACACAGATCATGGTCGTCACTAGGAAGAATGAAATACCCCAATGTAATATACAAGTGGGAATATTCTTCAACAAGTGAATCGGTACAATTATCTTGGAACAGTCATAACATCTGATGGGAGATGCCTTGAAGAGATTAGAACAAAAATCGCAATGGCGAAAGTAGCCTTTAGCAAGATGAAAAACATTCTGACCAATAAAAAGATGTCAATTGAAACGAGGAAAAAATTGAAACGAGAAAAAGAGTGTTGAGAGGATACATAGAGCCTGTTCTTTTGTATGGATGTGAAACTTGGACAATGAGCAGTCAAGCTGAAAAACATCTGATGGCTGCAGAAATGTGGTTTCTGAGAAAAATGCAAAGAATACCATGGACAGACACAAAAACCAATGATGAAATACTACAGGAGACAAATGAAAATCTTAAATTGATTAAAGAAATTAGACGTAGACAGACAAAATTTTTTGGACATGTTATGAGAAGAAATGGATTAGAGAACTTAGTGACAACTGGCAAGATCGAAGGGAACAGACCAAGAGGAAGACCGAGAGAAAAATACCTGGATGGCTTGGCAACATGGCATGGACGAGACAGGAACACTGAGCTGATCCACGACTCTGGTGATCGAGTGAAATGGCGAGTCATGACGCCCACGCTTTCCGGCATGGCACATGATATATATATATATATATCCATCCATCCATCATGTGCCATGCCGGTAAGCGTGGGCGGTCATGTTCTGCCATCTCACTCGATCAACAGAGTCGTGGATCAGTTCCGTGTTTTTGTCTCGACCATGCCACAAGGCCAAGCCATCCAGATACTTGTTTCTAGGTCTTCCCCTTGGTCTGTTCCCCTCGATCTTACCAGTTGTCACCAAGTTCTCCAAATCATTTCTTCTCATAACATGCCCAAAAAATTGTGACTGTCTACGTCTAATGTCTCTGATCAGTTTACGATCTTCATTTGTTTCTTGAAGGACTTGTTCATTGGTCTTTCTGGCTGTCCATGGTATTCTTTGCATTTTCCTCAGAAACCACATTTCTACAGCCATCAGATGTTTTTCAGCCTGGCTGCTCATTGTCCAAGCTTCACATCCATATAAAAGTACAGGTTCTATGTAGCATCTCAACACTCTTTTTCTCGTTTCAATTGACATCTTTTTATTGGTCAGTATGTTTTGGTCAGTATATATATATATCAATCAGTGTTCCTGTCTCGTCCATGCCATGTGGCCAAGCCATCCGGGTATTTTCCTCTCGGTCTTCCTCTTTGTCTGTTCCCCTCGATCTTTCCAGTTGTCACTAAGTTCTCCAATCCATTTCTTCTCATAACATGTCCAAAAAATGTTGACTGTCTACGTCTAATTTCTCTAATCAGTTTATGATGTTCATATGTCTCCTGTAGTACTTGGTCATTGGTTTTTCTGTCTGTCCATGGTATTCTTTGCATTTTCCTCAGAAACCACATTTCTGCAGCCATCAGATGCTTTTCAGCTTGACTGCTCATTGTCCAAGTTTCACATCCATACAAAAGAACAGGCTCTATGTATCCCCTCAACACTCTTTTTCTCGTTTCAATTGACATCTTCTTATTGGTCAGAATATTTTTCATCTTGCTAAAGGCTACTTTCGCCATGACGATTCTTGTTCTAATCTCTTCAAGGCATCTCCCATCAGATGTTATAACTGTTCCAAGATAATTGTACCGATTCACTTGTTGAAGAATATTTCCATTTACTTGTATATTACATTGTGGCACTTCTTCCTTCCTACTGACGACCATAACCTGAGTCTTTTTACAATTTAATTCTAACCCCAGTTGCTCACTGTGTACAACAACCGCATCTACTAATTGTTGCAGGTCCTGCTCATTGTCTGCAATTAATACTGTATCATCTGCATATCTAATGTTATTGATGTTTCGTCCTCCAATGCTGATTCCATTTATATCCTCTACATTTCTGAAAATATTTTCACTGTACAGGGAAAAAAGATCTGGAGACATCACACATCCCTGCCTAACACCTCTCTTAATTGGCTGATACTGTCCCACTTCATTATCAATCCTTATTGCAGCTTGTTGTTTCCAATATATGTTTTTTATAAGTCGAATGTCTTTCCCATCAATTTGTAGATCTGCAAGCATATCCACCATGCTGACATGTCTAACGCTATCAAAAGCCTTTGTATAGTCAATAAAGCAAAGATGTATATCCTTGTTTACTTCTATAGCACGTTCAATAACTGTTCGCAGCATATACACAGCATTTACTGTACCCTTTCCTTCTACAAACCCGCATTGTTCTTCCCCTATTTCAGGTTGTATCTTCTTCCTCATTCTTTGCATGATAATTCTTAGCAAAATCTTTGTGATGTGACTCATTATACTAATTGTTCTATGTTGATCACATTCCAAGGTTCCTGATTTCTTTGGGATTGCAATAAATATAGAGTTACATAATTCAGGAGGTATATCTCCAGTATCATATAATGTGTTCAGCAGTCTGGTGACTTGATCTACTCCAAATTCTTCTAAAGCTTTAATCATTTCTGTTGTGATGTTATCTACACCGGGGGCCTTGCCAGCTTTCATATGCTTAAGAACATTTCGAACCTCCATCTCCAAAATTGGCGGTCCTTCATTATTAAATCTAATATCATACTGTTCGTCTCTGTTATCATCTTAAAGGTGTTTCACATAATATGTCCATACATGTAGAATCTGGTCTTTTTCTATTATGATTTTGTCATCTTCAGTTTTTAGGCACCCGGTTGATGTACTTGTTCTTTTATTAGTAAGTTCCTGAATTCTTTTGTGCACTAATTTGGTATTTTGACTGTTGTGTTGGCTTTCAATTTCTAAGCACTTTTCCTCAAGCCATGCTTCTTTTGCCTCCTTACATAATGTTCTGACTTGTCTGTGAATTTCTTCATATTTGACAGAATTATTTTTGCTGAGTCTTCTTGTTTCCATGAGGTGTAAAATTTCTTCAGTCATCCATTTCTTACGACCCATTTTCTTTAATTTTGGAATAGTTGTTTCTGCAGCCACATTGATTGAATTCTTCAACGTTTGCCATTGATCATCCACATCCTGGAATAGGATCTCTAGATCAGACAAAATTTCAAATCTGTTCTGTACTTCTATGTTGAATTTGTTTTGTATTTCCTTGTCATTACTCAATGTACACAAATCATATTTAGTGTTTCCTGTTATATACTTGACTTTCTTCAACTTTATCCTCAATGTTCCTGTGAGTAATCTGTGGTCACTATAACAATCAGCACTGGGAACTGTTTTTGCTATTGTTAATGCATTTCTAAATCTTCTGCTAATCAGAATGTAGTCAATCTGGTTTCTAATCCTGCTGTCATATATATATATATATATATATATATATATATATATATATATATATATATATATATATATATATATATATATATATATATATACACACACACACACATAACTATCTGGGTCAGAAAGAAAGAGTTAAAATAACTGCCTGAGTATGAAGGAAATCTCTAAAATAATCATCTGATGTATGGGGTATTAAAATAATTACTATCTAGGTTTAAAGGCAAGTTACAATAATAACTCACTGGGCAAATCATCTTCTTGTGCTGCTGCCTTTCATCCTCCAATGAAGATAGACCCTCAAGCAACTCTTCGTTGTTGAATTGTTCATAACTGACTGAATTTTGCAGTTAAAAGTTTTACGGGATGAAGTGGCCAGTCGTATGCCAACCCTCTTTAGTTGCTGCTTACATCATGTGTGGAAGGTTACAGTGTTACTATCCTTTCCTTCACTTTAGGGCCCTGATAACACACGGGTGACATATGTGGAAGGTTACAGTGTTACTATCCTTTCCCTCCCTTTAGGGCCCTGATAACACACAGGTGACATGTGTGGAAAGTGACATGTGTGGAAGGTTACAGTGGTACTATCCTTTCCTTCACTTTAGGGCCCTGATAACACACAGGTGACATGTGTGGAAGGTGACATGTGTGGAAGGTGACATGTGTGGAAGGTTACAGTGGTACTATCCTTTCCCTCCATTTAGAACCCTGATAACACACAGGTGACATGTGTGGAAGGTTACAGTGTTACTATCATTTCCCTCCATTTAGAACCCTGATAACACACAGGTGACGTGTGGAAAGTGACATGTGTGGAAAGTGACATGTGTGGAAGGTTACAGTGGTACTATCCTTTCCCTCCATTTAGAACCCTGATAACACACAGGTGACATGTGTGGAAAGTGACATGTGTGGAAGGTTACAGTGGTACTATCCTTTCCTTCCATTTAGGGCCCTGATAACACACAGGTGACATGTGTGGAAAGTGACATGTGTGGAAGGTTACAGTGTTACTATCCTTTCCCTCTCTTCAGGGCCTTGATAACACACAGGTGACATGTGTGGAAGGTTACAGTGTTACTATCATTTCCCTCCATTTAGGGCCCTGATAACACACAGGTGACATGTGTGGAAGGTTACAGTGGTACTATCCTTTCCCTCCATTTAGGGCCCTGATAACACACAGGTGACATGTGTGGAAGGTTACAGTGTTACTATCATTTCCCTCCATTTAGGGCCCTGATAACACACAGGTGACATGTGTGGAAGGTTACAGTGTTACTATCCTTTCCCTCCCTTTAGGGCCCTGATAACACACAGGTGACATGTGTGGAAGGTTACAGTGTTACTATGGAAGGTTACAGTGTTACTATCCTTTCCCTCCCTTTAGGGCCCTGATAACACACAGGTGACATGTGTGGAAAGTGACATGTGTGGAAGGTTACAGTGTTACTATCCTTTCCCTCCCTTTAGGGCCCTGATTCCACACAGGTGACATGTGTGGAAGGTTAGTGTTACTATCATTTCCCTCCATTTAGAACCCTGATAACACACGGGTGACATGTGTGGAAGGTTACAGTGGTACTATCCTTTCCCTCCCTTTAGGGCCCTGATAACACACAGGTGACAGGTGTGGAAGGTTACAGTGTTACTATGGAAGGTTACAGTGGTACTATCCTTTCCCTCCCTTTAGGGCCCTGATAACACACAGGTGACATGTGTGGAAAGTGACATGTGTGGAAGGTTACAGTGTTACTATCATTTCCCTCCATTTAGGGCCCTGATAACACACGGGTGACATGTGTGGAAGGTTACAGTGTTACTATGGAAGGTTACAGTGTTACTATCCTTTCCCTCCCTTTAGGGCCCTGATAACACACAGGTGTTCGGATAGATGGAAGAAGTAAAAATACTGTCTGAGGCAGGAGAAATGAATGAGAATAACTGTCTCTAGCAGGGGCTTACATAACAATTTATCTATCATCATCGGCTTCAACTGCCTTGTTGACTGACATGAGCGATCACGCTTCTCCCCAAATTGTGATCTCTGATGGCATTCATATGTTGACTTCCTTCCTGCCATGAAACAAGACTGTCATGAATTTTATCTCAGTGTATTCCTCTACCTCTCTTTCCACAAATCTTTCCGGTTATCATGCTCAAGTTTTTGTCTTCTCCAAATGTGGCTAAAAATGATGACTGCCTCTTTCTGATAAGCCTGCCTCAAAATATCCAGATTACTAATTTTTAGCATTCTTCTATAATTCTTATTAAAACCACATCTGCAAAGCAGCGAGCAAAACAAGAAGAACATCTCTAACGCCTCCAGGGATCTATACAATATAAATTTGTGGCAATTCTTGCCCAGCTTGAGAAGATGTAAGAAGTCGTGTATGTATCCATTTCTCTGGAAGTCTCATGCTCTTTGGGATTCTCCCGCCGACTTTATGTTTCCTTGTGGGGGGATCTCAGGTTGAATCTTGTAGTTGTAGAAGAATAGGCGTTGGCTCATGAAATATTGTATGTTCTTACATGTATCTGTTCATTATCACCATTTCTACTTCACTCTTCGTATGCATTCGTACACATAGTTCACAGATGATAATATGACACTGATCAACTATCGCCACTGAAACAAAGCCATAAGCTCAAAGAGACGAAATGAAAAATGCTTTCTTCTGTGAGTCATCATAACAACACAACATACCTGAACTTCGGGGAATCTTTGAGACATTCTTTAAAGTCAACAGAGTGCTTCATTTTCCTGTCTATGCGTAGACACATAAGTTTATTTACAATTATTCTGAAGATGGAGATCTACAGCTGCTGTTAACCATCATTCAAAAGCCGAAACGTTGAACGCGACTACTTCTAATTGTCGGTATCCACCTACATTCGTGTTTACACAGTAGCTTCCGGGAAGTGACGGAAATGGGGCTAACAAAGGGATTTGACAGTTGAAGAGCTCTCTGTCTATATATTCTCTGTCTGAACTCTTTTTGTCCTCCAGTAATTGTTACATTAACCCGTTCTGGCTTTCGTTTGTGCAACTGTTTCTCTCCTATATAAGAGTTACTGTCCAAGAGCTCTGTCTGAATTCCTTTTGTCCTCCAGTAATTGTTACATTAACCCTTTCTGGCTTTAGTTAGTGCAACTGTTTCTCTCCTCTATCAATCAGAGTCAGTTGCTGTCCGAGAGCTCTCAGTCTGAACTTTTTTTTGTCGTACGGTAATTGTTACATTCACCCGTTCTGGCTTTAGTCTTCTTCTTCTTCTTTCGTTCGCTTGAAATGTGTCTATATCTGCAATGTTGTCTCTTGTATGAATTTAATTGTCTTTTTTTTTTAAAGTTCACACAGCGGTCCATAGAGTTTATCTTCCACTGTCGTCTCTCTAGGCCAGAAGGTTTGCTTAGATATGTTGTAGTTTGGGCAGTCCTGATTATGTGCTCTGCTGTCTGCGACGCCAATCCACATGTGCACATGGCTGTTTCACCAATCTTGAATTGTGTATGCATGTGGTTGCGTAATCTATTGTGTCCTGTACTGAGGCGCAGAACAATGACTTGTTCTGGTCTGTCCATAATGTGGTACTCATCTTGAGCAGGTTTTGGTGGCTTTCTGACTGATCTGATCATTCTTTTTTTTTTTGGTGGTATGTAACAGACACACCAGGCTGTTCTTCTTTAGCTCCTTCCTTAGCCAATTGATCAGCTCTGTCGTTTCCGGGCACTCCACAGTGGGATGGTATCCACTGTATGGTGACCTTATGCTGACTGCTAAGTTCAGAACGTAGTATCCTTAGTACTGGCAATTTCCCAGAAAGGAGCGCCTCGAGTACTGATTTTGCATCTGTCAATAGCACCACAGGTTGTGTACCATTAATGTTATTTAGTAATTTCTCTGTTGCTATCTTGATTGCCTCAATTTCAGCATCATAGTTATGGCAGTACTTTCCTGTCGGTACTCTGGCCGTGTCCCTAGTATTATTTGGGTATTCTATGTTCACTCCCGCTCCTCCATTTCGAACAGCATTTTGTGCTGACCCATCTATGTAGACTCGGATCCAGGGGTCATGTGGGTATTCTTCATCGAGGAAGCTGAGAGTGGCTGTTCTGTTCTTCCTTGTCAAATATTCCTCTCACTTTTGTCTGGATTTGTAATAATAGTCTATGTTCATCTTTCCACGGAGTTCGCTCTGGAATAGTTGTTAGGGGGATACCAACTGTGGGCAAATCGGTGGTTTCTCTGCAGAGTCGTTTGGCCTGGTGGATAAAACTACTTACTTCTTTTCAACCGCCCCATAGCTAGGTTTTCAAATTTGTTCTTCGTCTTGTATTAGCGTTTTCGCACCTCTGCGCTCTCTCAGTGCTTGTGTCCTCCCCATCTTCTCCATGTCCACTATAGGGGTTGATCTCTTCTTCTTCTTTCGTTCACTTGAAATATGTCTATAACTGCAATGCTGTCTCTTGTATGAACTGAACTGTCTTTTTCAGTTCACACAGCGGTCCATAGAGTTTATCTTCCACGGTCGTCTCTCTAGGCCAGAAGGTTTGCCTAGATATGTTATATTTTGGGCAGTCTTGGAGTATGTGCTCTGCTGTCTGCGACGCAAATCCACATGTGCACATGGCTGTTTCACCAATCTTGAATTTTGTATACATGTGGTTGCGTAATCTATTGTGCCCTGTTCTGGGGCGCAGAATAATGACTTGTTCTGGTCTGTCCATAACGTGGTAGTCATCTTGAGCAGGTTTTGGTGGCTTTCTGACTGATTTGATCATTCTTTTCTGTTGGTGGTATGTAACGGGCACATCAGGCTGTTCTTCTTTGGCTCCTTCCTTAGCCAATTGATCAGCTCTGTCGTTTCCGGGTACTCCACAGTGGGATGGTATCCACTGTATGGTGACCTTATGCTGATTGCTAAGTTCAGAAAGTAGTGTCCTTGGTACTGGCAATTTCCCAGATAGGAGCGCCTCGAGTACTGATTTTGCATCTGTCAATAGCACCACAGGTTGTGTACCATTGCTGGTATTTAGTAATTTCTCTGTTGCTAAAGCAATGGCAAACTACTGAACGTAACACTTGCCTAGTACATCAACAGCAGCTGAAAATGCTGGTGTTGACTGCAACGTCCCGTAAGGGATACGCAACAAAAAAAACAAACAAACAAAACATTATCTTGATTGCCTCAATTTCAGCATCGTAGTTATGGCAGTACTGTCCTGTCGGTACTCTAGCTGTGTCCCTAGTATTATTTGGGTATTCTATGTACACTCCCGCTCCTCCATTTCGAACAGCATTTTGTGCTGACCCATCTGTGTAGACTCGGATCCAGAGGTCCTGTGGGTATTCTTCATCAAGTAAGCTGAGAGTGGCTGTTCTGCGCTGCACACTGTTCTGTTCTTCCTTGTCAAATATTCCTCTCACTTTTGTCTGGATTTGTAATGATAGTCTATGCTCATCTTTCCATGGAGTTCGCTCTGGAATAGTTGTTAGGGGGGGGGGGGGGGGGGTACCAACTGTGGGCAGATCGGTGGTTTCTCTGCAGAGTCGTTTGGCCTGGTGGATAAAACTGCTTTTTTTCAACCGCCCCATAGCTAGGCTTTCAAATCTGTTCTTCATAAGGTGGCCTGGCAAGCTGAGGAACTTTTCTGCTTGTATTAGTTTTTTCGTATCTCTGCGCTCACTCAGTGCTTGTGTCCTCCCCATCTTCTCCATTTCCACTATAGGGGTTGATCTCATCCCTCCTGTGGTGACTCTAAGTGCTTGATTTTGCACTTTGTCCAGCTCTTGTAGTGTGGTTTTTGATGATGAACACCAGGCAGTTGACCCGTATTCCAGGTGTGGTCTATGCTCTATTGATAAACTTTGCTAAGTATTTTCCCACTGGCTCCCCATGTGGTTCCACTTATCTTTCTCAGAATGGCTATTTTCCTTCTGGCTTTTGCTACTGCTTTGTTGATGTGCTTTCTCCATGTCAGCCTGCCATCAAATGTTACTCCAAGGTTCTTTATCTTCTCTTAGGGGTGTTCCATTTATCTGGATGGTCCCTGCCTTTTGTTTTGGAGAGAAGGTAAATAGGGTGGTGCTGCACTTGTCAGTGTTTATGCTGACACACCCTCTATTTGCCCATTCAACAAATGTATCTACAGCTCTTTGTAGCAATCTGTTGGCCACTGATGCATGTTCATTTGTGCTCCATAGAACCAGGTCATCGGCGTACATTGTCGCTTTCTCTTCTTCTTCTTTGCGTTCATCCGGAGTGTTTTTTCAGATGTGATTGCGGTGTGTCTGGTTAGGCACCCTTGGGTCGAAACCCTTAGGCCAACACATCCGGCTTTTAGCGTGCATTTTTGACCAGGTTAGCATTCCTGGGAGACTCTCACTTTTGTGGTACTGTCCACATCCCAGCTGGTCAAGTTGGAACAGTCGAAGACTGCACGGTCATCCCTCAAATGTAGGCAGGGACAGTCCATAGCATTTTTCGCCATCCTGGGTGGCTTCCATAATTGCAGAGCCGGCACATAACGCTCTGGTACTGGGCTTACCGAGGGAATCGTCACGTCCTGCTCATGGCTGCTTTAATTCCTCACTTCAATATATTGGGCATTTCGTTCGCCCCGGGCCGTTCCCGCACAGACCAGACTGGTTTGCAGTCAATCTCCACTCAGCGAGTTTTTCGGACATGTACTTGTCGTTGTGTCCGTCAGAGCTGTTCCAGACACGTCGGACATTCGGAAAACTACCTAGTCAGAGCTGTTCCGAACAAGAGCGGCATTCGGAAACTAGGTAGCTGTTCCAAGCACGAGGGAAGACTAGTTAGAGCTTTTCCGGTCACGAAAGACATTTCACTCGGACGTAATTGCGTAGTGCCATTTTTATTTTGCCGCCCGTAGGCTGGCACTTCCGGCTTCGGCGGACATTTTTGATGAGGTTAGCTTTCCTCGGCTTTCGAGACAGTTAGACTCTTATTTCGACTTCCACACAGCAAGCTTTTGCTTCGGGCTGCCACGTAATGGATTCGCAAGACAGGCGTTCCATTTCGTGTCAACGAGACAATTTTCCACCTTTGACTACACTCACTCCATGAGTATGGTTACAGACTATCTACGGGACGTGTGACCGAGGTGTTTTTCCACCTTTTGTACTCGCTCACGAGGTAGGCTACATGTGCTGCCGGCTCAGCACCTTACCTCCGTGCGTCTGTGGGCGAATAACGGTCAGACCCTTTCATCCGGGGATACCTCATATCCCCCAGCTAAGAGCCATCGAACGAGTATCTGCGCCGAGCATGTGGCGTGCTCAGCACCTCATCACAATTTTGATATAGGTTTGTGTCGGCCAGGCTCTCACTTCCGAGAGTTTATGGCTTAGAGACGTTCAGCCATACACCTCGGATGGGAGCCTTAGAGGTTATGTCCGGACTGAGATTTTTGGGATCGTTTGCCTGATTTTGACTGCTATCCTCAGCCACCTGCAGAGCAGCAGGTTGTGTCTCTCTTAGTCTGGTCCCTATCCCACGAGCCGTCCGATATGTAGTTTTCATCCATCGGCAAGCACATGGGGTCGATGGGACACGCAAGCGCCCCCACCACGGCAAGGTGGAGACACATCGGGGGAGCATTGTCGCTTTAATTCCATGCGGTAGATTAGCAACGAGATCATTGATGAAGATTAGAAAAAGTGTCGGGGACAAGACTCCGCCCTGGGGAACACCGTGACGCAGTAGTACTTTCTTGCTCTTTAGTCCGTCTATCTGTACTCGGGCTCTTCTGTTGTGCAAGTATGCTTTGCAGTTTCTCAGTTTATTCATCAGACCTTCTTTCCAGACTTTGTCAAAGGCTTTCTTCAAATCTATCCATGCCGCAAGCACCAGCTTCTTCTCTTGGAATGCATCCTCAATTTCTTGAGACAGGTAGGTTGTCTGATCTTCCGTAGAGTAGCACTGCCTAAAGCCAGCTAGCTGTAGCACAAGTATGTTTTTACTTTCAATGTACCACTGCAGTCTGTGATTGATGATGCGCTCCAGTGTTTTGCAGAGACAGCTGGTGAGGCTAATTGGTCTGTAGCTAGAGGCAATGGAACTATCTTTCTCTGATTTTAGGAGGGGTATCATGATTTCTTCTCTCCAGGCTTGTAGAACACTGCCTAAGGTCCAGCTGTTATTGAAGATCTGCAACAGCTTTGCTTTGGCCTCTGTTCCTAGGTTCCTGATCATTTCATTGGAGATACAATTCAGCTCCTGGTGACTTTCTCATTTTCAGTTTTGATATGGCTAGCTCCAGTTCGCTGATTGTGATGGATGCCTCCAGAACCTCATGTACTATTTCCTTCTGTCCTGTATGTTGCCGTTTCTCTTGAATCTCTTGTTGTTTCTGTCACGAATTGGCAGCCTTTACTTCCCAGAACAATTTTCGGCCCACTTTTGATAGGCCATGTAGAGAATCAACAGACGAACAAAACTGTTTTCTCTATATTCAAGGCTATATCGTCTTGACGTAAGCTTGCAAAACCTGCAAGTAAACAAACCACCAGGAATGGCTTTCTATTTGGGAAGTTAATTTGACACCAGTACCAGTCACCCCCAGAGGTTATCAATCCAGCCAGACGGGAGGGCAGACTCAGGGGACTGAATAGTAAAATGGCAACTAGATAATTAGTATACACCTTGGGAAACTGCTGACCCAGACATGCTGAATCAACAATGAACTGGGCCATGGACTGTGTAATTAAAACCGACCAGGCATGACACCTGAAAAGCAGGGGTAGAAAATCGCCCAGGTGTGAACAACATTGACCCAGGGAAAGATAATAGCCCCAGGGCTGTAAACTACGCCCCGCCCACTCTGACTGGCAGACTCAGGGAGGTGTGAACCAGGTCTGATAAGACAATTAACACTGAGCCTGTGGACTTGGGACCAGACAGAGAGGAGCAAGGTGTGAAGGCTAGTGTGCATGCAGAAAGAATTTTATGACTGGACAGACTTGGAGTTAATTGCAATTAACGTCAGGAGGAGATAAGAAGAATTTAGGAATGGAATTCCTGGGAGATAAGTGTCTACTGCTAGGCTAGGTATAAAAACCCACGATAGACCTTTTCCTTTTAGATTAAGTTTGACTTAAGAACAGGTAGGAACTATCTCAATGTCTGTAGTCATATGCATGAATATTATGTTGGCTTCTAGGAATTATTTCTTAGTAACTAGTCCCTTAGTAAGTCTCTTAGTTTCTTAGATGGATGGACCGATTTTCAGTCTATATCTGATCTAGGTTATTGCAAGAACTATCATTGTCATAGGTTACTTGAGTGTTCTTTCTGAGTTCTGTGTTCAATATAATTGTGCTGTAAGTGCTACTCTTCTGAGAAGTAGAAACTTATGGAAGGCAGGTCTTGTCTAGATATACTTGAGGTGTCGTAGCAGATGCTTGCCATCTCTTTCTAAACTAGACTAGTTCTTTTTGGTGTGGGCATTTGTTGTACAGAATATAGTCAACTGACTATTTATTTAATTCTTACAACAGCAGTAACTAACTAGTGCATTATGCTATGATGTTAAAGTATCATAATATGTCTAGTTTAATCAATATGTTTATGTGTATTGGATGTTTGATATATTGATTTGTCATATGCAAACTTACCAATATGAAGTGTTATGCTATTGTCTGCGCATTGGCACATTGGCCAATGATTGTGTTGGAAGCAGAGGTGTAATGGTACAGACATTACCCACAATTGGTAGTATGGGGTATATGGTGCTAAACTTTCTCAGTGTATTGTGGGCGTGGGTCCACGGTAATGCATGGAAACCTGGCACAGTTACTGGTCACGGCTTGCAAGCCCGGATGATCAGGCATTGTTATAATACCCTTACCGACCCTGTGAGCTGCTAAACTAACATTGGACGGAGCGGCTGTACGACACAGAATTTCTGTATTAGCGACATGGACATGGGGCGGCAGAAATTTAATCATTACAGGCGTGTGAGACAATTGAAAAGCCCGTCCCAGACTAAAGACAGTAGGGAGAAGGAGGACGGTGAACACAGTAGAGCTGGAAGATAAACTTGGCCAGACTGGTCATTGTATATGTTTGTGTTATGATATGTTTTAATTAGGATTGCGCTGATGTAGAACTGATATAACACATTCTTGACTTTCTTTCAAGCTCTCACAAGGAGCACCTATGTTATAGATCTCAGGACTAGAGACTACTGACTAGGTAGAGCCAGGACTGGCAGGATCGTCAGAATACCGGCAAGCTGTTTTCTTTTGTGTGTGTCTACTGGAGAGTGGGGATCTGGACCACAGATCCAGATAGATCGAGTAACAAGTAAAGTTACGTAATGTTTGTCATCGATATCAATATGCATATGATTTCATCATCCTCATATTGACAATCATCCTATGTCTGTTGTTATGATTAGCAAATAAATGTTGTAGTATTGTAACTCATAGTTCTGTCATTATATTTTTTCAAATTGTGCATACGTATTGTTGTGTACATTGGTGGGGGTTCACTTACACACCAAGGAAAGGAGCAGTCAGGGAGAAAACCTGTACTGAGATAGTCGTCTATACTAATATATTTAGACTTAAAACATCTATCTTAAGCTAACCTTCTCTTTCCTATACCTTGGCGAATATTCAGCACAGTTCATTTCATTTTGTAACGAGCCACTTGGAGCTGTACGTTGGATATTCATGGGCTTAATCTGTAGTTCAGCCATATAGATTTTGTCCCTAGTCAGTTTCTGACTATTTAGGGTTGCTCGCCAGTGAATAATATTTTCATCTAGCCGGTGGGGCATCCCGACTTCTGACAGATTGAGCTTCTCGTACGGTATTTGAATTCGGACTTCTCGCTTTCAATAGACTCCGGTACTAGACCCTAGACATACGATTTTAAAAGTTAACTCTTGTAATCTTCAGTCATCAAAATAGACTATCATCAAATGTAGCTACTTTTAGTTGAGGAAGTTTCAGAGTACATATATAACTTTTCAAAAGTATAACAGATAAGAACTTATGAGAAAAATACCATCATCTATCATTTAGTGTTATCATTAATCATCTATTGATAATTGAACACTTTAATCATATTTACATTGATGTGTTTGATGATTTAACTGCTTGACTGATTTGCATTTTATGCTAATATATGCCATGTTCATTTTGACATGTATGCAGTGCATTTTAATGTTTATTTAGGTAAATATTACTGTTGATTACTGTATAGTATATCTCTCACACTTACTTCACTGCTGTCGCCAGGTACTACTTGAATATTATTTTCAGTTGTCTTTCACTGCTGAGGCTAAACTATACACATTGGATAGCGTAGACTGTCAGTAGTTAACTCTTGTCTTTCTAGCTTAGATCTGATTTTTGATATATACATAGGAGCTAACCTGAATATAGTCATTAGCAATTATGTTCTTGCTTTACCGGAATCTTGAAGAGGATCTGAAGGCGCGCGCAGATTTCTCAGAGACCGCGAGAGGGTGGGGCATAAGAGAAGGCTTACAGGGAGAGCAACTAGAAACATATATCATAGCAGAGTTAGAATGGTGGGACCAAGAAGAAGACATTATGTTTAAAGAAAATGATGAGTTCTTTGAAGCACAAGAGCGTAGCAAAACTGAAGGAGTAAAGATGGAGAAAACGCATATGGAAGCAGTCAATGCGGAGAAGCTAACCTTTCTAGCGGAACATAAGGTAGGAGATATGGATGCTCACCCAACCAGGAAGGAAGGGACATCTTTGCCACCCACCGCAGAATCAGAGGTAGTGGACCGGGAACTACAGGTTCTCATTCGACCCAGTCCTAAACGGAAAAGAGGGAAGAAAAAACGTGCCAATGGCATTTCAAACAGTCACAAACGTGATAACTGTTTGCACCACGGCAATAGTCGTTTGACAGTAGAGGACCTTCAGGAAAACCACTTGACTGCTACGAGAAATGAATCTCGAGAGAAAGAGGAACTGAAGACAACCTTTAATGAGGTCGCAGGCGGAGACCTAGCCGATTCTCACATTCCCTTCTGGTCACAGAATCACGAAGTGGAATTACATCTGACTGAAATAGGGAGGAAGGAAGGAACAGAATCCCAGGTGAATTTCACTGCTGCAACGCGGGAAGAGTCACTAATTATCAGTTCAGATAATTTACCTAGTAACAGTTACCCAGAGAACAACTGTTTGCACTACGGTTTGCCAGTACAAGACTCCCAGGAATCTCATTTTACTTCAACGAGAGGTGAAACTCAAGAGGAAGATGACCTGAGGACATCTTTTAAGGAGGTCGGAGATCGAAAGGTAACCGACTTTATTATTCCCTTCAGCCCAGACGAGGAAGAAGTGGGATTAAATTTGACTGACAGTGGGATGAAGGAAGACCCGGAACCCCTTGTGATCTTTGAGGCTGCAGCTCAGGACAAGACACTAGATCTCAGTTCAAATCATTTACCTATTGTGATGGATTGCTTAGACAGCCCACCACAGGATTTACCTCAACTGGACTTAGCCCACGAAAGCACGGCCAGAGAGGAACATCCAGACCAGGAAACATTTCCAGTTGTTATCTCACAGTATACCAGTTCGGAGACTCAGGAAACACAGGGAATTGTCAGGAGCCAGAATATGGACTCTGATATTGTGCAGACAACATTGTCTGTAGTTGCTAAAGAAGACAATTCTTTGCACAAGATGGAGGAAGAAACGCCTATCATCTCATTAGCTGAAGTTATCAGGGAATTCCAGCAACAGGGACCTGAAGTAACAGAAGTCAAGAGTGGTTTGGAATCAACACTCTTAGGACTCAATCTACCCTTCAGTCAGGTCGATTTGATAGGAGTAGATCAACTATTTGTGGATACTTTATTCAAAAGTAACACCACTTTATCGCCCTGGAGTAACTATGTTATTTCTCAAGGCTGGACAACTTGGCACACTAAATTTCCAATTTCTAGCACGGTTTTCACACGAAACTCTACTGCAGAGAAACGCAGCCCGTTAACTGATTATCAGGGGAAGAAACCGCGAAACCGAGGAGGGAAAATTGTTACGCCCAACTTTGAAGGAGGAAAGCGCCAGTTGAATTTATATCATGGGACCATGATGTGTAACATTATTCCTTTCAAAAGGAAGATATTGATGGATAAGTTAAGGGTCTATAAAGGATGGAGGCAAATCACGGAGACAAGCTTTGCGGGGGCCAGCTTATGCAAGACCTCACTACTGGTACATCCTCGGCTGAAAGCATTAAATCACGTGAGGGAGTGGACTAAGACCGTTGGCCAGAGGCGCCGAAGAATCCCGTTGATTGTGATCTTTCCCAGAAGGGTAAAATTACAACCTCCTGACAATTACCGGATTTTACCAAGCTATTGCATGGAATCCCGGCCGAAAACCAGGTACAAGGACCTATCCAAAGTATCATGGGAGTATGGAAATGGAACGTCTTTATGCAGATGCAGGACAACCCATTGCCACAAGGAATATTGGAAACCTCTAGGCAGATACAGAACGGAGAGTGCTTAAGCATTATTCTGGGATGTACGGCGTGCTTTGACAAAAGATTTCTGGCAGAAACTTTTTTTTTTAAGGGGAAAGCTCTGTCACGAATTGGCAGCCTTTACTTCCCAGAACAATTTTCGGCCCACTTTTGATAGGCCATGTAGAGAATCAACAGACGAACAAAACTGTTTTCTCTATATTCAAGGCTATACCGTCTTGACGTAAGCTTGCAAAACCTGCAAGTAAACAAACCACAGGAATGGCTTTCTATTTGGGAAGTTAATTTGACACCAGTACCAGTCACCCCCAGAGGTTATCAATCCAGCCAGACGGGAGGGCAGACTCAGGGGACTGAATAGTAAAATGGCAACTAGATAATTAGTATACACCGTGGGAAACTGCTGACCCAGACATGCTGAATGAACAAGGAACTGGGCCGTGGACTGTGTAATTAAAACCGACCAGGCATGACACCTGATAAGCAGGGGTAGAAAATCGCCCAGGTGTGAACAACATTGACCCAGGGAAAGATAATAGCCCCAGGGCTGTAAACTAAGCCCCGCCCACTCTGACTGGCAGACTCAGGGAGGTGTGAACCAGGTCTGATAAGACAATTAACACTGAGCCTGTGGACTTGGGACCAGACAGAGAGGAGCAAGGTGTGAAGGCTAGTGTGCATGCAGAAAGAATTTTATGACTGGACAGACTTGGAGTTAATTGCAATTAACGTCAGGAGGAGATAAGAAGAATTTAGGAATGGAATTCCTGGGAGATAAGTGTCTACTGCTAGGCTAGGTATAAAAACCCACGATAGACCTTTTCCTTTTAGATTAAGTTTGACTTCAGAACAGGTAGGAACTATCTCAATGTCTGTAGTCATATGCATGAATATTATGTTGGCTTCTAGGAATTATTTCTTAGTAACTAGTCCCTTAGTAAGTCTCTTAGTTTCTTAGATGGATGGACCGATTTTCAGTCTATATCTGATCTAGGTTATTGCAAGAACTATCATTGTCATAGGTTACTTGAGTGTTCTTTCTGAGTTCTGTGTTCAATATAATTGTGCTGTAAGTGCTACTCTTCTGAGAAGTAGAAACTTATGGAAGGCAGGTCTTGTCTAGATATACTTGAGGTGTCGTAGCAGATGCTTGCAATCTCTTTCTAAACTAGACTAGTTCTTTTTGGTGTGGGCATTTGTTGTACAGAATATAGTCAACTGACTATTTATTTAATTCTTACAACAGCAGTAACTAACTAGTGCATTATGCTATGATGTTAAAGTATCATAATATGTCTAGTTTAATCAATATGTTTATGTGTATTGGATGTTTGATATATTGATTTGTCATATGCAAACTTACCAATATGAAGTGTTATGCTATTGTCTGCGCATTGGCACATTGGCCAATGATTGTGTTGGAAGCAGAGGTGTAATGGTACAGACATTACCCACAATTGGTAGTATGGGGTATATGGTGCTAAACTTTCTCAATGTATTGTGGGCGTGGGTCCACGGTAATGCATGGAAACCTGGCACAGCTACTGGTCACGGCTTGCAAGCCCGGATGATCAGGCATTGTTATAATACCCTTACCGACCCTGTGAGCTGCTAAACTAACATTGGACGGAGCGGCTGTACGACACAGAATTTCTGTATTAGCGACATGGACATGGGGCGGCAGAAATGTAATCATTACAGGCGTGTGAGACAATTGAAAAGCCCGTCCCAGACTAAAGACAGTAGGGAGAAGGAGGACGGTGAACACAGTAGAGCTGGAAGATAAACTTGGCCAGACTGGTCATTGTATATGTTTGTGTTATGATATGTTTTAATTAGGATTGCGCTGATGTAGAACTGATATAACACATTCTTGACTTTCTTTCAAGCTCTCACAAGGAGCACCTATGTTATAGATCTCAGGACTAGAGACTACTGACTAGGTAGAGCCAGGACTGGCAGGATCGTCAGAATACCGGCAAGCTGTTTTCTTTTGTGTGTGTCTACTGGAGAGTGGGGATCTGGACCACAGATCCAGATAGATCGAGTAACAAGTAAAGTTACGTAATGTTTGTCATCAATATCAATATGCATATGATTTCATCATCCTCATATTGACAATCATCCTATGTCTGTTGTTATGATTAGCAAATAAATGTTGTAGTATTGTAACTCATAGTTCTGTCATTATATTTTTTCAAATTGTGCATACATATTGTTGTGTACATTGGTGGGGGTTCACTTACACACCAAGGAAAGGAGCAGTCAGGGAGAAAACCTGTACTGAGATAGTCGTCTATACTAATATATTTAGACTTAAAACATCTATCTTAAGCTAACCTTCTCTTTCCTATACCTTGGCGAATATTCAGCACAGTTCATTTCATTTTGTAACGAGCCACTTGGAGCTGTACGTTGGATATTCATGGGCTTAATCTGTAGTTCAGCCATATAGATTTTGTCCCTAGTCAGTTTCTGACTATTTAGGGTTGCTCGCCAGTGAATAATATTTTCATCTAGCCGGTGGGGCATCCCGACTTCTGACAGTTTCTCTGGACTAATGTTGATATTGTTATCTTGTGTGAATTAGTCCGCAAAATGGTCAGCTGCTTGCTTTCTTGTTAAGATGTTTCCAGCTTTATTAGTGCAATTTTTGAGTTTCTCCCTGTGCCCTCATCGTTAAGTTGTTTTATTAGCTTCCAAAATTTCCTCGTGTCTCTTTCAAAGTTAAGAGACTCTGTTTTTTCCTGCCAGCTTTTCCGTCTAGCCTGCAGCTTGGCCCCTTGAAATTTGGCTTTTGCGTGCTGGAATTTATTGTGGTGCTCTTAGCTGGGTGTGGCCTCTGCTTGCTTTCTACACATTTCCACATCATTATGCAACTGTTCCAGTTCACTACTCCAGTAGGGTTTATATTGTTTACGGGCTCCTCTTGGTACTGTTTCTCGCGCTGCCTGTAGTATGCATTTCCCAAACTCTTCAACTACTTTATTTATGTCTTTCTCAGTGTTCAGGTTTCTAACCAGTATGCTGGTGCGATGCTTGTACATTGCCCAGTCTACTTTCTTGTAGTTCCACCTCGAGAGGGTGCTGTTTTCACTTACAAGCTCATTTTCTACAGTTAGAAAGATTGGCCGATGGTCACTGCCACCAAGTTGTTTCCCAACAATTCGTGTAATGTTCCACTCCAGGTCTGGTGAATGAAAAGCCAGGTCAGGTGTAGTTGTAGTGTGCCATGATCTCGAGTAGAAAGTATGTGGGTCGGACGGCTTGTTAACCAAGATGAATCTATTCTCATCCCGCCAGTCTTCCAGTCTCCCTCCTCTCTGGGCCATGTGATCATAGCCCCAACTCTGAGAGTGCCTGTTGAAATCGCCACACACAATCATTTTTTCTGTTAATGGTAGTGTGTCCAGTGCCTGTGGGCGGGCACTTGGACAGTAGTAATTGATCAGATGTAGGTCTGTATAGCCTGTCTTAAGTTTAAGTGTCTGATACTCAGCCCCTTCCATGTAGACTTCGATTTGGGAAGCAGTGATGTTATTTTTTACATGGGTAAGTATCCCACCTTTTCGCCTGTCCTTTCGGTCAGATCGGTAACACTGGTAGCCTCTGATTTTGAAGGCTATATTTTCGTTGAGGGGAGTTTCTTGCAAGCAACATATACTTACTTTTTCTTTGTCCAGGATGTTTTCTAATTCTATTTTGTTGTTGCTGACTCCCTCCGCATTCCAGTGCATTATTTTAAGTCTTTGTTTAGTATGGCCAGCCGTTCTATTCTCATGTCCCCTGGCTCCACAGGACATCTGAGAAGGACCTCCAGTAGTTGGGGTTGGACCCTTTCGAGACATAGGGCCCGGCACTGCACCTGCCTGGGGGTCCAAAGCAGGGCGAGCACCATAACATTTAGCAGTAGTCTACATATTCCATTTTGCGTAATTGCGTGGCATCCTGATTTCTGTGGTGCTCCTCCTGGCTGGTTGCCTCCGTCTTCAGCACCTTTCCTTTGCTAGAGCAGACTCGAGTTTAGATGTGTACACACGCACACACGTGTCTGCACATGCATGTATGTGTATACACATTTAGAGCACACTGGTTATTTTCCGGCGCCAGAAACTCGCCGTCGCCCCTTCTCCTGTGGGGTTGATCTCATCCCTCCTGTGGTGACTCTAAGTGCTTGATTTTGCGCCTTGTCCAGCTCTTGTAGTGTGGTTTTTGATGCTGAACACCACGCAATTGACCCGTATTCCAGGTGTGGTCGTACGCTCTGTTGATAAACTTTGCTAAGTATTTTCCCACTGGCTCCACATGTGGTTCCACTTAGCTTTCCCAGGATGGCTATTTTCCTTTTGGCTTTTCGTTAAGTTATTTTATTAGCTTCCACAATTTCCTGGTGTCTCTTTCAAAGTTCAGAGACTCCGTTTTCTCCTGCGAGCTTTTCCGTCTAGCATGCAGCTTGGCCCTTTGAAATTTGGCTTTTGCGTGCTGGAATTTATTGTGGTGCTCTTAGCTGGGTGTGGCCTCTGCTTGCTTTCTACATACTTCCACGTCATTATGCAACTGTTCCAGTTCACTACTCCAGTAGGGTCTGGCTTTAGTTAGTGCAGCTGTTTCTCTCCTATATAAGAGTCACTGTCCAAGAGCTATATTATATCAGAACTCTGTTTGTCCTCCAGTAATTATTACATTAACCCGTTCTGGCTTTAGTTTGTGCAACTGTTTCTCAATCCTATATAAGAGTTACTGTCCAAGAGCTCTACGTGAACTCTGTTTTGTCCTCCAGTAGTTGCTATATTGCCGGTCTCTGTGTTCTAGAGGTTACACCACTTTCTCCGTAATCTCGTGTACTCTCGTAAGTAACGTGACGTTGCGCGAGAATTGGAAGCGGTTCTCTCCTCGTCGGTAACATAGGGGTATGTGAGCCGGCCGCTCAGAAAGCAATGGCAAACTACTGAGCGTAATCTTGTCAAGAAAACAACAATCAGCTGAAGGATGCTGATGTTGACAGCGATGTCGTGTAAAGGATATGCAAAACATTTTTTTTAAAGTTGCTAATCCGTTCTGGCTTTTGTTATTACTGCATGTTTTTCTATAAGAGTTACCTCCCACTTCGTATTACATTTGTAGGTTTAATGGGTTTCATTTACCCCGTCTCCGTCACACACAAACACACACACACACGCGCGCGCGCACACACACACGCACACGCTCACGCACACACGCATACACTACACACACGCGCATACACTACACACACATTAAAGTACTAAAGCCGACACGGTCGACTTCATTGCATTGGGTTTTACCACAAGAAGCAGTTTTGTGGAGAGCCTCGCACAAAGCATGAATCCAGTAGCTCCAGCGATGACCCACCGGAGAAGTATATACCTGGATGGCTTGGTCACGTGGTATGGTCGAGACAAGAACACATGGCTGATCCACGACTTTTGTGATCGTGTGTGAGATGGCGAAACATGATCGTTAACGCTGGGTCTGCAACATTTAGTAGATGCGATTATTGTACACAGTGAACAACCGGAGTTAGAATTAAATTGTTAGAAGACACATGTTTTGGTAGTCACTAGGGAGAAAGAAATACCACAATATAATATACAAGTAAGTGGCAATATTCTTAAGCACATGAATCGGCACAATTATCTCGGAACAGTCATAACACCTGATGGGAGATGCATTGAAGAGATTAGGACAAGAATCTTCATGGTGAATGTAGCCTTTTGCAAGATGGAAGACATACTAACCAATAAAAAGATGGCATTTGCAACGATAAAACGAGTGTGGAAGTGCTACATAGAACATGTACTTTTGTTACTTAGTTAGTTGACAGATCATCCTCATTGCACATCGAACCCTTCAGTCCATAAGTGCTCGGATCCCCTCCTCAGCAAATCCCGCAGCGTGTAGCGGCTACCGACACCAGTTCTGTGTTGGTTTATCAATCTTCTTTGGCTTCCTGCGTAATGTTCTTGTTTGGCCACACTTCTTTTAATTTGCTGTTCTTGCAGTCTGGCAATGGTTGTAGATTCACAGTCATCACTTGGTTCTCGCAAAAGTCTTACTTCTCGCAGAGCATTCAGAATGTCAGCCTGGTCAATGGCGCGTCCGACCTCCACAGTAGCTATAACTGCGAGCTTGTCAGCCCGCTCATTTCCTTTTACTCCCGTATGCCCTGGCACGAAGATGAAACTAATCTTTGCCAGCCGAGACCGCTCCAGAGTCAGCAACCGCTCTCTTAGGATCCATCCCATCTCTATCCTCTTGAGCATGC
Organism: Cepaea hortensis; assembly: GCA_963921405.1. NCBI lineage: Eukaryota > Metazoa > Mollusca > Gastropoda > Stylommatophora > Helicidae > Cepaea > Cepaea hortensis. The sequence goes on from OY992896.1 coordinate 19,475,984, forward strand.
TCATTGGGTCACTAAAGAAACATGCTCCAGTGAATATCTGTGTCTCGAGCCATGTTATTGCTTTACTTACTGCCATGACTTCCATAGTCAGGCTACTTATGGTCTCAACAAAAGCACCAGACTCCTCCTTCACAATTCTCCCTCCGGCCTGAGCCGTAAAGGCCCATCTATGAGCTTCTCACATGTCGGACGACCGACCCATCTGTGTAAATTACAGCATCACCGTCTAACGAATTCGTGAAAATCAACGCTTGTACTTCCACCTCCACAGCAGCCGGATTTTATGTCTGCATTTTCTATCTAGTTGGATGCAAACAGAAAAGGACGTACAGAAATTTGTTGGCACTTGTGCCCACTCCTCGCCAGGTTCTAAGTCCTCAAGTGTTCATACCTGTTGAAGAATGTCTTCGGCTTGACCCATCCACGACCTTCCTCTTTTTAATCTGCTGCCCTTCACCTTCCTAATTTCACTATGCAGTGGATGTTGTGTGTTTGCGTTAACTCTGAGGTAGGCACGTGCTCTGCAAATTTGTATTCTGTCTTCAATGGTTGGAAAATCAAGCAGGTAGCGCATCGCCCTGCATGCTGTATCTCTTGTACATCCAAGAATAATGCGCATAGCTTCGTTCTGTATCCTTTCCATTCTTTCTATCTGCTTATGGCTGAGAGTCAGGATCGCCATCGCATACTCAAAAACATACATGACCAGCCCCTCGTATAGAAGACATAGGTGGCGCTGCTCACAGTTTGCTGCCGCCATCACCCGCATCGCAGCCAAACTCCGCTTTTGTATGGTTGAGAAGCGTGTACAATGAGCAAACAAGCTGAAAAACATCTGATGGCTGTGGAAACGTGGTTTCTGGGGAAAATGCAAAGAATACCATGGACAGACAGAAAAAAACCAATGACCAAGTCCTACAAGAAACAAATGATTACCTTAAACCAATTAGAGATATTAGACGTAATCAGTCACAGCTTTTGAGCAGGCTATGAGAAGAAATAAATTGGAGAACTTGGTGATAACTGGCAATATTGAGAGGAGAAAAACAAGGGAAAGGCTGAGAATTAAATACCTGGATGGCTTGACCGCGTGGTATTGTCGAGATAAGAACACAGAGGTGATCCACGACTCTAGTGATCGTATGAGATGGCGAATCATGACCGCCCTCGCTTATCGCATGGCACATGATGATGAGAGATATTGATTATATATATATATATAAGATAACGGAATCCTTCTACCCATGGGTCATTTGTTTACTTAACAATGTTTCCATGGCAGCGGATTTGCGGCTTTTCGATTTCAACTGGCGTTGGCTGTTGTAACAGGCACAGCTCGAACGCTGCACCTCCTATTTCGCCTTATATAACAAGACTTGGTGTTCGATCTTACTACCCAATAGATCAGGATGCTATGGGATGATATTCAAAACCGATGGTCCTGGCAAATATGCCCAGGACTATGCAAGGGATGGAACCCAGCAACTCAACGCCTGGTGCAGACACTTTAACCTTTCAGTAACGCCTCCCGTGTGTGAGTATAAGTTCTCGGTGATTTGAATAATTTAGTTATGTGTGCATTAATGCTTCATAACACCTCAGAGTGTTTTGTACCAAAACACAATCGATTAACATATAATATATATATTTGGTTTCTGCACACAGTACTTCGGTGTTGAAGATTCGCTCCATGGCGACATTGTCAATTCCATCTATCTACTCGTATTACTTATCGAAATAAGGATTATGGTTTGTTAACCACATTTGTTTGTTAGGGATGATGGGAAATATATGTTTTCAGCCTTAAGCCAAATGTTTCGCTGAACTACGCTGTGTTTGCCTCTCTCTTCTCCTCCGCTTTCACCTCCTCCTCTTCTTTTTTATCCTCCTGCCCCTGACCCCTCCCCCTCTCCTTCACTGTCAGGTAAGTTGCCTTTCCATTTAGAAATCGACACCTATTTTTAGTTCTTCTTTGTTTTTATTCGTCTTGGAATGTTATTGTTAATTCAGTATGCCAGTGTATTTTTCCTAGCTCGCTGGGCATAGTGAGCGCAATCCTGTAGAACATGTTTAGCCGTTTGTTTTCTTAGTCCATATATGCATACTGATTAAACGGAGAGGCGAATCTTATGTTTGTGTTTGTTTAGCCAGTTATGTCCTATTCAGGATGATGATCTGTCTCTGCCGGTCAAGAGTGGGATAATCGTCGTTGGGTACCTTTCTGAAGTGGGCAAACACTGATTTTTGAGGTGCATAAGTAGGTGCGGCTCAGTCCCTGAGAAAATGAGACACCAAGGACGAAGAAGAAGACGAAAAAGAAGAAGACTATTGATTTTTATCTTTTTCAAAATATGCGGCGTTGCAATTTTCTTGTTCTCTCTCTCTCTCTCTCTCTCTCTCTCTCTCTCTCTCTCTCTCTGTGTGTGTGTGTGCGTGCGTGTGTGTGTGTGTGTGTGTGTGTGTGTGTGTCTGTCTGTCTGTCTGTCTGTCTCTCCTGCAATTTTTTTTTGAAAAAAATCTCCAGGTACATCAAACAGCGCTCGTACCACAGCAGTATGGCTAGTTGTCTGAAACTAACACTGAATGTCTGGAAATAACGGTTGCCTGGAACTAACACAGATTGTTTGGTTGCCTGGAACTATCAACGATTGCTTGGTTGCTTGGAACTAACAATGATTGCCTGGAACTAACACAGATTACCTGGTTGCCTGGAACTAAGAAAGATTGCCTGGTTCTAACAACGATTGCCTGGTTACCTGGAACTAACAACGATTGCCTGGTTGCCTGGAATTACAATGGTTGCCTGGAAATGGCTATTGAAATTAGATCAGTATACACAACTATAAGAGAGAGAGAGAGAGAGAGAGAGAGAGAGAGAGAGAGAGAGAGAGAGAGAGAGAGAGAGAGAGAGAGAGAGAGAGAGTATTCTTTGGTCCCATAATGAGAAGAGTGGCATTGGAGAGCATCGTGGCCACAGGAGCTCTCCGTGATTAAGACACCCCCCCCCCCTCGCCCGTTAAATTAAATAGTGAGAAAACAGAAGAAAGAGATGCCACAATGTAGCATGAGGGTACATGGGACTATTATTAAACAAGTGAATCATTCCAACTGTCTCGGAACAGTCGTAACATCTGATGGGAGGTGCCTTGAAAAGATTAGAGCAAGAATCGATATGGTAAAGGTAGCTATTTGCAAGATGGAAATCATACTGACAAATAAAAATGTATCAACTGCAATGAGAAAAGGAGTGTTGAAGTGCTACATAGAACCTATACTGTTGTTGTATGGACGTGAAACCTGGACAATAAACATCTGGCAGCAGTGAAGATGTGATTTCTGGGGGAAATGCAAAGAATACAATTGACAGACAGAAAAATCAATGAGTAAGCCCTACAGCCGGCTTCGTGGCTTAGAGGTTATGACTTTTCTCCGTAATCTCGTATACTCTCGTCAGGTAACGTGATGACGGTTCAAATCAGCAGTGGTTCGAATCGCATCGGTAACTTACGGGGTATGTGAGCCGGCCGCTCAGAAAGCGATGGCAAACTACTGAGCGTAATCTTGCCAAGAGATCAACATACAGCTGAAAGATGCTGGTGTTGACAGCTAAGTCCTGTAAAAGGATATGCTAAAAAAAAAAAAAAAAGCCCTACAAGAAACACATGTAAACCGTAAATTGATTAGAAAAATTAGTCAGTCAACGCTATCAGAAGAAATAAACTAGAAAACTTAGTAACAACTGGTAAGACTGAGAAAAAACAAACAAGCGGAAGGCAGAGATATTAACATGTATATGGCTTGTCCACATGGCTTATTCAAGGCAAGAACATAGAGCGGAGCGGCTCCACGACTCTGGTTAGTAGGAGATGGCGAAACATGATCGCCCACGCTTATCGGCACGTCACTCGATGATGATCATGGGAGAAATGAAAACAAGGAAGTAAGTGGCAGGATTGGTTGTAAACGGAAAACGAACCATTGCGAGCAGACGACCTTAACACAACAACAACGGAGAAATGACAGGCCAAGTTACAGCAGACAGTTGTTTGTGAGCTGTACTGCTGTACTGTAACTTTACTATGATAATATGCCGACGTTTCACTATATCGAACCGTAGCTGGGATCTAACACTGTCTTAACATATGTCTGACCGTGAGCTGTAAGTACTAAGTGAAGTGAAGTGTGACATGAATGAAATGAATTATTCTGAACATAATGAAGTAAATTAAATAACTTAAATAAACTTAAACACTTAAAATTAAAACAGTACTAATTTTAGAATGTTGAAAAAACAAACCATCATCGTTAAATCTGAAAATAAATTTAATAATATTATTAATTAATAATAATAATATTAATTATTAATAAGGTAAGACTATACTCTATACTATTACAATTAAATAATGACAAATAATAAAAATAATATTAATAACATACTTACACAGAGTGACAATAACAATGTCAATAGTCAATAGTTAGTTGCATAATAATAATAATAGTAACACTCTTCTTACAAAGAGTAACAATAACAGTTTGTTGCATGTACTATACAGAACTTTGCAGTTAACCCCAACATTTATTGGCCGTTTGTGATTTACTGGGCAATTTACCTTCAGTAGTTTGCCATTATGTCTGAATGGCCAACGTCTCATACCAAGTAAATCAATTCAAGGTGGTCAGTTCAAGCTCACCCACAGCTGATTTTGAAGCCTCGACTCAGTAGGTTGGAGAATTGAGAAACAACATCACTATCCTGTAGTCAACCAACACTGACAGAGCAATATAAATTCCACTTTCACAGATTAAGTGCCATGATATAATTAACCCTTTACAGGGCAGAACGGCCATTTGCGGCCGATGCCTTTTATGAGCGAATCGGCTGATTCCGTCCAATACTATTATGCATTGTAAAAACGCGATTTCTCGGCCTTACGATACTTCTGATGGCTACTTTCGCTTTCGCCGACAGCTTGACAACGTGGCCGCCATTTGTAAACGCCGACTATGAATTTGAACAGACTTTTACGGACTTTTTTTGATAGTTTTCGGGGGTTTTACGCTTAGTTTTTCAAAACGGATTTCGGCGATTCTTCAAGTGATAGCCGAGATTTCGCTAGGTTCAATTTAAGTGACATTAAAGGGCACGAAGTTGACTATTAATCGAAGCTAGATATCAGTGCAAAGCGTTACTTTGCGTTAGCAGTCTGAGTCGGACTTTAAAGAAAGTGATTATGATTCTGAAAATGTGTTTGTAAATTGCCGTATAGATGACGGAAAATCACAAACAACATGCTGTATTTTATAAATATTTGGGTTCCATATATGGATTACTGACAACAATCATGTGAGTAACATATTCTGCATGCTTTTCCCTTCATTGTGTTGTTTATTTAACTAAAATCGGTTGACTAACACCTTATTTATGATGCTTTTACTAACGCAACCCGAAATTTTACCGAACCTGAAAAATTCTGGACCGTTCAGGGCTAAAAAACGGACAAGCGTCTGCCCTGTAAAGTGTTAAAAGTCTTTAGCGACTTCCCACATCTGTCATGGGCTTATATATCATTGAGAATTTGTCACTGTGTTATAATACGCGTCAGCTACCATATTAACAACTCTTATAACTGTGACTCACGCCTACTTCCCATTTTCCATCATTCATATTTGTTTGGTCTGAACCTACTTTTCGTTTGGCCCAGAAGCTTCTTCTTCTTCTTCTTCTTCTTCTTCTTCTTCTTCTTCTTCTTCTTCTTCTTCTTCTTCTTCTTCTTCTTCTTCTTCTTCTTCTTTCGTTCGCCTGAAATATGTCTATAACTGCAATGTTGTCTCTTGTATGAATCTAAGTCTTTTTTAGTTCACTCAGCGGTCCATAGAGTATATCTTCCACTGTTGTCTCTCTTGGCCAGAAGGTTCGCCTGGATATGTTGTAGTTTGGGCAGTCTTGGAGTATGTGCTCTGCTGTCTGCGACGCCAAACCACATGTGCACATGGCTGAGTCACCAATCTTGAATTTTGTATACATGTGGTTGCGTAATCTATTGTGTCCTGTTCTGAAGTGCAGAAGAATTACCTGTTCTGGTCTGTCCTCTTTAATTTAGTGGCCTCAGCCAGTTATAATTCTTTTAATTTAGTGGCCTCAGCCAGTTCTAATTCTTTTAATTTAGTGGCCTCAGCCAGTTCTTTTAATTTCGTGGCGTCAGCTATTTCCTTTAATTTAGTGGCTTCGGCCAATTCAGCAAGATCTTTCTGATGCTGGCGTTCCTGTGCTCGCTCCTCTCTTTCAGCATTTTTAAATTCTGTAAATTTATCATTTGCCCATTTCTCTAACTTCTCTCCCGTATATCCAAGATCTTTACCTGCTTGTATACACTCTCCTAATGTTGACATTTTTGCTAATATTTATACATACAATCACATATACAATGAAATCAGCAATAAATTTTCTAGAATGATACTAATTATTTACAGCACTCAAATTGAGATGCCAATCTAATATGTCTATCAAAACTCTATGTATACTTATTGGAAAAACTGGAAATGTCTTGGGTCTATAGGGAGTTCTTCTCAATTTCAGGTTGAACTGATGTTCTAACTACGTCTGCTCTGCATTCTCATTCTGTTATATAGAGCAGCAAAAATTACTATTTTGAAAATACAACACATACAAGTTAATATCACACTTAAACAATTTATGTGTAATGATTCGCTCCGACGGGATGCTGAAATGTGAAATTAATGTATTTACTTTTGTCTGTCGTTTGTCGTGTCAAATGAAGAACAGTAGAAACAGAAATGAATGGTATAAGGAGGTTGAGGACGGAGATGCATGGGATGACTAATGTTAGGAGGACTTGGAATGCGCTACTTGAGGACCTATGCCCCAATGTAGGATACAGATTAAAAGAAGAAGAAGAAGAAAGAAATAAAGTAACAGTGCTTAACCAAGTAAATAAATTCCAATATTTGGACATTCATAACATACTAAAAAGTCACTGTTATTGAATGTCAAAATGAGACTACCAGAATGTTACATCAAACCTGTTCTGCTGTATAGCTATCAATCTTGAAATGTGAGTGAGCAAATTAGGAAGAAATTGCTCAAATATAGTGAGGCATTAGCAGTCAGGCAGTTTCTGCCAGTTTTGTGCAAACAGAAAGAGTTTGTTGTAAATGTGAAGTTACAGTGGGGACAACTGATGTTCCACATTCAAACAATACCTGTGACTGTGAGTTTTAATTGTTTCAGCTGAAGTATTATTCATTTCATGTGATATATAACTCTGCAGTATGCACCTGACGAGATGCAGCTAAATATGCCTGATAAGGAATTGTACAACATAGTCAAAACAATTTTTTCCTGTAGTGAATTTGAATAACGAAGACACAAACAATAGATTGCATGATTTATTGCCTGGCATATTTTTACTGCGTCTCGTCAGGCAGGCATACAAAAAGACATGATAGTCAATTAAAAATTACCGTGGTAAACAATTAAAATTACTGTTTGAACATGTGTGTAGTATATTTCAGCTGGAAGGATTCATCTATAATAAATGAATAATACTTAATAATATTTCAGCTGAAGTATTATTCACTTCATATGATATATAATTCTGCAATTTGCACCTGAAGAGATGCAGAATAATATGCCAGGCAATAAATTGTGCAATATTTTGTTTGTGGCTTCTGTGTTTAAAGAGACTATTAGTTTGTGCAGCATATCTGAATGTTTTTAATGTAGTCGACACCACAACATGCAACAATTCCATTGCAGTCCTTGGATATTTGAGGAAAGGTGACGGCTTTCAATCAACTTATTGGACAAATGGCACCAATACTAAAGAACAAACATGTATCAATAACTACTAAGAAAGCACTTTACAACACAATCTTCCTACCAACTCTATGCTACCAATGCCAAACGTGGACAATGACAGAAAAAGAGAAAAGAAAAATCACAACAACAAAAATGAGGTTCCTGAGAAGAATACTCAACGTATCAAGAAGAGATAAGATCAGAAATGAAGAAATCAGGACTAAAGTGGGGATTAAAGCAGCACTAGATTTTATTAGAAAGCAGCAAGTTAAATGGTTTGGCCATGCAAGTAGGTTACCAGTCAACAGCATACCACAACAAGCAATGATGTACAGACCAGATGGAAACAGAGGAAGAGGCCGACCACGTAAACGTTGGATGGACGGAATAGCAGAGTCCATGGGAATATCGATACATGAAGCCCATAAGCGGGCACTCTCATGATGTTTATACTTCACCTCGACACCGCAAGGTACAAGAGGAACATGATGAGATGAGATGAGATGACAGCTTATAAGAAACAGTGCTTGCCTTTTGGCATCTTGTTTCTATCTCTGTTATAAGCTGTTACTTTATAAATATTTTATATTTTACATTCATTATGTATTACCATTCTGAATACATTTGCATATCTGATGCATTGCAGGGGGAGTATTGTATTTCCAATCATCATGTTTTCCACGCCTCTCTTCTCATTACATGACCAAAGAGTGATGTTTATCTCTATCGCACATTTGTATGTATTGTTTTTTTCATTAGCTTTTTCCAGTTAATTGTTGCTAGTAACTCTGGCAGTCCTAGGTATTTGCAACAGCATTATGCATTATCATTATAAATACATTTGTATATCTAATGCATTGCAGGGGAGGAATGTATTCAGTGGTCTCAGGCTCCATAACTGAGCTAGACAAAATGAACTTAGATGCCAAGCTGTGTGCAGTTAATGGCTTGATGAATGCACAACAACATGGCCACAGTCTGACTTCAAAACAGTGTCAAGTAAGTTACTAGCTTCTGTTTTATTGTCACAACTATAGCCTGTGCTCAGTTAGTCAGCTGATGGTGTCCGTCTCTAACTTGAAATGCACCAGCTGAAATTGAATTTAGAACATTATTTGGGGGTTTCCTCGATGAAATGGTCGATGAAATCAAGGATCAGTGGTCGGCATGGGCAAATGGAAAAGAATTTGCATTCTTAAACATCTGATGTGCTGATGCCAAGGTGTGGGGTTGGACTGAAATGTTGTCTTCTCGTCCTTGGCTTGGGGATGTAAATAGCAAGTACCTCTGAACTCGGAGTGGGTTCGTCTGATGGCGAGGGACACTGGTAACAGGAAAAACTCATCCACATGCATAATTCAGTCCAGTGCTACCAGACGTAGTGTGAATGAACTACGCTTGAGTTCAAAGTCAGCGAGAACATAAAAAAAAGTTAGTTAGTTAGTCGACAGATCATCCTCGTTGCACATCGAACCATTCAGTCCATAAGTGCTCGGATCCCCTCCTCAGCAAATCCCGCAGCGTGTAGTGGCTAACGACGCCAGTTCTGTGTTGGTTTATCAATCTTCTTTGGCTTCCTGCGTAGTGTTCTTGTTTGGCCACCCCTCTTTTAATTTTCTGCTCTCGCAGTCTGGCCATGGTTGTAGATTCACAGTCATCACTTGGTTCTCGCAAAAGTCTCACTTCACGTAGAGCATTCAGAATGTCAGCCTGGTCCATGGCGCGTCCGCCCTCCACAGTAGGCTCACCTGCGAGCTTGTCAGCCCGCTCATTTCCTTGTACTCCCGCATGCCCTGGCACGAAGATGAAACTAATCTTTGCCAGCCGAGACTGCTTCAGAGGCAGCAACCATTCTCTTCGGATCGACCCCTCCTCTATCCTCGTTGGCGTTTTTATAAAAAAAAGGATGGACATTACACATGGGACATTCCCACATGTGCACTATCTGTTTCTTCAGTGGCTAACAAAGAGTTTCCTTGTTGATGGTACCAATTGCAGCTTCTTGAATGTCAGCTGTGTGTTTTTTGACCGTCGTGAGTATAGTCAAGACCCTTTGAATCAGATCGGTCCTGTGGCGAAGAGGATATGGACACAGTTCGTAATCCCGCAAACCGTGCTTGAAACACAGCTGCTGGCGATTTGGCAGCAGACCGCCTTGCGTTGGGGTTTTTATAAAATGGTATGGGTGCTGGTTGTTCAGAAAGCAATGGCAAACTACTGGAATGTAAACTTGCCAAGAGATCACAAACAGCTGAAAACTGCTGGGGTTGACTGTGATGTCCTGTAAAGGATATACAACTAGCTTTTTTAAACTTTAAATCAGGGCCAGACTGGTATGTAAATTCCTGCGCCACATTTGATCATTTGCTGTTGAGAATGCAAATGCATTTTGAAACTTAGGTCTAAGGATTTGGCAGTCAAGTTATTTGTGTAGTGAAGTTTGGCATGTGTTTCTGGGAGCCCGGAGGGAAAGTAAAGAATCGTAAAATGATAACCTCCTCTGCAGTAACTTAAGAGGGTTGGTGTGGTGTGAGACTGGTTACTTCATACCATAAAAGTTTCTTAAAAGTCGACAGGGTCGACTTCATTGCACCGGGTTATATCCCATATGGCTCAGTCTCTTTCTGCAGCGCAGAATGCATCACACAAAACATGAACTCCATAGCTCCAGTGATGACCCCTGGAGTCTTCGAAAAAATTCACTCGTGAACCGAAGGACGCGGCCCGGAATCAAACCCACAACTTTCGGAGCTCGAGTCAGACGGCTTGATTACTTCACCACGGAAACTCCCAACTGAGCCATAGAAATATTTAGCTAAAGGTCCAGTCAAGCATTCACTGGTCAACCAAGGGCTTGGCTTGTAGGACAGTACTCCACTATGTGTCTTAAAGACAGAAGAAGAAAGAAGTAGTTTGATGAAGGTCTTGAGAAGGTGCCACCCTGGGAAGGTAACCCACCAGCAAGTGCCCGAAGAAGTAGGATGTGTCGGCCGAAAGATGAAAATATTGCAGCTCTGCAGTAAACAGGCACAACACAATTACATCTAAAACAACATTCTGGATGAACACAGAAGAAGAAGAAGAAGAAGAAGAAGAAGAAGAAGAAGAAGAAGAAGAAGAAGAAGAAGAAGAAGAAGAAGTTTAGATTAGTTTAGTTGATGGATCAACATCATGGCACACGGGTGCAACCCATAAGTGCTCCGTTCTCCTCCTAACTCAAACCTGAGTCTGGAGAAACTCAGCTCAGTGCACGAACTCCGTAGCACTGCTGAGGATCCTGAAATACTTTGGGTAGATTTTTAACTTGAAATTTTGCCCGGGCAGCGCCGTTACGCTACTCTTTTTTGATTTCCGACTGCCAAGGGATTTTTTTACGTGCGCAACAATACACACGGGCATCCGATCTCACTACCCAGAGACCAGGGGAAATTTTATTACTAGAAGTCCACGAGAAAAAAAATCCCGGTCCTCACCGGGGCTTGAACCCGAGACCTCCAGCACTCGAGGCGGACACCATACCACGAGACCACGCAGCCCCCTAGGAAGAAGAAGAAGAAGAAGAAGAGGAAGAAGAAGAAGAAGGTCTCAATATCTCTTGAAGAGTTACGGCCTGCAGACAGTTGGCTGGTATAGTAATTTTAGTCAGTCCCTTACTGACACATCAGGCGCCCAGGGATTTATATACGTTGCTGGGAAACCAGAGGTAGTCTACTGTGTGATGGCCTGTGCATGGATGAAATACTGTTTGGTGCTATAGATATCTGGTTGTGCGAGTTGTCATATGCTTGTCTCAAAGATAGAGCTGTGCATGTCTATATTTATATATATAGACACATGAAAACCATAGAGACAGCTATTTAAGAAGTAGATGAAAACTATAAATTGAATAGGGAAATTAGACATAGACAGTCTTTGAACATATTATTTGTATAAATAAACTTGACAACTTAATGCCAGTTGACAGACACTTGATGGAAAAAGTGCAGGGATAGAGAGATAAATAAATACCTTGAGGGCTTGGTCACGTGGCACAAAGAAGACAAAAACACAGACCTGGCCTCTAGTGATGGTGTGAAATGAGGAAACATGCCCACCCACACTAATTGACATGGCACATGATGATGATGATAATTATCAACTATTGCATTGTTGCATATAAAGTAGTTCATTTATCACGCTTACCTAGATGTAACAATGTCATATGATGAAACTGACTGGCTCACAAAATCGGTCAAGATACACATAGGTTACACAGTTGTACTTTAATAACTGGCTGGTTTTACGGAGTCCCATGCAGAGCTTCTATTACATGTCCACATACACCGGGGATGACTGTGTAACATCACAGGCCTGGTCCAAACTTGCAGAGATTGTCAGAGTTAGTGGACACTCAGAGATGCAGTAGAGCTCTCCTGCTGGCCTGATGGTCCAGACTTGTAGAGATTGTCAGAGGTAGTGACACTGACACTTAGAGATGAAGTAGAACTCTCCTGCTGGCCCGGTGGTCATGGGTTGAAATCATTGATGTGGATTTAAAATAAATAATGACCTGGATTTCTAGGTTGACCCAGGCTTAAATGGGTAACTGGGAATGGCTTGGGAAGTAAAGGTTGCCGGCGTGCATTGAAGACAACAATGTGCAGACTGAAGACAGCAATGTGCAGACTGAAGACAACAATATGCAGACTGAAGACAACAATGTGCTGACTGAAGACAACAATATGCTGACTGAAAACAATGTGCTGACTGAAGACAATAATGTGCTGACTGAAGACAACAATGTGCTGACTGGAGACAACAATGTGCAAACTGAAGACAACAATGTGCTGACTGAAGACAACAATATGCAGACTGAAGACAACAATATGCAGACTGAAGACAGCAATATGCAGACTGAAGACAATAATATGCAGACTGAAGACAATAATATGCAGACTGAAGACAACAATGTGCAGACTGAAGACAACAATGTGCTGACTGAAGACAACAATATGCAGACTGGAGACAACAATGTGCAGACTGAAGACGACAATATACAGACTGAAGACAATAATATGCAGACTGAAGACAACAATGTGCTGACTGAAGACAACAATATGCAGACTGAAGACAACAATATGCTGACTGAAGACAACAATATTCAGACTGAAGACAACAATATGCAGACTGAAGACAACAATATGCTGACTGAAGACAATAATATGCAGACTGAAGACAACAATGTGCTGACTGAAGACAACAATATGCAGACTGAAGACAACAATATGCAGACTGAAGACAACAATGTGCTGACTGAAGACAACAATGTGCTGACTGAAGACAACAATATGCAGACTGAAGACAACAATATGCTGACTGAAGACAACAATATGCAGACTGAAGACAACAATATGCAGACTGAAGACAACAATGTGCTGACTGAAGACAACAATGTGCTGACTGGAGACAACAATGTGCTGACTGAAGACAACAATATGCTGACTGAAAACAATGTGCTGACTGAAGACAATAATGTGCTGACTGAAGACAACAATGTGCTGACTGGAGACAACAATGTGCAAACTGAAGACAACAATGTGCTGACTGAAGACAACAATATGCAGACTGAAGACAACAATATGCAGACTGAAGACAACAATATGCAGACTGAAGACAACAATATGCAGACTGAAGACAATAATATGCAGACTGAAGACAATAATATGCAGACTGAAGACAACAATGTGCAGACTGAAGACAACAATGTGCTGACTGAAGACAACAATATGCAGACTGGAGACAACAATGTGCTGACTGAAGACAACAATATGCAGACTGAAGACAACAATGTGCTGACTGAAGACAACAATGTGCAGACTGAAGACGACAATATGCTGACTGAAGACAATAATGTGCAGACTGAAGACAATAATGTGCAGACTGAAGACAACAATATGTAGACTGAAGACAACAATGTGCTGACTGAAGACAACAATGTGCAGACTGGAGACAACAATGTGCTGACTGAAGACAACAATATGCAGACTGAAGACAACAATGTGCTGACTGAAGACAACAATGTGCAGACTGAAGACGACAATATGCTGACTGAAGACAATAATGTGCAGACTGAAGACAATAATGTGCAGACTGAAGACAACAATATGTAGACTGAAGACAACAATGTGCTGACTGAAGACAACAATATTCAGACTGAAGACAGCAATATGCAGACTAAAGACAACAATATGCAGACTGAAGACAACAATATGCAGACTGAAGACAGCAATATGCAGACTAAAGACACAAAATACGAACAGGAACTAGTGCAACGTGTTGATAACTGGGACGAGTTAGATGTGTACCAACCCACCTGCGATTGGGGCCATTTGGGTGTATTTATACTCTTCTCTATTTGCTGAAGCCATGACTGAATCACCAGAAAATGAGAAGTAGATTCTGAGCTTTAATAGAACACGATTACAAGAAACAAAATAAATGTTACAGCCAAAGTCTTCATCATCACAGAATAAACAAACAGAAATCGACACAACTATATGAAAAACACTACATGAAAAAACAAAAGTTACTTATCTGTATCTTTGTTGTGGCTAGATACATTGAGGAAGTCTGAACACTTATGTGCATGTCCCAAGTGCTGTAACTTTCTATTAACCTATAACCAATTAACTCTCTATGTCCCAGTTGTGTTAAAAAATCAGTCTGATGCATACGGTTTTTCATTGAACCTGTTTTCCTTAATTCCTTCTGTCCGGTTAAATTATTACGTTAACTCACTCCATCATTGTTTTTATTTTAACTTATTTTGATCCTGGTTATTTTTACTCACTATGCCCCAGTTGTTTATATAAAAAAAATTCAGTTATCTTGGAACATTTGTAACATCGGATGGAAGATGCTGAATTTTTATTTTGGCACTTACCTGCTTTGAACTCAATCGTAGTCCATACACACTACTTCTAGTAGCCCTGGACAGAAATTTGCGTGTGGATTAGCTTTCCCTTTTACCAGTGTCCCTCACCATCAAGCGAACACACTCCGAGTTCAGAGGTACTTGCAGTTTATGTCCCCAAGTCAAGGACAAGAAGTCAACATTTTAGTCCAATTGACCGGTGTAGGAGTTGAACCCGCTACCTCAGCATCAACACACCGGATGTTTCAGAACGAGAGCTTTTATCCATTCGCCATGCTGACCTCTGGAAGCCATTATTATTACAAGAATTGCCCTGGTAACAATCGCCCATTGCAAGACGAACAGCATAACAATAGAAAGTTGTCAGTTACAGTGGGAGAAACAGTGTTCAAGCACTATGGAGAATCTATACTATTATATGCATGTGAACCTCTGAAGTCGGAGTGGGTTTCCCTACAGGTGAGGGACACTGTTAATAGGGAAAGCTAATCCACATGCAAAATTCAGTCCAGCACAACTAGAAGTAGTGTGTGTGGACTACGCTTGAGTTCAAAGCGAGCTAGCGCCAAAAAAAATGCATGTAAAAAATGGACAATAAGCAAAACAAGCTAAGACTCTCATCATCATCATGTGCCGTGCTGATAAGCTTGGGTGGTCATGTTTCACCATCTTACACGATCACCAGAGTCGTGGATCAGCTCTGTGTTCTTGTCTCGACCATATCTCGTGGCCAAGCCATCCAGTTATTTACTTCTCTGCCTTCCCCTTGTTCTTTTCCCCTTGGTCTTGCCAGTTGTCACCAAGTTCTCCAATTTATTTCTTCTTATAAGATGTATACTGGCAGTGGAAATGTGGTTTGTGAGGAAAGTGCAGAGAATACCATAAACAGAAATGAAAACCAATGAGACATCGAGAAATTAGACGTTGACAGTTTTTGAGAATATTATGAATATAAATAACTTGAAAACTTAGTGATAGTTGACAAACACTTGATGGGAGAAGTGCAGGGATAAAGAGATAAATCCCTCAAGGGCTTGGCCACGTGGCATAAACAGGACAAAAACACAGACCTGGTTTGAGACTTTAGTGATGGTGTGAAATGGGAAAACCCGCTTATTGACATAGCACATGATGAAGATGGTATTGATCAACTATTGTGTTGTTGTATATAAAGTAGTTCATTTATCACGCTTTAGTGGAAATAACAATTGTCTAATATCAGCAAGTGCAGAGAACTGGAACGTCATGTAAAACAGTTTCATATGAATGTATGCACACCAGATGGTTTAGATGTGTTGTTAATTCTGGCCAGATACACTTTAAGCAATATGATTTTATGTTCACGCCAGGTTAGTAATGACGTGTTTCTTTCTCACATAAATTCAGTGTTGTCATTGGCGATGGGTAGAAAGGTCATCATATTTTGGGGTCAGAAGTTAATCTTGTCATTTGGGGTCAGGTGAAGATCTTGTCATTGGGGTCAGGAGCTATGTTTGTCATTTGGGGTCAGATGAAGATCTTGTCATTGGGGTCAAGAGCTAGGTTTATCATTTGGGTTCACATGAAGATCTTGTCATTGGGGTCAGTTGAAGATCTTGTAATTGGGGTCAGTTGAAGATCTTGTCATTGGGGTCAGTTGAAGATCTTGTCATTGGGGTCAGGAGCTAAGTTTGTCATTTGGGGTCAGATGAAGATCTTGTCATTGGGGTCAAGAGCTAGGTTTATCATTTGGGGTCAGGGATAAGTCTTGTCAATGGGGTCAGGGCTGGGCATGTGAAGGTGTTTACTAGTTTCACAACTTTATTATCAGATCATCAGAATTTCATTCTTATCATAGTGTTAGTCTTATCATCAAACTTTCAATCATGTCATCAAATTATCAATCATGTCATCAAACTTTCACTTTTTCTTACCAAATTATCAATCTTAAGTCAGCATGGCCGAATGGATAAGAAAGCATGTTCTTAAACATCAGGTCTGCTGATGCCGAGGTAAGGGGTTCAACACTCGACAGTTGGACTAAAATGCTGACCAATCGTCCTTGACTTTGGGACGCAAATTACAAGTACCTCTGAAGTCGGAGTGGGTTTGCCTGATGGCGAGGGACACTGTTAATAAGAAAAGCTCATCCACATGCAAAACTCAGTCCAGTACTACTAGAAATAGTGTGTATGCACTATGCTTTCATTCATTCAAAGTGAGTGAGCGCCAAAAATAAATCTTATCATCAAGCTATCAACCTTGTCTTCAAACTTTCAATTTTTTCTGAGCAAACTATCAATCTTATCAGATTTCAAGTCCAATCATCAAACTGTCAATCTTATCATCAAACTATCACACTTTAAGTTTTTCTTACCAAACTATAAATCTCTTCATCAGACTGTCAATTTTATCATCAAACTATCAGTCTTCTCAGCAAACTGTCAGTCTTATTATCAAACTATCAATCTTATCATCAAACTATCAGTCTTATCATCAAAACTATCAATCTTATCATCAAACTATCAGTCTTGTCATCAAACTATCAATCTTATCATCACACTGATAATCTTATCCTCAAACTTTTAATCTTATCATCAAACTATTAACTGATTCAATGCTGAAAGGATAATATATTGCCAAATGTGACCGCCTATTTAGACAGAAGGCCAGTATATCACCTTTCTAGAGTCATCGTGTAATTTATATTGTTTCATATCTTCTGCATTTTCTATGCTCATTGAACGGAGATTCCCATTATGATACTTGTTAATTTGATTGTGTATCATGTTTGGTCCAAACATACTTTTTGTTTGGCACTGAATCCGTTAACCTTATCATCAAAATGTCAGTCTTGTCATCCAACTATCAATCTTATAATACAACTATCAATTTTATCATCAAACTATTAATCCTGTCATCAAACTATCTGTCTTATCATAAACTATTAATATTATCCTCAAACTATCAATCTTATCATAAACTATTAATATTATCCTCAAACTATCAATCTTATCATCAAACTATTAATCTTATCATCAAACTATCAATCTTATCAACAAACTGTTAATTTTATCATTAAACTATTAGGCTTGTCATCAAACTGTCAATCGTATCATCAAACTCTCAATCTGATCAAATTCATCAAATCAGTGACCCCATCAAATCATCAAACTATCAATCTTATTATCAAACTATCAATCTCATTGTTAGACTATCAGTCTGGGTAGTGAGGTAATATACTTAGCCTTCTTGGATATATGTGGAAAAACAGGAGGGCCCTTTGCAAGATGTGCAAGTTAAAAATCCCATGTCACTTGGATATGGTGGGAAACAGGAGGGTCCTTTGCAAAATGTGCAAGTTAGCAATCCCATGGCACTTGGAAATGGTGGAAAACAGGAGGGTCCTTTGCAAAATGTGCAAGTTAGCAATCCCATGGCACTTGGAAATGGTGGAAAACAGGAGGGTCCTTTGCAAAATGTGCAAGTTAGCAATCCCATGGCACTTGGAAATGGTGGAAAAAGAGGAGGGCCCTTTGCAAGATGTACAAGTTAAGAACCCCATGGCACTTGGATATGGGTGTAAAAAGAGGAGGGCCCTCTGCATAATGTGCAAGTTAAGAATCCCATGGCACTTAGATATGGGTGGAAAAATAGGAGGGACCTCTGCAAGATGTGCAAGTTAAGAATCCCATGACACATGGAAATCACAAACAATAGGCAGTAAGGCTGCTGCCCTGACCAACATTTTTAAGAAAATAAAAATCTACCCATGGGTAGATAGAAGTCAAATGGGTAGAAAGAAGCAAATTTTACACAAATGAATGACAGAGTCAGACACACAGACCTTTGGGATGCATAACAAGGTGTGATACACTTCCTTTGAAAGAAGAGTGAAGAAGATGAAGAGCATAATTCTCAATATGATGCTATGCCCTTCTATGCTTTGCTATCACTTGAACTCCTTTCTTGTCTTTCCCATATATCTTTGTCAACATCCGTCTTTTCCTTGTGTTTCTAGTCTCCGTATCTTTTTTGCCTTGTGGATTCCAGGTGCAGGAATTTCTAGTTATGCTACTGTTTGCTCTTTTTAAGTGTGTGTCCAATCCAGCACCACTGTTGTTTACCCGGCACTTGACTCTTAGAATCTGTTTGGTTCTCTAAAATCTGCCTAGTTCTCTTCATTAGCACCACAGTTGTGATTTTGTTATTCCATTTTAATCTTTCTATTCTACTCAATCATTTGTTACACAATGTTTGTAAGTTATTAGAAATTGTGTTTTTCTGTACCATTCTCCATGTTTCTGTGCCATTCTCCATGTTACTGTGCCATTCTCTGTGTTACTGTGCCATTCTCCATGTTACTGTGCCATTCTCCATGTTACTGTGCCATTCTCCATGGTTATGTACCATTCTCCATGTTTATGTGCCATTCTCCATGGTTATGTACCATTCTCCATGTTTCTGTGCCATTCTCCATGTTTCTGTGCCATTCTCCATGTTTATGTACCATTCTCCATGTTTCTGTGCCATTCTCCATGGTTATGTGCTATTCACCATGTTTATGTGCCATTCTCCATGTTTCTGTGCCATTCTCCATGTTTATGTGCCATTCTCCATGTTGCTGTGCCATTCTCCATATTACTGTACCATTCTCCATGTTTACGTGCCATTCTCCATGTAACTGTACCATTCTCCATGGTTATGTGTCATTCTCCATGTTTCTGTGCCATTCTCCATGTTTCTGTGCCATTCTCCATGTTTATGTGCCATTCTTCATGTTACTGTACCATTCTCCATGTTACTGTACCATTCTCCATTTTCTGTGCCATTCTCCATGTTACTGTACCATTATCCATGTTACTGTGCCATTCTCCATGTTTCTGTACCATTCTCCATGTTTCTATCCCATTCTCCATGTTTCTGTGCCATTCTCTATGTTACTGTACCATTCTCCATGTTTATGTACCATTCTCTATGTTTATGTACCATTCTCCATGTTTCTGTGCCATTCTCCATGTTTCTGTGCCATTCTCCATATTTATGTGCCATTCTCCGTGTTACTGTACCATTCTCCATGTTTCTGTGCCATTCTCCATGTTTCTGTCCCATTCTCCATGTTTCTGTCCCATTCTCCATGTTTCTGTCCCATTCTCCATGCTTCTGTGCCATTCTCCATGTTTCTGTGCCATTCTCTATGTTTCTGTGCCATTCTCCATGTTTCTGTACCATTCTCCTTGTTACTGTGCCATTCTCCATGTTTCTGTACCATTCTCCATGTTTATGTACCATTCTCCATGTTTCTGTACCATTCTCCTTGTTACTGTGCCATTCTCCATGTTTATGTGCCATTCTCCTTGTTACTGTGCCATTCTCCATGTTTCTGTGCCATTCTCCATGTTTCTGTGCCATTCTCCATGTTTATGTACCATTCTCCATGTTACTGTGCCATTCTCCTTGTTTCTGTGCCATTCTCCATGTTGCTGTCCCATTCTCCATGTTTCTGTCCCATTCTCCATGTTTCTGTGCCATTCTCTATGTTTCTGTGCCATTCTCCATGTTTCTGTACCATTCTCCTTGTTACTGTGCCATTCTCCATGTTTATGTACCATTCTCCATGTTTCTGTACCATTCTCCTTGTTACTGTGCCATTCTCCATGGTTATGTACCATTCTCCATGTTACTGTGCCATTCTCCATGTTTCTGTGCCATTCTCCATGTTTATGTGCCATTCTCCTTGTTACTGTGCCATTCTCCATGTTTCTGTGCCATTCTCCATGTTTCTGTGCCATTCTCCATGTTTCTGTACCATTCTCCATGTTGCTGTACCATTCTCCATGTTTCTGTGCCATTCTCCATGTTGCTGTACCATTCTCCATGTTACTGTGCCATTCTCCATGTTTCTGTGCCATTCTCCATGTTGCTGTACCATTCTCCATGTTTCTGTACCATTCTCCATGTTGCTGTACCATTCTCCATGTTTCTGTGCCATTCTCCATGTTGCTGTACCATTCTCCATGTTGCTGTACCATTCTCCATGTTGCTGTACCATTCTCCATGTTACTGTGCCATTCTCCATGTTTCTGTGCCATTCTCCATGTTTCTGTGCCATTCTCCATGTTTCTGATGCCAGTTAAATTGTTCATTGCTAATCAGTTGACTTGTTTTTAATCTGTAATCCACAATCTTTGTAAGCTATTAGAAATGGTTTTTCTCTGTGTCATTCTCTGTGTTTCTAATGTGCATTGCGTTGCTTATTGATAATCTGTTGACTTTTTCATCTGTTCTCCACAGACCTCAGCAATGGAAGCTACAACCCAAACAGAGGAGTATCCATTTATTTTGAGGCAGGCTTGGCTTCCTCCAGGCTTGCATCCCTCAGAGGCAGACATCTCTGCCCAGTGTGACTTTCATACCAGTGATATTTCAGCTTCTGCCCACATGCCTTCACACGGGCAGGAGAAAGGTTCTGTCCAAGATAGCACTCAGCCTGACCAGAACGACAATCAGAAAGGATTTCATTTTCATCTGGATAAGAAGAACTGTCAGAATGGTTTCAACTGTTATCAAGAGCAGAATGTCAAGATCGGCTCAGCAAAAAGAAACCTTGTTCTGTCAAACTACCTCATAGCATTACGGCCGTGGTCATTCACTGTTTCCATCATTCCTGTTGCATTAGGAAGCTGCCTGGCGTACAAGTTCCTGGGCGTGTTTGATTTGTACATATTCATCACCACCATTTTTACAGCAGTGTGTGTGCATGCCGCAGGCAACCTTGTCAATAGTTACTTTGATTTCATGCGAGGCATCGACAACAAGAAGAGTGACGACCGGACTCTGGTGGACAACATATTATTGCCCAATGATGTTGTTACACTTGGGGCATTGTTCTACGTTTCTGGCTGTGTTGGGTTTTTGGTTCTGAATTGTATTTCTTTGGCCAGAATGGAACATCTAGCTCTGATCTATTTCTGTGGCTTGTCAAGCAGTTTTTTTTATACTGGAGGTTTGGGACTAAAATATATAGCTCTTGGAGATATAATTATTGTGTTAACGTTTGGGCCTGTAGCTGTGGTATTCTCACACCTAAGCCAGACTGGACAGCTGTCCTTTGTTCCTTTGATCTATGCCATACCCCTTGCCCTCAACACAGAGGCCATTCTCCACAGTAACAACTCTCGAGACATGGACAGTGACCGCCAAGCTGGCATGTTGACTTTGGCTATACTTCTAGGTAAAACTGGCTCATATTGCTTGTTCTGTTTACTGCTCTTTGTTCCTTACTTGATCTTTCTGATAGTAGGAATTCATTACTCTATTTGGATGTTACTTCCAGCTGTATCCATACTCCTGGCGTTTCCTCTGGAGAAGAGTTTTCGAAGAGGGCATTTAGAAATGTTGCCGCATGAAGTAGCTAGACTGAACTTAATCATGGGTATTTTGTATATCATTGCTGTATATCTTGCACACCCACTGTCTCTGCCTTCTTTAACTCCTGTAGTTTCCTGATTTGTTGTCATCCATTTACTTGTCTAGTGCAGACACTTTCCCTATAACAGTCTTTCTCAATAATTTATTTGACTGCTGTTGTTTCCTGGGTGTCTATAAAGAAGGTAGTTTGCCATTGCTTTCATTCTTGGCAGTGACCATACTGGTAATTTACTGTAGCCATTGAAAGATCCTGTCTTACATCGTGAATTTGAGACCATAATGAACTACCTGTTGCATGCTCTCAAGTTCAGTCATCCACCTTCTCGCATGTCTCCACATTACCCTGTTTGGGGTACTCCACCTTGCTCAAGGGTGTTCCCTAGGCTCACAAAGGGAAGGAAGTGCTTTGTCTCTTCTCTGATGTAGGATATCCCCTACGTCGCCACCCCTAATGCATCATCATCATCATCATGTGCCATGACGATCAGCATGGGTGGTAATGTTTCGCCATCTCACACGACTACCAGAGGTATGGATCAGCTCTGTGTTTCAGTCTCGATTATGCCGTGTGGCCCAGCCATCTAGATATTAACCTCTCAGACTTCCTCTTCAATCTTGCCAGTTGTCACCAAGTTCTCCAGTCGATCTCATCTCATTACATGCCCTAAACATCTTGACCGTCTACATCTAATTTCTATATTCAATTTACGGTTTTAATTTGTTTTTTGTAGGACTTGCTCATTGATTTTTTCTGTCTTACCCCTAATTACTTGACCTATATCCCGTGTGTTGCCGGGGCCCATAAGGGAAGCAAAGAATAGCAACACTGCAGCCTACCACGCATGTCGTAAGAGGCGACTAAGGAGGCTATGGTTCCGTCGCCCTGCTACTGAGTGAGTGCGTGGCGCGACACTGTGAGCTGTGAGTTTCGTGTGAAATGCTTTTGAATCTGCCCAAGGTCTTTTGGAACGTGACTGCATGTTCGGAGCGATGGCAGATGGCTATGTCCCAGAGTTTACCGGTTTTTGCCTTATGCAGAAATGCGTGGCTGCTGGGCTTCTGGTTGACTGCCACTGCCATTGACGATGAACTGTATTTCGTGGACTGTGTGGGTGAACATCTAGGAAACATCCAGATGGGAAAATGACTGCCGATTCCATCAGAAATGAACTGGGTGCTTTGTGGGGGACTATTGTGTTGACATTCTGGTGGCGGCATTATGCACAGTGTATCTGTGCGGGCTGTTATTTGTCGAGACTCCTGTCTTTTCCACTTTTCACATTGGGCAGTGGGGAGCGTTTTGTGTGATATTCACTGGCACAGGAATGGAGCATAATGGGGATGACCCGTTGCTGTGAAGTTGGAACTGCGACTAACTAACTAACTACTTGACCTATAATGTTTAGTTATGTTAAATATTATAGTAGTGCATATAATCACAATGAAACATGTAATTGTAGTAACATTTCAGAAACTTGTTTTCTCCCATTTTCGGAACCTCTTACTCTAGCACACAAAACATATCATCATCAAGTGCCCTGCCAGTTGGCATTAGCGTTCATGGCTCTCCACTGATCTCGTTCTTCGGTGTTCTAGATCACCTCTGCTGATGATATTCCTCCATGCCACCGTCTCAATAAATCCACCATTGTTTCTCTTGGTCTGCCTCTCTTCCCCTTGATCTTTCCAGTCATCACGATATTCTCAAATTCCTCTCTTCTCATCACACGACCAAAGAATACTGTTTGTCTCTTTCTTATTGCACATAATGTTATAGTTTCATTAGCCTCTTTCAGGCACTCTTAACATAACATAATCACAGCTTATAAATTTAACAGTTTGTCCCAGGTTTCTCCAGTCACCATACAGTTTGTCCATCTGTAGGGTTGAGCTCAACAGAGCCATTGTTTTGCATCTCTAATGGAGTCATCATTTGGAGATATTCCACTGATTGTTTGCCATTCTATATCAATAGACATTTGTTTCCAAAATAAATGAATAGATGACATTGAGCTGAGTTGAGTCAAGAACCGAAATCACAACACTTGGGACATTCGTATACGTACTTTGACCTCATCTTCAACAGCCAACGAAGATTCCCAATACTGATGGTATCAGTAGCAGTCCGTGTCTGTCTGGCCTTTCCTCAGAGTTTTGAGTGTCCGCCAGATCCTCTGGTCATCATTCCCTGCAGCCCCATTCTCTCGAAGCCGTGATGACCTGCCTATTCTTCTGTATTATACACACGATTAGAAAGGGTCCTGAACACCATCCATCCATCATGTGCCATGCCGGTGAGCGTGGGCGGCCCTGAACGCACATCTCCCTTATCATGCACAAAACTCAGCCACAGGGTGCAGACCAGCCAGTCTGTCCGCCTGCTCATTTCCCACCACACCAGCATGTCCCGAGGAAACAAATCCAACCAAATGCTCTCTATTTCTGCTTGTTGAATGGAAGCCTGCCACTCTGCCTGAAACAGAGAATAGATGATGTTTGGTTCTGAAATGGTTACTTGTCAGTCTGATGATGGCTGCTTGATTACCTCTTGGTAATGATAGCCGGTCTCCGTGGCGATGGCGTTGCGGACGCGATTCGTAATGCCACTTACCCGCGTCTGAAACACAGCGGCGACCAATTTGGCAGCAGATCATGTTGTCCTGGTTTTAACGTGTTGGTATGGGAGCCGGTCGTTCAGAAAGCAATGGCAAACCACTGAATGTAAAAAACTTGCCAAGACATCAACAACGGCAGTAAAATGCTGGTGTTGACTGCAACGTCCTGTAAAGGATATGCAACTTTTAAAAGAAGATGAAAGGTATGATTATGATGTGTTTGTCGCAGGAAATGTCATTCTTTATCTTATATCTTCTTTTATTTGTTTTTATTTGTGTAAAGGGCTATGTCCATTGTATATAAATATCTCCACATCCCCTCAGTAACAAAAACAAACAGAAGTAGACCATTGCCCATCATCACCATGAAGCAGTCCTTTAAAGCTCATTGCTCTCATCATGGCCTGTGGAAAATGTTCTTGATCTCTTGCTATTCCTTCTGTCTCATGTCCAAGGTGTCTGCAATGATCTGTGTCCATATTTGTCTTACTCATCTTCTTTTGTTCACATTAAATTTGTCTATATCTACAGTGTTATCTTTATTAGTTCACTCAGTGGTCCATAGTGATTATCCTCCACTGTTGTTTCTCTAGACCAGAAGATTTGCCTAGAGATGTCATATTTTGGGGAGCCTTGGAGTATTGTCCATCTTTGTGTTGGTCAACTCTTTCCTCGTTCTCCAGGAACCATGCCTTCTTTGATCTCTCTAAGCTGCTGTGACATTTAATACAGTCAAGTAGGTCAGTTTCCAAGACTTAATGCTGTATATGAGCCAGTGTTCACATCTGGTAGAAATCAGTATGTTTTCTTCTTATTGGTCCACAATATTCTGATAACTTGTCTTTAACATTTGAGCTTAAAAGCCTCATATGTCTTCTTTATGAATATTGAGCGGCTCTCACCAGACCTGACACCACAGATTCAGCTAATGGCTTCGGGCGGAGGGGTGCAATTGGAAGGTACACACCTTACCCTAGTGCGAGGAAATGCACCTAAAGACTAAATTTCATGGCAGGGCAGACCAACTCCTAAGCCTTGGTTGGCAACTGGCCTAGGATGTAAGCTCTGACAGGCGGACAGTAAGATTATTGATTTGCTAATCCGGCAGCTTCTTTTGTTCCAGATGTATTGGGGTTACCTTTCCTCTGGAGTAAACTAGACAGGCCGAGAGAGGGTTCATGCTGCATGGGCAACACATGGTCTCTAAATTCAGCCCAGGCTTTGTGTTATGGAGAGGTAAAACTCCATGTTTACAAACTATCGTCTATCAAGATGGTCAGGTGCCAGTCATAGTCAGTCACTCAGTTGATTGCAAAATATTCAATGACTCTCATCCATATGTTGCCACAGGAAAGATGCACGTTCTCAATGGTTTTATTAAACTTGTTTGTTGGTGTCATGCCATAGGTTCTCAATCCTGTTTAACCCCTGCATTGCTGTGGCCTGTCTTCGTAGGCTTCTTTTGAAGCCTCCATTATTGTTGATTTTGGAGCCAAGATATTGAAAAGAAAACCTAACAAGAACAACAACAAAATGTGTGTGGCTCTGATAGGAATCGATTTGTGGTCTTGCCAGTGACGTGTAGTTTGCGCAATGGGTTGAGATACAGGTTGGGTGATATATGTGAACGAACGAATGAACAAATTTTATTTTCAAAGGGTCACAAATTGGGCACGCAGGCCCGTCTTACATTCGCCCCTGAGATGCGACTTGAGCTTTTAATGGAGATATTCATGTTCAATGAAGGTGTGACCAACCAAGCTATTACTCAACCATGGAAATGTTGTGTATTGTGTCATTAAAACTGTATGCCATTGACGTGTTCACCTAGGGTTGTAAGAAACACTAGAATGTGCCATAATCACAGGTCTTTGTATGTAGGAAACACTGAAATAATGTGCCATAATCACATGACTTTTTATGAAACACAAAAATAATGTGCCATAATCACATGACTTTCTCTTTATGAAACTCTAAGATAATGTGGCATAATTACGTAACTTTATCTGCAGTTTCTTGGAAATATTGAATATGGATTTGCTCATCATCATCCAGTGCTGCTTCACATAGTTAAAGGTAGTCCCCTATTAGATACTGCCAAGAGGATATGACGCTTTTGTCTTCATATATTCTAGGCCAGGGGATAATATAATAGGGTGGCCAGCTCCCCTCCTTGTCACTGTTCCCTCCCAGGCAATTCCTTCACAGTTCTGAAAATTGACCGGTGCCCATTTGTATGAAGCATGGGTCAGCCCCAGTGCTGTGCTGGTCAGGGGCAAACAAAGCTGCTTCTGCCGGGGATTGAACCCAGATCACTGTCTTAGCGGGCAAGTGCACAAACCACTCTGCCACCATGGCTCTCCGCATAGAAGGTTGGCAGCAGTGGGTCTCCAGCAGTCTGTGTTCTGTCTCTTGTTGATAGATTCTGTCAGACTGTTTCCTGACCATATCTGGACTTGCTTGTTATTATTATTTTTTCTTTTTGCTCTTGCTTGCTTTGAACTCAAGCGTAGTCTACACTTCTTCTAGTAGTGCTGGCCTGAATTTTGAATGTGGGTTACTTTCCCTATTAATGGTGTCCATTGCCATCAGGTGAACCCACTCCGACTTCAGAGGTATTGTAATTTATGTCCCCAAGTCAAGGACAATAGGTCAACATTTTAGTCCAGCTGTCCGGCCTAGGGGTTGAATCCATTACTATCATACACATGAACCTACAACTATGGAATACGGACAGAATTACGGTCTGATGTGTTTGTTATTTGACCTATGCTGGTTTAATATAAATTATGAGACCTATGGTGCTATCTCAATGGTTTGATACGAATTGTGTCCATAGTCCATAGTTGTAGATTCATGTGTATGATAGACATGACTAATGAAGACACTTATTTTGGAGTGTCTAGTTGGTCATGCGTCGAAGTACACTTGTTCGTGCAGTGAGGTGCTGTCGCCATTTGGAGGTGACAGGTTTGAATCCCGGTCGGTAACTATAGCTTTCAAATTTTACGTTGTCTAATGCGTCCTCTAGTCTCTACTTCTTTCTTCTCCTTCTGTGAGTGCCAAATAATACTACGTGTGTTTATTTATGTAACTGTTTCAGTGGCCTCAACTGGTTTGCCAATTTGATTTCCTGTGTGTAATACGTTGAACTGTATAATAACATTGTCGAATATGCCAGTTTATGTGATACTTGTTCAGAGACGAACAGATAGTAATTGAATTCATTGAATGTAAGATAGTAAAAGACCCAGACTTTCTTCGGCCGGCTGTAATGACGGCCATGTTCCGCACAGGGCCTGCTTCATGCTGGTGGTGGTGGTACTTGTATATGTTTTATGTTGTTTGATGTGCCTTTTGCCATTGTTGATCTCACATATAGCACAGTTTATGATCTATTTTGATGATGATAGATGTAGCCAGCATAATATGTTTTTGCTGCAGTAGCTGCCAAATGGGAAATAAAGAGGGCAATTATGAACAAACAAAGCTAGGAGTATGAGAGAGATGTGTTTTGTCACCGGATCTCTTCTCCCTCTTTAGCGAAGTAATAATGAGAGAGATCAAAGAGAAGCCAGTAATACTAATTGGAGGTTATAATATAAATAATATACGCTGTGCAGATGACACAGTATTGGTGGCAGATACTGCAAAAGATCTACAACAATTGTTGGGCATTGTAGTAATGGAGAGTGCAAAGAAATGACTCTCCTTGAATAATCAAATCAAGAAAATCGTAACAGTGGTGATATAAGAATTTGACACCAAAATGTGAAATGGAAATAGAAGGGGAAATTCATAACCAAGTGGATAATTTTAAATGCCTAGGGGCATTTATAACTTCAGACGGAAGGTGCACAACAGAGATTTGGAGCAGAATATGGCAAGCAAAAGCTGCATTTCAGAAAATGAAAAGTATCTTAATCAATAAGTCACTATCAATGAATGTAAGAAAGAGTGCTGAACTGCTATATAGAACCAGTTTTGCTGTGTGGCAGTGAATCTTGGAATGTAAATAAACAAATTAGGAAGAACTTGGAAGCAACGGAGATATGGTTCCTGAGACAAATGTTGCGAATTCCTTGGACTGCCAGAGTAACTAATGACAATTGACTGAAAGAGGCTAATGAAACTAGAACATTATATACAATAATAAGAAAGAGACAAACAGCTTTCTTTGGTCATGTGATGAGAAGAGAAGCATTTGAGAGCATTGTAACGACTGGAAAGATCGAGGGGAAGAGAGGCAGAAGCAGACCAAGAGAAATTATGCTGGATGGATTTAGACGGTGGCATGGAGGAATATCAGCAGCAGATTTGATCCAAAACAATAAAGACAGATCTGTGGAGAGACATGAAGCCTACGCCGGCTGGAATGGCACTTGATGATGATGAGCTGCTGTTTAAAAAAAGAGGCATAAATAAAGATATAATATGCCATAAAGAACAGGCATAGATAAAGGTGTAATAAGCATTTAAGAAGAAGAAAAATACTCACATTCTACATGTGAACAAGAAGAAAACCCGCTCAACAACAGCATCACATCTTGGAAACTGAAATACTTCGGCCATAATAAACATCAATGGCTGGGGGGGGGGGCAGTGATGGAAGGCGTGGTGTCTGGTAGAGGAGGCTAGGGTCGACCAGGATGAAGTCGGACACAGAACATCGCAATGTCTTGAGGCATGAGGCAGGGTAAATAGCAAGCAAAGAGAAACTGTTGGCTGAGCCATGATGAGAGTGAACATCTACAAATGACCTTCCACATAATGATGAATGTGTATCCTGCAGAAGTATGGCTCATATAGCAGAACAAAGTTACGACAATGTCTTGTGTCATCATCATCATCATTGCTGATGTTCCATTTCATACTTGTCTGCGCCCGTGTGTTGCCGGGACCCATACGGGAGAGCAAAGAATAGTAACACTGTTGCCTACCATGCATGTCGTAAGAGGTGACTAAGGAGGCTATGGTTCCGTTGCTGTGCTACTGAGTGAGTGGCGCGACACTGTGAGCTGTGAGTTTCGTGTGGAATGCTTTTATATCTGTCCGCGGTTGTGTGTAGCGTGAACTGCATGTTTGGAACGATGGTGGCCGGCTATTGCTGGATTGACTGGTTTGCCTTTTCAGCTCACAAGTACATTTTTCAGGAGACTCCTGGGAGTCGCCGCTGGAGGTACAGAGTTCGTTCGTGCTTTGTGCAGCACTTTCGGCGGGTCGTCCTGTGGAAAGAGACAGAGTCATATGGGATAAAACCCGGGTCAATGAAGTCTTTCTGGTGACTGCCATTTCCATCGACGATGAACTGTATTTTTCATGGAGGACTTTTGTGTTGGCATTCTGGCGGCGGCATTATGCACAGTGTACCTGTACGGGCTGTTGGCTTGCCGATACTCCTGTCTGTTCCATTGTTCACTTTTGGCAGTGAGGAACATTTTGTGTGATATTCACTGGCACAGGAACGGAGAAATATGGGGACAACCCATTGCTGTGAAGTTGAACCATGACTAACTAACTAACTAACTTGTCTGTCTTGTGCTGCTGTCTTTAATTAATTCCCTGCGTTTGTATAGATAGATCTATACATTCTAAATAACATATCTTGTGCATTGGTGCCAAATAAAGATGCAGTAATAACTTCATGTTCTTAGTGTTCTCTTCATTCAAGACTATGATGAATGAAAAAAAGAGTGAAAGGTCATTATTATCAAGTGCCTTGCCAGCTGGCATGGATGATCATACCTTTGCATATCTTTTGTTCTCTAGCAAAATGCATCATGTGCTATCTTTCCATGCCAGTTGAGGCTTTCAAAGACTTTATATTGATGCCTTCCTCTCTCTCTGTTTCCACTGATCTCATCGGTTGATCCCAGTTTTTCACTTCTCATAATACAGCCAAATAATGTTGACTGCCTCCTTACGATGTTTGTTACAAGATGTCTGTGTGTCTTAAAGTCTTTTCTGTTTTTGTTTTTTCCCACCATGAAACGAGTTGAGTTTATGTTGTACTGTTTCATCAAGTCTGTGGCTCAGCATAGTTGATTCTGACAAGCATGTTCTCGGGGTTTGCTTTCTCTATCCTTTGACATTCCTGTCTAGCTATAAGGCTTTTGTATCGCTTCATCTGATCCCTGTCTCTGGACCACACCTACATGGATGACTCAATCAGTGGCTGTGCCTCCGTTGCTAGCTCTTGGAGTCATTTAGTTTGTATACTTTGCCCCAATATAAAATTCCATATCTCAGTAACCAACTGAGGGAAAATGATGAGATTTAGCGTATAACCTTATCATTATGTCCACCCAACAAAAAAATTTTGTTCTGGAGATTGTACAGCAGATTTCAAAGTTTACGGATCAGAGATGAAATGCACATTATTAAATGTATTACGTCTTCACAAGGAAAGATTAGCGTTGAATAGTTAATTTTCTCGTGGGACATGGGATTGACCTTATGACAAGAGCCTCGTGTTGTGGAACGGGGCATTACTGTAAAACAAGTTTGTTAGTGAGAAATCACTAGTTTTTCACCAAAACATCAAAGAAATGTCGCCGCTTTCCATGATTTAAGCTGCTTTTGGACCTATCAAAGACATATTCCTTGGGTGGGGGTAAATATAAGACGGCAGGAAAAATTTCACAACGATGCAACAGTTTTCAAAATAATTGATCGTGAATGAAGGCATTCATTTCTGGACAGATTATAGAACAGCCAACCCTTCTGTCACTTCAAGGTGAAGTCACAGCAGCAAAGTCTCATTCATAATATTTAGGTTACTAATTATGGTTGTTCATCATCTCATCTTCTTAACCAGGCATCCTTGCTATGTGTATATCCAGTGCAGGGCAGGAACTTTTCTGTGTTGGAAGTACTGTGGTGTTTGCAATATGCCTCTCACATGTTACATTATGTGCTCGACATCCCCACACTTTGGGTATTCCCATGCGTGCTCGGTCTTCCAATGCAGCAGCCATCTCAAAGTATCCCTACTCACTGCATGAGAATGGAGGTGGAAGCAGTCACAGCGGCATTCTGTTGGTTAGAGGAGACCACTGTAACACACATTGTCTTCATCACGGACTCAAGGAGCATGCTTAGTAAAATGGAGAAAGGAATGTTTCGTGTGGCATGGCTCACCTTGCTTCAGAGGTCACAGATTGTGAGAATTGTATGGATTTTTGCCCTGGACAAGCAAGAGTGCAGGGAATGAACAGGCTGATAGGCTGACAGGGAGTGCACCTCTTGGTGGTAGATTACTTATGGACAAGGGGGAGGTGGTTGTGTGTCTGTGGGACCAGGTGGAGAGACAGACAGAATCCGTATGTGGACAGGATGAGAATGCAGGGGTTCTGGTAGAATCTCAAAATTGAGAGGGAAGACCAGGAGAACTTTCAAGCAGACAGCGGTAGGAACAATTAGTAGTGTGACTTTTTGCTGGCTGTTGAACGATGGGATGGAGCGTGTATGGAAATGGCCTGAGTATAGTGATGTCAGTTCTTAGCTCAACTCAACTATGAGTTATGAGCACTCAGGATATTCCCACAAACGGTTTTCATTTTTTGCTTGTAGAGCTTATTGGATTTTCGGTCTTTATCAACAAACAACAAAAAACGAAAAGGTAAACAATATATAAAACATGAACAACATAAATTCCCTGAATGACTGTCCAATTCCAATCCATTAGAATGGGATATATTTCAAACAAAATACTTTTTACTGGTTCGTTCTGGTTGATCCATTGATAAAGACTTCGGTTGCGCCTTCACTATATCTGTGTGTGTGTTCTTCCATCCGTCTAGCTTCTCTTCATATTTTGCAATTGTCCAGTAATGTGTACGAAAACAATTTCAGCTTTGTATATTAATACCTTTTTAATGCCTCAAAAACAATATATAGATATATATTCTGACAAACAAGGGCAGTCATAATTAAAATAGTTGTTCTCCAAAAGGGATGACATTATTGAGCAAATGGAAACATGGTTGCTATCTTCTTTGATAGCCAGCACTTGTATCTGTGTACAAATACATGATAGCCAGCACTTGTATCTGTGTACAAATACATGATAGCCAGCACTTGTATCTGTGTACAAATACATGATAGCCAGCACTTGTATCTGTGTACAAATACATGATAGCCAGCACTTGTATCTGTGTACAAATACATGATAGCCAGCACTTGTATCTGTGTACAAATACATGATAGCCAGCACTTGTATCTGAGTACAAATACATGATAGCCAGCACTTGTATCTGTGTACAAATACATGATAGCCAGCACTTGTATCTGTGTACAAATACATGATAGCCAGCACTTGTATCTGAGTACAAATACATGATAGCCAGCACTTGTATCTGTGTACAAATACATGATAGCCAGCACTTGTATCTGTGTACAAATACATGATAGCCAGCACTTGTATCTGTGTACAAATACATGATAGCCAGCACTTGTATCTGTGTACAAATACATGACAGCCAGCACTTGTATCTGTGTACAAATACATGACAGCCAGCACTTGTATCTGTGTACAAATACATGATAGCCAGCACTTGTATCTGTGTACAAATACATGACAGCCAGCTCTTGTATCTGTGTACAAATACATGATAGCCAGCACTTGTATCTGTGTACAAATACATGATAGCCAGCACTTGTATCTGTGTACAAATACATGATAGCCAGCACTTGTATATGTGTATAAATACATGATAGCCAGCACTTGTATCTGTGTACAAATACATGACAGCCAGCACTTGTATCTGTGTACAAATACATGACAGCCAGCACTTGTATCTGTGTACAAATACATGATAGCCAGCACTTGTATCTGTGTACAAATACATGACAGCCAGCACTTGTATCTGTGTACAAATACACACACAACTGCACAAATGAATGCAGCTGTGTCAGCTTGTGCTTGCACAAAGTCCTGCACATAATCTCCACAACATAATATAAAACTGGCTTCTGTGTTTGTATAATTTAGGATTTACGTGCTTAGAGAAGCCGTGATGGTAGAGTAGTTAGAATGCTGGCCACTAATACCAGGGGGGAAAAAGTCCTGCCTGTGATCAGATGTTGGATCACTTGCTCACATACACATGCAGAGTGGTGAGACAAATTCTATCCTACGCACTACACTGCCAAAGCAGGAATTAGACGACAATTTGCAGATAACGCATTGACCAAATTTCTTTCTTCACCATCACATGGGATATTCTGGAAAACAGTCTGGCTAATAATTGAAGGCCTGACATGGTCTCCAATTGTGATGCAGCCTGCAGAGGTATAAACACTTGACGTGATGCAAGATTGCAAATGCCACAGTAATTATTCCAAGTAATGGTTGATAGCCAGCAACCACATCTTGCACACCTCATATAGAGGACTTGAGTATGCTTGAACTAAACATGCAGTTTACCTACTGGGGTAGAACAAAGTCTTCAACATACTCTATTGACAAGTATTTAAAAGTGAACTTGGCACAATTGAGCTCTGATACAAGCAGTTAGCCTACTGGGGTAGAACCAAGTCTTCATCATCCCTATTGACTGTAAAAGTGAACAA
This sequence comes from Cepaea hortensis, assembly GCA_963921405.1. Taxonomy (NCBI): domain Eukaryota; kingdom Metazoa; phylum Mollusca; class Gastropoda; order Stylommatophora; family Helicidae; genus Cepaea; species Cepaea hortensis. Next base: position 19,510,314 of record OY992896.1, read on the forward strand.
CTCGGTACAACTGTGCTGTGGTACAAGCAATTAGCCTGCTAGGGTAGAACCAAGTCTTTAACATCCCTATTGACTGTAAAAGTGAACACCTCGGTACAACTGTGCTATGATGCAAGCAAGCATATCTAACCCTCAGAAAGAAGCTGACAGAAAACCACTGCATATGAAGATGATGAAGCAAGTTCTATGGAATGATGTACACAAATACCATGCCATCCCAACCACTGCAGTATGAAGACGAAGAAATAAGTTCTATGGAATGATGTACACACATACCATGCCATACCAACCACTGCAGTATGAAGACGAAGAAACAAGTTCTATGGAATGATGTACACACATACCATGCCATACCAACCACTGCAGTATGAAGATGAAGAAACAAGTTCTATGGAATGATGTACACACATACCATGCCATATCAACCACTGCAGTATGAAGACGAAGAAACAAGTTCTATGGAATGATGTACACACATACCATACCAACCACTGCAGTATGAAGATGAAGAAACAAGTTCTATGGAATGATGCAGGCAAATACCATACCATGCCATACCAAGACTGTCTAGGCAGACACCATGGTCAGCAAAATCATGATGGCATCAAGTGCTGTAGGAAAGTTATGTCTTGTGAAGTAAAGCAGACACTACTGGCACCATGCCATCTTGACAGATGATTGTGCTTCAAAAAAGCCCATGCAGCATGATCTCTCACTTGGCCTGCCTAGTTACTCCACAGGAAAGGTAACACCAATACAAATACAGACAAATGTCATTTAAAATGCTGACTATAAATCACACCAAAAATAACTGAAAAATCTGTTACTGTCATAGTATCATAATACACCACGTAAATACTGTGATACACCAAACACTGTCTAAACAGAAATCATATGCAAATTATTATGGTGTTATTGTGAAAATATGAAGTGACGACGGGAAATATCACAGTCTGAGCTGAAATCACATACCAAATATTGCAGTGTTACTCACTATAGGAAAAATACACCTCACTGACTGAAGCAGATAAATGCCACGCTATAATAACGACTAATCAAAAATCATATACAAAATATTGCAGCACCACTTAATAAAAATGTGAATGGGTGCAGGGAGCAGCGTAGACATTTAGCTGTGAGGATGTCCAAATATGGTTATACATACAATTAGGAGGAATACCATGGCCAGAGAAGAAAACAAACAGAAGTATTAAACTGAGATTGAAGACAACAATGAATTAAATAAAAACCAGACAATTAAAGTACTTCGGCCTTGATTGATTGAGAATCGGTATTGTAACATTTTGGCAGGAGCCATAGATGTCCCATCTTCTGCTGCAACTGTCTCAAGGTGTAGATGCTACGAATACTTCCATTGACACACTGGTTGTAAGCATGTCCACTTTGCCCTCATACATCCACACATAACTCCTAATTAGAGCATCCTTGAATGTGTCTTTTGCAATTACGCATTCATACAGTCTACAGTATGTCTGCCATGTCCATGATGAGTGTTCCAACTGCTGACTCTTTTGCTATCAACTGATCCCCTTGCTGGTTACCTCAAACTCTAGCTTGTCCCAGCAAGACAATACATCCATGCAAACCCCTGCAAGAGACTTCAGCCTTATGAGAGACACATCTTGTTCAAGGATATTCCACAGGGAAATCAGGAGGGAAAATGTGCAAGGGAAGATTAAGCTACTTTTAGGTTGACAACATAGTAGCCTTCAAGAAAGCATCTTACAGATGCAGGATAGAGTGCCGGAAAATATCACTATAGCTGACCTCCAATGTGGAGATGGCATCTGTTGAAGGTTCAAAAATCACATACAAATATCACAGTATCACGTAATACAAATGTGAGGGAATGCAAGCAAATACCATGTGACAACATGAACCAAATCCAGTAAAAATGTAAATACTTGGAATGGCCCATGCAAAAAAGGAATACTTGACTTAATAAACTTGGTGGCAAGCCATGTTCACACAATAACAATACAAATATGACTGCAGTAATGTGAAGTCTGTATAAATCAATGTAAAAAATATATAAAACATCTTCAGTCCAAAAACGAGAGTATTAGAATAGAAAAAGTCATCCAGCAAGTGCGATGTTAGTACACTGTGCTGTGACTGAACAGTCCCGTTATAAATTCATACACTGCGACATACACAGCAAATCTTATCACATCATATTGTGACATAGAAAGGCTAGATTTTATCACATCATCTTACATAGCGCTGATGTTATCACATAATACTGTGGCATAAAGTGATGGTAACACATGATAACGTGAGTTATAAAGTGAAGTTTTCATTTCAGAATGTGAGTGGAAATGCTTTCACACTGAATCATAAAGTTACGATGATAACAAACCATGTTATGAGCTATAAAACTGAGTGATTTTCACATAAAGTTGAGATGTTATTACATCATATTGTGAAATAAAGTAGAGATATTATGAATTATCAAGTGATACTGTCTGTATTTTAACATTTACATATGCTGCGAATGATAAATTACACATGATATCACATCATGCTGTGAAATATACTGTTGAGAACTTTTTACGTTACAATTTCTTGTTATCACATCTTATTGTGAATTATAAAGAAGAGATTTCATCACATCAGACTGTGAATTATAAATATGTCATATCACACTGAATTATAAAGTATAGATATGCTATCACACCTCACTGTGAATTATAAAGTAGAAATATTATCACATCACACTGTGAATTAAAAAGTAGAGATGATAGTGCAGCAAATGTGAATTATAGAGTCGAGGGCTTTTCACATTACACATTATTACAGACCAGAGATGTGATCACATCATACTGTGATTTATAAAGGGATATGCACAAAGAAAAAGTTGTGATCACATCATCACTAAGAGCTATAAAGTGAAAACAAAATTTGCATTAATAAAAGGAAACAACACACAAAGTGAATCGAAAGTTAATTGCATGTCCTTTATAAAATGTTGCAGTCAACCCCAGCATTGATTGGACGTGTGTGATTTTCTAGGCAGCTTCACCATCAGTAATTTGCTATTACTTTCTGAACGGCTGATGCTCATATCATTGAGAAAATCAATGGAAAGCAATCTACTCATAAATCATCTGCTCCATGTATGTCGGGTTCATGAAAATGTGTTAACTACCTACAGGCATCGGTGTGAATTATAAAGTGCAGATATTTTAACATCTTGGAGTGAATTAAAAAGTTAATTTGTTAGTTACATGACAATTGACTTAATATAGTGTGCAAGTTATCATATCAAGGTGTGAGAATGATAAGGTGAACGTGTAATCATATTATAATGTGGCTTCATAAAGTGTACAAATGACCACATCATAGTGATTTTATAAAGCTGAAATATTACATTGCACTTTGGATTATTAAATGGTGATATTAATCACATTGCACTATTAAATATGGATGTACAATAGGTGAAGAATTATTAGAAAGCCATGATGTCCATTTGGTGGTGACAAAAATTAAAACACTGGTATACGTCTTTAGTATCTGAAAACATAAGTATATTTTGGTACTTCCATTTGTGTCCTTGTTTGGCATCTGTGTTTAATTTATATTCATTTAGGTAGTGACAAACATTACAGACTGGTATAATGATCTGTCATAGCACTAGAGCTTCCATTCAACACTCAAAACCAGGGAGTATCTGTTGGATTTCTTGCCCAGGACAAAGTGGTGTGGTGGGAAACTAGCAGGCAGACAGATTGGCTGGGTCGACATGAGGCAGATTTGGTCTGGGTCTTTAGCATCATGTGTTTAGTGCAGAAGAACAGGTAGATGGTCACGGCTTGGAGTGAATGGGACTACAGGGGGTGACTAGTGGATCTGGCTGACACATGAAACTGCCAGGAAAGGCCAGGCGGACACATAATCAGACTGCTATTGGTACAATTCAAAATCACAAATACTGAAGTATTGGAAAGATCAGGTTGTGTGACGGTTTATTCCATGCTCAGTCTTTGTAGACTTAGATGGATAGACATGTTAGGAGGATGGATGATGGTAGAATACCAAAGGGCATCTTTTTTGGTGAATTACAGATGAGTAAGAGATCTCAGGGTAGGCCTCTACTACGATACAAAGATGTGTGTAAGTGGGACATGATTGATACAGGCATTGATAATGCACACTGGGAGCAAGTCACTGCTGAACATGTTGCATGGAGGGCAAATATCAGAAATGGAATAAAGGCAAAGGAGAAAATGGTTGCAGATAAGTCACACACCAAGTGTGTGAGTTGTAAGATGATGCATGATGGTGGAAATGACCATGTGTTCACATGCATCCAGTGGACGAACGTCTACAGCGCGAATTGGCCTTATCAGTCACATTCGCTCACTACTGCCATGGGTTGTAGTTATTATGCCTTTTTGAAGCGCAAACTACCGTCTGTCAAGATGGCAAGGTGCCAATGATATTGGTACAATTAGTACTGAGACTCTTTGCTGGCTGTTGTAGAAGAGGACAGAGCACAAATGGGAAAGTCCCAAGTGCTGTGATGTTGGCCAAACTCAACCCATAGCACTTAGCACTTGTGGAAGCCACAGAAATTCAGTATGGATTAGAAACATGAAAAATTAATAAATCAATTACTAATAAACTACAAACATTCATACACTGGTGCCTGTTCAGAATAGAACTAAATTAGTATGAAAGAATCACTAATGTGGAGTTTATAGGGAGAAATAAACCAATTTCAGCAAATCAAGGATAGGACACACATTAAGAAAACATCTTAACAGTATAACTAGAAAAACCTTTCTTTAGAGCCAACAGGACAAAAGAAACAGAGGGAGATCTAAAAAGACACAGAGAAGAGAATAAGAGATGAATAATATGGGGAGGACACCAGAGGAGATGGCAAAAGATTGCCACAAGACAGCTTGCCACGAGTTGGTTGAAAGCTATATTGGTGTATAAAAGGCTGAGAAAGAAGAAGACGCACATTTAGTATGTGAAACAAACAAACAAACACATTTCAGTGCTTCTATGTCTTTGTACTTCATCTGTGTTTCATATCTTATCATATAGATGGTCATAAAAATTATGACACAATTACTACATGAAAGCAAATGAAATATATCATTTTTATGCTGGCAATTATGTAATTGCACAGGCAATATTTAAAGGTAATATTAAATATATACAAAGGTAATATTTCAGTTTTATAAAGTCACTGTATGATGTGGTCATTTTTACACTTTGTGAAGCCACATTATAATATGATTACACAGTTCGCCTTATCATTCTCACCTTAATGTGATAACTTGTACACTATTCAAGACCTCTTCATTACATTGTTGAATTATGATTTCTTTTTCCCCGTACACCCTCAGACTACAATATGAATAAATGCAAAGAAAGCAGTATCATATTTTGTAGTGAAGCAAAGACTTCTTACTGTCACTATCACCCTACAAGCAATGCTGACAGAGTTTCTCAAGTCAGATATGCTGACAGATATACATCAGATGAAGTGAGACACAAAAAAACCCTGCTATCTTGCAAGATTTATTCTTCTTAACCCTACCAGACCGCTGTACTGATTTTTTCGTAATTTCCTAATCTGCCGCTATACCGCTGTACCTAATTTTTAGTACTTTGCCTAGTAAGTGAAATAAATGCGTCTCAAACTAAAAATAACCAACCAATCATGGTCAAACCTCATGGTTAGCCATTGCAAATGTCTTCCCCCATGTGTTTGAATTGACTATGTGTGGTTTAACGTGAAAAAATTCTGAAAATTCACAATCAAACGAGCGGCTGATGAACCAAGCACTTCAACAAGAAAGCAAAGTAGGTCTAGGCTTTTCACAGTCCAACAGCTGATCAATACTTTGGTTGATTCAGACTCTGAGGAGTCAGAATTTCATCAAGAATATGTTTCAAGTTCAAGTGACACAGACTGTGAGAGCTCGAGTGATGAGGAGAATCTTGAACCTTATAGATCTAGATTGATAGTAAGAGAAAAAGGGGGGCGGGGGGTGTGTGTGTGTGTGTACGCGCGCGCGTACAAAGACAATCTATGCAAGAAGGTGAAGCGCAACATCTGGTGCTTACTTTGCAAGAAGTACCTGTGTGAAACAAGGCTCATCCTGCTGGGTGGTTTGGCACACAAAGGTGGGATACTGGCGCTAGATGAAAGGTAGACCTATTTTCTACAATGTCCCCAAGTTACATCTTATTCTAACCACTTGTTTGCATGTTACTAACATTTTTCTATATCATGTTGGTTTTTTTCTCTTTAATGCTCAGGAGCCCAGGTATAGGGGACAGTTAGGTTCAGGGCCTCAGGTCTGGTAGGGTTAAAGTCTATGCCATAAAGGTGATGATTATGTCTGTCCACAGTTGCTGTCCCGTGTGCTGCCAAACATTTCCGATACTGATGTTCATGCTATGATGTCAAACTGTTCAGCATCTTCTCTCTTGGCCTCCCTCTGATCTGCCACTCCTACCCTCCTAATTTCCCGTTGTTATGGCATACTCAAGCTTTGACATGCCCACAGAATGTGGACCTTCTTTTGATGCAAGTAACTAGTCCACTAAGTAACTTCTCTCAAGACCTCTTCATTACTCTTTCCGTCCATCTAGTCTAATATTTAGACTAGGGACAGTCAAAGATTAAGAAAGCTAACCTGAAAGACATACCCATTAACATCATTAGATGTGGTTTGTCAAAGCGGTGGAGAACTTACTTTATGGCGCCGCATGTCTCTCAGCATCGAGTGGCTGGTTATTATTTAATTGCTTATACATTTATAGTTTCACATATATAATCACTAGGTGTATAATTATACATCCTTATTTTAATTCTTCAAATTTTCTGACATAGAACACGAGGTGGTGGCGTAGGGGGTACTTATATCCTATCAAAGAAGAAGGAAGCTTCTTCCCTCCACCAGTCTACAGGACACCTTTAGACTTGTAGTAGTTGCTTAGCCACAAACAGGGCATGTGCAACCTAGTGAGCAGGTGGCGGACTGAGCTTGTGAGCAGTCACCAGGTAGTAGTTTATTGTATCAAGTTTGCGACATCAGACAGAGATCTCTTGATAGAGTTAATAACTCGGTCACCAAACCATTATGATCACTACGAAGAAGAAAAGCAAAGGCAATTTTTATTATTACCGCTTAGAAAAGTCTAGCAATAAAAAAAAATAATGTGAATCCATTCATTCAGTAGCATGTTCTTTGCAGAACCACGCTCCCATAACAACCTTCCAGAAAACTTCTCGGTCCTGAACAAGATGTCCCGCACCCAATGAATGACTGTTAAGCAGGAAAAATTATGTGCTACTGTAGAACGATATACAATATAATAACTGCTTATTTAACTGAGAATATCAATGAGTTTACACAACCATATCTCTATTTTATATTCTGTGGAGAAAATATGTGGCTTAGGAAATAATTTAAAGCCAGGAATTCTGCATGACATATAATTACTCAGAAAAGTTTAATTAAGAAAATAAGAATACTGATTGATTTTGAACACATCCTGGCAAAAATGGTGACACTGTACATTGAGAACATATACCAATGACAAGCAAATTATAATGTATAATTATATGTAATATATAATATATACAGCATATGTAAATTTAAACTGTTGAGTTAGGAGGGTGGGTCTCCATGGCAAAGCGGTCAAGCCACCTGCCCCATATTCAGAAGGTCATGGGTTCGTGTCCAGACTCCCGCTATTCAGCTCATGTATGCAGTTCTTTCTGAGACCCCTATGAGTCGTCATCAGAGCTAGAGTTTGTACTTTGTGCCATGCTTTCAGCAGGCGATGAACTGCTTTGTACATAGAGACTGAGCTTTATGGGACAAACTCAGTGCAATGAAATCAATTATCTTGCCCTTTTACCCATTTAGAGGTGCTGGTGTCGAGGGAAAATATGTAAGAATAATAAACTTAATGTTGAGTTGTCAGCAAACAGAAGAACACGTGTCAAGCAGTCACCATGCTGCTACCACTTCTGCAATACCCTTGTTCACATCTGCGATACCCTGATTCACAACTGCAATACCCTGGTTCACATCTGCGATACACTGATTCACAACTGTGATACCTTGATTCATAACTGCAGTACCCTGGTTCACAACTGCGGTACCCTGGATCACAAATGCAATACCCTGGATCACAACTGCAATACCCTATTTCACGAATGCAATACCCTGGTTCACAACTGCAATACCCTAGTTCACAACTGCAACACCCTGGTTCACAAATGCAACACTCTGGTTCACAACTCCAATACGATACCCTGGTTCACAACTGCAATGCCCTGGTTCATAACTGCAACACCCTGGTTTACAACTGCGATAGGACAATATCTTGTATACCCATCAGAGGTAAAATAAACTAACATCTCTTCTGCCCACTGCAGGACAAATGGTCCTGATATTTCAACTTCACACATCCTCCCTTCACCCCCAGCAGACACCAGACATAGCAAACAGTTTTGGCAAGATCAAGTTTGTTCAGTACATGGTAGAGTACACAAAACTACTAACCACCAAAACAAAATTTAGCAGGTAAAAATGAACATACGAATTCCACATATTTAATGTTGCTAATATCACAAGAAATACTGACAAAAGCATCAGTATTTGACATTGCTGCACCGAGTTAAGTTCAATAAATGAACAAAATGTGTTGTTATATTTCACACGATAAGCTCTTTAGCAAAATGTCTAATATATCTTCAAAGATGTTTATTTGGCAAGCTTGTTCTTTTGGCAAAAGATTGTGTTAGGAAACATGCACACAAATGCAAAATCATGCTACATATTCACCAAATATTGGATCTAGGAGAACCGAAATGTGAACAATACTGTAATCTCTCACATTGTCACAATCATGCAGAGTTATAAATCTTGAAAGCTGCAGCAATGTAAGACAAGCTTAGTAAAAACGGTAATGTGAATGAAAGAAGTTATACAGATAAAGAAAACTGCTGCCAAAAAAAACAAACACCTAAAATAAAGATACACTGGCAGCATGTGATGAGGTTAAAGTGCCAAAACAACAAAATATGAGGTCTGTTAAAAAAACGATTAGACCTTTGGTCAGGAAAAATATGTTTACTCATCTTGAGGTCTGAAACCCTAACCCACTTCAAAGTAATCTCCTTGGGACTGTACACGCTGCTCCCACAGGTCCCACTATTGTTGGAAACATTTGAGGAAGGCTTCTCTGAGAGATGAGTACAACATGGTTATCTAGCTAAACATAATTTCTCACGACTCAAATCAGGTATCTTTCAGCTGCATTTCCAGCTTGGGGGAACACCCCAAGAATTTCAAGGAGCCATACTCGGAGAACAAGAACTTGAGGAACCAGAGGAATATATTTGCCAAGAAAATCTGCAATGCAAACTAATGGACCTGTAGGTAACAGAAACTAGGCAGCTCCATCATGACAATGCTCCCACCCACTCTTTGCATCTGGTTCAGACTTTCTTGATCAAACACGATAATCATCAGGTTCCCTACTCACTGGACAGGGCTCCTCGTGATTGTTGCCTGATCCCCAAGCTGAAAATACAATGTAAAGAGGCCTGAGATGAGCCACAAGAAAGACATGCTGTAATTTCAAAGAGGCCTTCCTGAAATGTTTCTAACAATGGCTGAACCACTGGTAGAAGTGTGTACAGTCCTGAGGATAGTACTTTGAAGAGGATTAGGGTTTCAGACTTCCAGATGAGTAATTGTATTATTCCTGACCAAAAGTCTGTTACTTTTTTTTTAACAGGCGTAATGAAGAATCCTTTTGGGGCCAAGGTATTTTACACATGGAAGGAGACAGATTGTAGCTGTGAAGAAGAAAAATAATCAAAGCTTTAGGTGCCACATGCAGGAAAGTTTATGACAATTCAAAACAATTACATGGTGAAGTGGAGAAATTATGAACAAACATTTTAAAAAAATGGATTTGCAGAAATCACAATGTTGATATCTCATCATAAACTGGAATTGAAAATACTCTGTAATATACTGATTATGAAAATCAACCTATCATAAACTGGCATTGAATATATTCTCACCTGTTGTAACTGAATACAGTAACAAAGGGGTTGAAGAAACTGACATTTTGTAAATGTGTTACAGACAGTAAACATTTCATAGTAATCAACAGCCGGGTATAAACGTTTTTCATTGTAATCACCAACAGTTGGACATTAGTTTTTGACTGTAATCAACAGCCGGGTATACATTTTTTATTGTATTCAACAACCAGGTTCTGGTTGTTGTTATATTCAACAGTATAACATTTTGTTGTATGCAACAGAAGGGTACAAATGTATGATCATATGCAATAGTTAGACATAAAGTTGCATTTGTAAACAATAGTTCGGAACAAAGCTACAATAGTATGCAAAAACTGAGTACAAAATTTTTATTGTATGCAATAGCTGGGTAATAAGTTTTGATTATATGCAATAGTTAGGTATTGAGTTGCATTTGTAAACACTACCTGGGTCCAAAATTAAATTTGTAAGCAACGGTTGGGTACAAAGTTTTGATTGTTTGCAATAGCTGGGTATAAAGCTATGTTTTTACATCACACCTTAAGCAATGGCTGGGTATCAAGTTAGGTTGTATGCAACAGTTGGGTACAAAGTTTAGATTCTATACAACTGGGTACAAAGTTATGATTGTATGCAACAGTTGGGTACAAAGTTTTGATCGTATGCAACAGAAGGGTACAAAGTTTAGATTCTATACAGCTGGGTACAAAGTTTTGATTGTACCCAACAGCTGGGTTACCTGTGTGTTTTCTGGATCTATAAGGGAAGCAAAGAAGAGTACCACTGCAACCTACCATGCATGCTTTCAAAGTTGACTAAAGAGAGTTGGCAAGAAACAGTCTACCGCACCTGAAAGAAAACTTTAGTTGTATCTGCACACAGATCAACCAACCATGAACAAGGCTACAAAGGGCTTGGCATGAATTGATTGTTGCATTTGAAGACGATAGGCAGTGGAAGAAGAATAGCTGGGTATAATGTTACTGGTTACGCAATAGCTAAGCACAAAGTTACGGCTGTACGCAACAATTGGGTACAAGGTTTCGCTTGTGTTCAGCATCTAAAACTGATAAGACTATGAAGCAGCCAGGAAGGACACTAGTATCTACAAAGAAATGTTGCTTCATATTTTACAATGGTTATAAGATCTATACCAGCACAAAGCTATGAAACTGATAACTCCTATTTCCAAGCGCATTCTGTGATGGCAACCCAGAAATTGCACAGAACTTCTCCTCCAGATTCAATGAACTTTCAGCGTTAACTTTGATGTACGGACCCTGTGACTTTATTAGGGTGCTTTGTTGAAGATGCTTGCCTTTTCTAAAAAAGCTTTCTTTCTTTCTTTGGCCTCTTCTGCAAGCCTTTTCTTTTCCTCTTGTTCTTCACGGATTTCACGTTCAAATTTCCCGCCTTCTGTTTGTTGCTCAATCTAAAAAAAATAGATCATGGATAACTGTATGCTCAGTATAGATAAGACATCATTATACATAATTAACACAATTAATAGAATATTTAGACAAATATATGACTAAATTATAACAAAACAGAAAGAGCAAAAAAGGGACTTTCCATAAATATAAAGAAAACAGAAACAATGACTTATTAAAGAAAGAGGTACGAAAATATGATAACAACAGAAGGGAAAATGCTCAACCATAAATTCAAGTACCTAGGAGTAATTATAAGATCATATGGAAGATGACTGACAGAGATTAAGAGCAGAATAGGTCAAGCAAAAGGTGCATTTCAGAAGATGACAAGCATCTTATACTACAATAAACCACTGTCATAGAATGTCAGAAAACAGCACTCATATGTTATACAGAACCTGTTCTACTGTATGACAGTCAGCCTATATTTCTCATTTCACAGTCCGTGTCTTCCAACCATAAAGTATATATAGCATCAGTATGTAGAAGCAAAATAAATGTGGAGCTTCAAACGAGAACTAAAAAACATACCACTGAGTCAAGCGGTTAGGAAAATATGCTGACACTACGTAAAACAGAAACATAAAATACACAGACACTATTTAGGACAGAAATAGAAAATGTATAGGACAGAAACAGAAAATACACAGACACTGTGTAGCAAGAAAAGAAACCTCTGCCATACCTTCAGGCATACTGAGGTATGTACAGGTAAACAAGAAAAGAAACCTCTGCCATACCTTCAGGCATACTGAGGTATGTACAGGTAAACAAGAAAAGAAACCTCTGCCATACCTTCAGGCATACTGAGGTATGTACATGTAAACAAGAAAAGAAACCTCTGCCATACCTTCAGGCATACTGAGGAATGTACAGGTAAGCAATAAAAGAAACCTCTGCCATACCTTCAGGCATACTGAGGTATGTACAGGTCAGCTTTAGTTTAGTTTTAGTTTAGTCGACGGATCCACATCACGGCACATGTGTGTAACCGATAAGTGCTCCGTTCTACTCCTAACTCAAGCCTGAGTCCGGGGAATCTCAGCTCAGTGCACGAACTACGTAGCACAGGCAAGGATTGTACAGGTAAACAAGAAAAGAAACCTCTGCTACACCTTCAGGCATACTGAGGTATGTACAGGTAAGCAAGAAAAGAAACCTCTACCACACCTTCAGGTGTACTGGGTATGTACAGGTAATCTTTAGTTTAGTCGACGGATCAACATCACGGCACATAGGTGTAACCCATAAGTGCTCCATTCTACTCCTAACTCAAGCCTGAATTCGGAGAATCTCAGCTCAGTGCACAAACTCCATAGCACCGACAAGGATTGTACAGGTAAGCAAGAAAAGAAACCTCTGCTACACCTTCAGGCATACTGAGGTATGTACAGGTAAGCAAGAAAAGAAACCTCTATCATAGCATCCCCTTTTCCAAGTCTAGTGACATATTGGGTACACACACTGTGCTATTTTTATAAACCAATCAGCACTCGATGGGTGATGTCATCAATATCACACTGGCCATCTTGACTTCCCAGATCACTTCCTGGCACCCATTTTTAGGCTAGGTCAACCTAAGGTCAATAATAGCTTTTTTTTTAAAAACAGTCTCATGAAGGATTTGAACACTTGACCCTCGTGCTGGCAGTGTTAGTTACCACGGCTCCCAGACTGACAGGTGTGCAATGAAATCAAAGATATGTACCTTAGCCTGGAAGAAGTTCTTAGCCTCTTTGACCCCCTGAGCGTCGACATCAATCTCATCCATGTTCTTGTATAAATCATATAACCCACTGCCTTCCTGCAAATCCCCAGCTGCTGCCTTGCGAAATATCAGTAAGAACTGCAAAAAGAAAAATAAGGTGGTTAAAAGGCATTGCACTGGGTTTTATCCCATCTGGCTCAGTCTCTCTCGGCAGAACAGCTAATTGCCTATCTGAAGCGTTCAACACTGAACCATCCATCTATCCATCATGTGCCATGCCAGTAAGCATGGGCGGTCATGATTCGCCATTTCACTTGATCACCAGAGTCGTGGATCAGTTCAACGTTCTTGTTTCGACCATGCCACATGGTCAATCCATCCAGGTATTTACTTCTGTCTTCTCCTCAATCTTGTCAGTTGTCACCAAGTTCTCTAATTTATTTCTTTTCATAACATGTCCAAAAAATGTTGACTGTCTACATCTAATTTGCCTAATCAGTTTAAGATTTTCAGTTGTTTCCTATAGGACTTAGTCATTGGTTTTTTTTTTCTGGCTGTCCATGGTTTTCTTTGCATTCTCCTCAGAAACCATACTTCCACAGCCATCAGATATTTTCCAGCTTGACTGCTCATTGTCCATACTTCACATCCATATAAAAGGGCAAGCTCTATATAGCACCTCAACACTCTTTTTCTCGTAACAATTGACACTTTATTGGTCAGTATGTTTTTCATCTTGCAAACAGCTACCTTCGCCATGGTGATTCTTGTTCTAATCTCTTCGAGGCATCTCCCATCAGCTTTTATGAAACATGAACATGAATTCTAAAGCTCCACTGATGACCCATAGGGGTCTCTGAAAAGTCTGCACTTAAGAACCAAATGACAGAGTCCAAAAATTAACCCATAATATTCTGAGCACAGGCAGGTGTAACCATTTCACCAGGAGATTCCCCCAGTAAGAACTGTTGAAATGAAAAACAGCCGTACAGACTTAACATACATACATGAATTGACTGTTTCTATATGGAATGTTTCTATATAGAATGGAGACGGATTGTATCTGCAGCAAAGAACCTCAATGGCTCGGAACGCTGAAGAAGAAGATAGTAACAGTGCATGCTTCCCTCTGGGCACTGGGCTGGTATCTGTTGACAAAGAAACACATGAAGCCTGCACAGGAAATATGACCAGCTTGCGTCTGATCCCCACCCACTTGGTATGTGCTGTGCAGAATCATGACCTCGTTACATCCAATAGATGTGGTTTTCAGAACCAGCTTTGAACACCTCACTGGTTTCTGAGCTTGGAAAAGGGAAGAAGACCTCTGCAGCAGTCTTTGTGGAGATAAATGCTTTGCTATTTATCTCAAAATCCCAGGCTCTGATATTGTATCACAGCCTTAGATTCTGAGATTAGCAGTGAAACATTTCTTTCAAATTTTCATTTTCTCTTCGTTGTTCTCATTTTTATATCTTTTCATTCTTCTCATCTCACTCTTATGCCTTAATATGGTCACTGGAGTGTCTTCTTGATTATATTTGTGTTTTGTGTATGTATTTGTGTGCTGATGAAGGCTAGTCGTCGCAATGTTCGGTTTTTCTTAATTCTGTTCTGTAAAGCTGCATTACTTTATTTTATATTGTTTATAATTCTTTACCACCCCTTTAGAGCCCTGGTAACATAAAGATGATCTCACAGACCTGTTATTACAAATGACAGAACCAAATGATCACATAAAGATCCCACCCTCAAGAAACCTGGGATCACAGAGCTAGAAGGTGAATGCACTACTTAACAACCGTGGCTTCTAGAAAGGTTAAGGCTGTTGGTTTAATTTTAGGTTCTCTTAATTGTACAACTTTATTCAAGTCTTTGACAGCACCATCATCATCAAGTGCCATGCCAGCTGTGTAGGCGTTCATGACTCACCACAGATCTCAGCCTTTGGTTTTCTGGATCAACTCTGCTGATATTCCTTCATGCCACCATCTCAATCCATCCAGCATCATTTCTCTTGGTCTGCCTCTCTTCCCCTCAATCTTTCAAGTTGTCCAGATGTTTTCCAATGTCTCTCTTCTCATCACATGACCAAAGAAAGCAGTTTGTCTCTTTCTTATAGTTGTATATAATGTTCTAGTTTCATTTGCCTCTTTCAGGCAGTCGTCGTTAGTTACTTTGGCAGTCCAAGGAATTTGCAACATTTGTCTCAGAAACCACATCTCTGTTGCTTCCAAATTCTTCATAATTTGTTAATTTACATTCCAAGATTCACTGCCATACAGCAAAACAGGTTCTATATAACACTTCAGCACTCTCTTTCTTACATTCAATGATAGCGACTTATTGCATAAGATAATCTTCATTTTCTGAAATGCAGCTTTTGCTTGCCCTATTCTGCTCTTAATCTTTGACACTAACATGTAAACAGCATTCATACCTCCCTAAAGCTGATCTTCTCATCATGGTCTTCATCCACCTCTCTGATCATGTTTTTGAGGGATATGTGAGTTTGTGGGGCTCCCAGTTTCTCCATCATCAGCTTCAGTTCCATCAAGTCAATATATTTGTCTTTACCAACATCGTATCTGAAATGTTTCAAAATGTTATAGAACACACATGATGCATTAGCCCTGTCACAGTGATTCCTAAAATTGGTGGTACTGCCCCTCTGAGAGTAGTAGAAAAAAATCTTAAGAATCGCTGATGTGAATTTGAAGAAGACTCAATAACAAAATAAGAAGCTTGTTTATAGGAGTGTGGCTGGTAAAGCAATGGGGAGACAGACTGGCTCATTAGAATCACTGGCCTACTAGATTTGAAATAAATGCTAGCTATAATTCCAGCTCCGTGGCGATGGTGTTACGGATGCAGTTCGTAATCTTGCATACCATGCCCAAAACAGCTGCAGGCGATTTGGCAGAAGAGCATTGGTTTTTTACAAAATGGTATACGTGCTGATCGTTCAGAAAGCAATCACAAACTTTTGAACATAAACTTGCCAACAGATCACAAACAGCATTTTAAAAGATGTTGGGGGTAGCTGTGACGTTCTGTAAAGGATATGCAACTAACTTTAATTCAGAAGCAAAATCAAGATAATTTTGTAGACTGTCAAATGCCATAAGATATAAAACATGACTAAACATATACTTGGTTACAGATATATGAAGTAGGGTGACCATTTCCTATCTTCATGTCTTTCCCTTCTTAGTTCAGATCAAAGTTTGCTATTTACTTTATGACACGGTGTCTTAGTACAACCTCTAAAAAAGCCCTTTAAATAGGAAATGCATATCATGTCTCTCATTCAGTACTTATGAACTATGGACTCCAGTGACAGATCTTTTGTATGAGTGCCAAGCCTTCAGAAACATCGAAGTATAACAATGCTGAGTTACTTACCCTCTTCTTCACTGCCATTGCTTCGCAGAAAATTCTTAAAATTATCCTGTGTCCATTTTATACAGGGGTAAAAAAAAATCTTGTCACTATTTAGCATCAAACCGAGAACCACTGTAGGTAAGTGTATCTATCACATGACTAGATAAGGTAGTACCACAGCAGATAACATCTATTGGAATGTGAAGTGTTATGCTGTAACATATTCTAGCCATATGGGGCTGAGTGGTATGGGTGTCTGTCTTGAGTGCTGGAGGTCCCGGGTTCAAGACCCGGTAAGGGCTGGGATTTTTCCACGTGGACTTCTAGTAACAAGATTTCCCCTGGTCTCTGGGTAGTGAAATCAGATGCCCGTGTGTATTGTTGCGCACGTAAAAAAATCCCTTGGCAGTTGGAAATTGAAAACGAGTAGCCTAACGGCGCTGCCTGGGCAAAATTTCGAGTTAAAAATCTACCCAAAGTATTTCAGGATCCTCGCCGGTGCTACGGAGTTTGTACACTGAGCTGAATGTCTCCGGACTCAGGCTTGAGTTAGAAGTAGAACGGAGCACTTATGGGTTACACCTGTAAGCCATGATGTTGATCCGTCGACTAAACTAAACTAAATTCTAGCCCTTAATATATGAAGTGGGGGTGGCCAGTTTCATTTCTCATAGCCTGTCCTTCCTAGACAATTTCCAGAACAATCTGAAAATTGTCAGGTATCCATTGTTACGTATCCATTGTTATGTAGTATCCATTGTTAATAGGCCGGGTCGACCTCAGAGCTGCACTGAACTAGTCAGAAAATAATCCTCCCTCTGCTGGGGATTGAACTCTGACCACTGTCTTGATCGTTCGTTAGTTGCATATCCTCTACTGGACGTAGCTGTCAACTCCACCATTTTTTGGCTGTTCATGATTCCTGGGCAAGTTTATGTTCAGTAGTTTGCCATTGCTTTCTGAACGATTGGCACTCATACTATTTTTTTAACGACTGGCACTCATACTATTTCATAAAAAAACCAACATCAGGTTGCTACCAAATCACCTACAGCTGTGTTTTGACCGCTGTATGCAGGATTACGAACTGCGTCCGCAACCCCTTCACCACAGAGCCAGTTTTCTTGATAGACAACCACATTATTCACTACGCCACTGTTGCTATTCCAGCACAACAGTCAACAGACACACAAAAGCAAACTTAAAATTAAAGTTAAACATTGGATTGAATCCTTTCTAGATCCAAAATTCATGGAGTTACGTGCTCATACCTATAAAAGAGCAGAGACAGTTAATGAGTTAATGTTTTTTTCTCTTAACACAATGAATGATTTAACATTTTTGTCCCGGGACAATAGTTACTTTAAAATAAATGTGTCCCAGAAAATTACTTTAAAAACAAATGTTAAAACCTAAAATATTGAGTTGTCAAAAGGACATGCATGTAATAAACCACATGGCAAGCATAATGAAGACACATTCAATATCATCATGTGCCTGCCATGTGGCACATGCAATGTGACTCAATGTCTCTCTGCACAGCAAAGATCTCGGTCCTTGATATTCTAGAATGTAGAGATCAATTCCACTTGTGATACTCCTTGCCATTAATGATTATTGTCTTATGATTATACTTTTATTTTCTCTGGATCTGAGGCGTCTAGCTCATCTGTGCCGTCTGTCTTATGATATTCTCCAATGTCTCTCTTTTCACTCTTAATATTAATAATATTACCAAAGGTCACTATTCTATTGGTCTCTTTCTATAGTATAGTTGTGTATAATGTTCTACTTTCATCAGAGCCATCTCCAGGCAATCGTTAGTTACCCTGGCCGTCCAAGGTGTTTGCAACATTTGTCTTAGAAGTTTACCCATCTCTATTTAGTTTAGTCTACCTGCCACCACGCTCCTTCCTAAGCGAAGTAAACAAAATATTTATGAATAGCGTAGAATAATAATAATTAATATTATATTATTAATATAATGTAACCAAATAAATCAATTTAATTAGTGCAGGAGTAAAATTTAAATGAAATCAATAACCATACTTACTTGTTGAAAATTTTCTGAAAATCCTGAATTTGTTTCCGACTGAATTCTTTAAACTCCGTGTACGGGTTAAAGATGTTGTTGGATGGCAACTGCGCGCTGCCTTCCTTCACTTCGTTAATTAAATTCCGTCGGCTGAGCTTGGCTGCCAACTCCTTCGACGCCATATAAATCCGTTATTGTGATCAGAGAGGTGAATGAAGACAGCAGGCCGGTTCCTGGCTGGTAAAGTTGTCAGAAATGAAGGTAGGAGACCACTGGAAGGGGTAAATTGAAGGTTAGCCTTCTGAGATCTATCGCTAACGGGTTCTTGTTTTTACTTCGGGTCTTGGTTTCCGTCACGTGACATTGGGTCGGTTAAAAAGTATCTCGCATAATTAATTCAAATAATAACAGCTTGTTTAGCGTTGTTGTTGTTGTTGTTGTTGTTGTTGTTGTTCTTCTTCTTCTTCTTCTTCTTCTTCTTCTTCTTCTTCTTCTTCTTCTTCTTCTTCTTCCTTTTTCTCCCTCTCTTCATCTCGTGTAGCGTTGGTGTATGCTGCCTTCTGTCTCATGTACTACGCCAGCCATTTCTGATACTGATGTTCCTCGTGCCATAATGAATGATGGATGTCTAGTGTAATCAGCATCATCCTATGTCAGGATATACTTCTTTAAACCTGGGCAGAAACCGCAGAATGAGTTGTGTGGAAGACTGGGAGCTGGTGGTAGATATAAGAGGCCATCGTAGATCTTTGAGGTCATCAGGAGATTTCAGAAACGACCTGACATTGCAGTATATCCCTCGATGGCCCAGCAGTTAACACTGATCTAGATAACTGTCCCGAACAAATTGAGAATCGAGGAGCATCTCACTGTCAAAATGAACTAGAATTAATCGCAAGATGTCTGGTTTCCAACTCCGCGTACGAGCCGGGACTAAAGGGACAGTCAAGAACTCGGACACTAAAACTAAAACCACTGGGTGTTAGTTAGTTAGTTAGTTAGTTAGTCGCAGTTCCAACTTCACAGCAACGGGTTGTCCCCATTATGCTCCGTTCCTGTGCCAGTGAATATCACACAAAACGCTCCCCACTGCCCAGTGTGAAAAGTGGAAAAGACATGAGTCTCGACAAACAGCAGCCCGCACAGATACACTGTGCATAATGCCGCCGCCAGAATGTCAACACAATAGTCCCCCACGAAACACCCAGTTCATCTCCGATGGAATCGGCAGTTATTTTCCCATCTGGATGTTTTCTAGATGTTCACCCACACAGTCCACGAAATACAGTTCATCGTCGATTGCAGTGGCTGCGGAGAAGAAGACGCGCTGATAATGGAACAATTGGAACAATGTGTGAGACAAACTGAAGCAGTAGGATGGTTAATATCTCTGCCTGCCAAAACAAAGTCTAACTTGCCTCTCACTAAAGTGAAAGCTAACAAGTCTCCCAGTCAAGATAGAAACAACCATGTTTGTCTTATGTCGACCCAATAGCAACCCTACCAGGTAAGTACAGTATGCTTGAGATTGGGACGCTGCGGATTAGTCGATAGACTAAAATGAAGGGGACACTGGAATCGAGAAATGTCGATCGAAATCTAACCTATGCAGCTAAATGACGACAACAGTCGCTGGCTGTGGTACAAGACCTCTTGCGGCAACCGCTCTCTGTAGCATAGACCAGCTTGAGGGAAGAGGAGCCCAAGCTTACAACACAAATAGCCCAGAGGAAGACATGGCTGCCTCTGACTGCGTGCTGGAATGCGACTCCATCAGATGTGGACGCGAGGGGGAAAGGTCAGCATGACGGCATTGTCATCTAATTGATGTATAGGGAACCACTGAAGGTGGTAACAGGGGAATAATGATCCGAGGAAGAGGAGTTGGTTTTCTCACGGTTAAGTGAAAGGTGCCGTGATAATTAGACAGGTTACGATGCACCGGTTGTACAGTGTTCGCATCCCCGAGGGCGGAATGGTTTGGGGGTAGGTACATATAGTGGCGTCTTCGTAGGATAAGTGCGAGAAACTATTAACACATCTCAAAACTGGAAGTCAGGGTGCGAATTCACGACAGGAGAACAGTACCTGGGAGTCATGACCCAGTTGAGCTCGACCCGGAGACTGTTAAGAAGTTAAAGAGGCTGAAACATTCGTGCAAGGGGGAATCACTTCTGACGATGGAATACCTCCCGTCGCGCTTACTCCGTGTTGGAGTTTATACTGCTTACTACTACTACTACTACTACTACTACTACTACTACTACTACTACTACTACTACTACTACTACTACTACTACTACTACTACTACTACTGCTGCTACTACTACTACTACTACTACTACTACTACTACTACTACTACTGCTACTGCTGCTGCTGCTGCTGCTGCTGCTGCCACCACTACTACTAATACTGGATGTTAATACACTCCAAATAGCCGGCTTAAAATGTTATTACAATAGGTGACACCTGGGAATGGCGATTTTGATTCGAGACAGCATAGTGGCTTCAGAGCTGGGCATGTCTAGCTGGGACAGTGACGAGATACAAATACAGGCTGTTAGAGTTCAATCCGGTCTACCATTCGTGTTGGTTAATGTTTATTCCTGTAACTCCAGTGTCGATTCCCAGAGATGGCAGTGTCTGAGTGACATATTTTGTCATGAGAGGAATGTCATTTTCTGCGTCGATTTCAACGCTAAAGGCAAATCATGGGGTAACATTTCTTCCAACACACAGGGGAGGAACTCGAGGCGGCACTTGAAACCAGTGACCTTGTTTGTATTAACAGTGGCTGTGTCACAAGGACAGCAAGTCGTCCAGGTGATGAGGACAGTGTTATTGACCTGACCCTGGTTTCTCCTTCACTAACTACAGTATGTAGATGGGGTGTCCTAGGTCACCATGGCAACGACCACCACCCTTGCAGCATATTGGTGGAGAACGGCAGAACCAGGAAGCACAAGTCAACAGTCAAGACCTTCAAGTATGACAGTTCAGGGCAAAATGTGGTGAGTAAAATAAGGCGCAACAAGCGCAGGAATCATCATGGCAAGAAAAAAAGCTGGGAGCAGCCACCTTGGTGGAATTGTGAGGTGGAAAAGGCCTGGATCGATAAGCGTGGTACTGTAAGGAAATGGCAAAACGCCAAGAAGAACAGAGTTGCCCACCCTAGTCTTATCGTGCAGTTGGAAACAGAGATGGACTCACAAGTTAGCGATTTCACAAACCTGGTTAAAGTCGTTAAAAGTTAAAAGTGGGCAGAGTTGTGTCAAAGAATAAGCACAGACAAGTCACTTAAATTGTTCTGGCGACTACATATAATCATGAATGGGGCAGCCAAGAATAAGAGTGTTCCTGACTTCCAAAGTGCTGACCTTATCTGGCAGAGATCTGACGAGAATAAGGGCAAAGCCCTTTTTGAACGCTCTCTAGATCAGAGCAACCAGACAGACATGAGAGGCTGAAATTTTGCCAAGGCGGTTACCTCAGATAGGTGTAAGGCCCAGAACATTGCAGTTGAAGACACAGTGACAGTGAAAGAGATCAGGGCTGTGCTTCGACGAAAAAAAAACAGCGCACCAGGGCCAGTTGGTATAAGATATGACAACATTAATATGTGTACCGACAACGAGCTAGAGGAACTAGCAGATATGTACATAGAGAGTGCTAGCATCAAGGAAGAGTGGTTACACAGCTATCTGATTCCCTTGCTGAAGCCTGGCAAAGACCACACAAAAATTCAGGGATATCGGGTAATGACCATGCAAAATACAATAGACAAGCTGCTGGAGAAGTTAATTGCCAGGAAAATATCAAGTCAATTAGAAGCAAGGTTGTTTCCCACCTACCCTAGGAGGGTGCCGTCCAAACAGAGAAACCTGGACCAATGCAGCAGTTTTTGCCAATGATGTCTATGAAGGTTTCCACTCAGGCATTTAAACATGTGCTACGGCGATTGATCTTGAATATGCGTACAACAGAATACCATTGGATTTCTTAATGTTTCAGCTCCTTGACCTCAAGATAAGTCAGTTCCTGCTTAGTTGGATCGCCGCAGCTCTCTTCCAACGGAAAGTAGTTTTTAGATGTGGTAGTTGGACTTCTGAACCAACAACAATATATCCGGGCTTGTCACGTGGATCACCATTATCTCCGGTGCTGTTTAACGCCTACACTGTGAGAATTACTTTCGAGCAGATCAGAAGACCGTGGAGGACATTGCCATATGCCGATGATGTGTTATTGTATCGGCAGGGTAAGGATAGAGATCGAGTAGATGTGGATCTACAAATAGAACTAAATCGCATAATTACTTGGTGTGTGGAATCTGTGGCAATGGTCAACCCAACGAAGGCAGCAGTGACATGGTTCTCTTTGAATAGCCATATTGTCAACACTCCAACACCAACTGTAAATCTGGGTTCAGATACGGTGGAAAGAACGCAGGCAATGAACTACCTGGGGATACATTTTGATCGAAGTCTTGCTTATCATGAGCACATAGACCCGGTGATAACAAAGGCCAGGCGAGGTTTGGCTGCGATGCGGGTGATGGCGGCGGCAAACTGTGAGCAGCACCATTTGTGTTTCCTGTACGAGAGTCTGGTCCTTTCTGTTTTGGAGTAAGCCATGGCGATCCCAACTATCAGCCGTAAGCAGATAGAAAGGATGGAAAGGATACAGAATGAAGCTATGCGCATTATTCTTGGATGTACAAGAGATACAGCATGCAGGGCGATGCTCTAACTTCTTGATTTTCCAACCATTGGGGACATAATACAAATTTGCAGAGCACGTGCCTACCTCAGAGTCAACGCAAACACAACATCCACTGCACAGTGAAATAAGAAGGTAAAAAGCAGCAGGTTAAAAAGAGGAAAGTTATGGATGGGTCAAGCCGAAGACATTCTTCAACAGGTGTGTTCACTTGAGGACTTAGAACCTGGCGAGGAGTGGGTACGAATGCCAAAAGATTTATGTACGTCCTTTTCAGTTTGCATCCAAATAGACAAAAAAAGCAGACAAGAAAATTCGGCTGCTGTGGAGGCGGAAGTACAGGCTTTGATCTTCGATAATTCTTTGGAGGATGATGCGGTCAAGTACACAGATGGGTCGGTCGTTCGACGAGTAAGAAGTTCATGGGCTTTTACGGCTCAGGCCGGAGGGAGAATTGTGAAGGAAGATTCTGGTGCTTTTGCTTTGACACAAGTAGCCTGACTATGGAAGTCATGGCATTAAGTAAAGTAATAAAATGGCTCTAGAAACATACATTCAATCAGGCATGTTTCCTTAGGGACTCAATGAGCACGCTCATGAGGATAGAGATGGGGTGGGTCCGAAGAGAGTGGCTGCTGTCTCTGGAGTGGTCTCGGCTGGCAAA